>OY282605.1:78920725-79280725 GCA_958298945.1 Atherix ibis | reverse complement strand
TTCCAATACCTCATTGGTTAATTTGAACCATAGCTCACGCCCAACTCTCACGATTCTCAACAGCGTAGTCTTGAGAATCGTGAGAGTTAGGCGTGAGCTATTTACTCGCCTCGGCTATGTAGTGGAGTCGAGTCACTCATACAGTCCAAAAATATTCAGACGCGGCCCTCAAGGGTTTTATTTATCTTTTGTTTAACGCGAATTTTTGTATGAATGAGCCTGGAGAAATCTAAAGATTGAGTGTATTTGGCAGTTTTATTACTCTATATATATTTTATTTATTTGAAGAATACAGATTCTGAACAGAATACACTCTCATCAAAAATACTATTTTTTAATGTTACTGTACACCTTTATCGTAGTTGCAGCGATTTCAAAAGCGAAGCCTTGCACAATTCGGCTACGCATCTGAGTGTTTCATAGTTACCTAGTCTTCTAATGGGGGTAGGTATCCTCCCTCAAAACCATCCAATTTATGTCGCAGAGTGTAGATCGATGCGGGAGTCATCATCTCTTTCAAATACTGCCCTATATGGAGTATAACTGGTTGTATAATAAATTAAGTTGGGCAAAGCATAGGTTCTATCACTTAAACAATTATCCCATAATCTATGGTCCTCTTGAATATAAGCTCTGATACCCTCTAATATTGAGTTCTTCAAATTGTTCGGCACAGGTGACGACGATTTCGCGTATGTCAAAAATGTTTAATAGATCCTTCTCAAGAATATGACATAACTGCGATGTGGCCGCTTTAAAGATTTTAATGAGGAGAATTTGGAAAAATGGTTTAATATGATTAAAATAACCACATTTCCTTCGGTAATGCGGGGATAAAAGCTCCCAATTGTAGAGACCAGAGCAATTTCAATTTCGAGTACTTCATGATTTACACTTTTCTCGCAGTATATTTTAGATAGATTATGTATTATTCTATCTTAAATGTATCTATTACATCTAAGATAGAATAAATTTGGCTTGATGTAGATGCCCCAATAATCCATTTACTTGTCGCAAAGTGTACGCATCCTTCGTCACAGCATTTACTTTTCTAGCGTCGCAACAAAGACGAATGTAGTAGACCGGTACGTACAGTGTGTACTGGAAATAGTATACACTGTGGGGAATCGATACACTGCACTCAAAGAAAAGAAAGCAGATATGATTATTTTTGTTTTTCAAATCGAGTTGCCCGAGATATGAGCGATATACTTTATGTAGTAGAGTAAGTAAATTATAGTTAAAATATAAATGAAGTTTTTTTTAAATCAGTTGAATTAGAAATACGTTGTATTATTTTATTTAAATTCGTTGTTAAAATAAATTAATTTATTATAAAATAAAGTGTAAATAAAATTAATAAAATAAAATGAAAATGTGTGAATACATACCTTTAAATAAGGTGTCAGTGCGTATGAATAAATTTGTCGTAAACATTATACATTGCAAGATAATCATTAGTCTGAAGTTTATGACTCATAATTAGCAGACTTGATTTTTATAATTTAATTTAATAATTAATAATAAAAATCATGACCCGCGGTAATTGGTGACGCACCGCTGTAATTGGTTACGCACCGCTGTAATTGGTGACGCACCGCTGTAATTGGTGACGCACCACTGTAATTGGTGACAAACGAATTTCGTCGGACTTTTTTAAAATAAAAATAATTAATAAAAAATTTGATATACGCAAATAACATAATAAACAACAACCAGCCGCAGTAAACAACAATTGCAAACACTTCAGCAACACCCTCAGCATGACCCATTTCAACAATCTCAACAACAATAACAAGTTGTTAAATAACAACAGCAGCAGGTTGGAACTGCATAAGCAAAACAGTAAGAATCACAATAACAATAAGTATAACAAGTCATTAATCAACAGTAACTTGAACAGCGGCAGCAGCAACAACAACACTTGCAGCAACCGCACATGTAATATAACATCACATAAGGTACAGCAATTAAAGCAGCAATTACAACAGAACAGTAACAAATTTATCCACAACCGCAATTCCCTCAACAACCAACAACAGAAGCTGTACTAATATTTAAAAATCAAAGGGCAAGTAAAGAAAATTTATCAAATTCGAAATAAAAACATAACAAATAATAAAAATTAAATTTAAATAATGTAAACTATTATTTATATAATAAAAAATGTTTCATAACATACAAAAAAATCAAATAATTGTACGAGTACAATAATTTTTATTAGTAAATTTAAAATTTTAAAAATTAGTAGGTAAATTAATTAATGATTTAAGAAAATAATTATTTTTTTAATACCAAATTCAAGCATAACTAATATATTTCAAAAGTACGATCATTCAATGTTTTATCAAAAATTTTACAGGCTGTAAGAAAAGTATTTTCCTTTTCTTACTCTCCAGGCCTATTCCTCACTTTCCAAATCAAATAATCGTAGAATACTTTTTTATTAGTAAATTTAAAATTTAAAAATATAATAGGCAAATTAATTAATGATATTCCTCACTCTCCAGAATTTTACAATTTACGACCTAAATGAAGAACTTTTACAGATTTTAATTTGTCAGCTGTTAAAAATATTCGGCAAAAAATTGTTGTACAAGAATGGAAATTTGTATACTTATTGGGTTTTACGAAAGAGCATTCCCCAACAGGAAATGATATAAAAAACACGTAACCCGCACCATAGTAAAGGAATGGTACCCGATATGAAGAAAAAATAAATCAGTATATATATAGAGAAAACGAGGACGTGACGTATGCAGGATTAAATTATGGGGGAGGAATGTGGGGTGTTGGTTACTTATTTTGCCAATATCGCCTTTACACGCCAACGTAAAAAAAAGTATCACGGCAGTTTTAATTATTCTGCAGACACTAGAACTGTAAATTTCTTCAGTGGAAAATTGTTGCTAAAGAAGAAGGAAAGTATAGACATGACTAAAACCACCCAGAGCACTTCGACGTCCAAAAATTTAATAAATCATGTTATTATTCTTTTAGTAAAAAAATATAAAAATAATTTATTTTCATATTCTTTTCTCTCCCCTTTAACATTTTATTGTAGTGGAAAAAAAATTAAATCATTCATAAAAAACGTTTAGTGGGATAAAATCAAGAAAAGTAAGAAAAATCTTTTACCGCGGACGATAATTAGTGATCTATTAGATTTTAGTATAACAATTTTCATTATATAATATTAAGTTGGATTCATTCCGTTAGTTAAGTAATTCTCCAATATTTCATCCATAAACAAAGAAAATTTTCCAAGGTTGTACAAGCAATAAAAAAACCGATTTTAAAAGAAAAATGCCTTGGTTTCTAATAATATATTAAGTAAAATTTCTTTACAAATAGTAAAATAATATATTAAATTAAAATTCTTAACATTCCGAGTTCCATCGTGAAATTACAGTGATTACACAATTTATTGCTTATCGAACTGCAGGTTCCTGTTTCCATTTTTGTTTGCAGTGATATTGCAAAGGCGTAGGCATGCGGCTTTCCAGCAATGAATATGTACGTATCGCCGGCGGATCTGTCTACACCACCGGATCAGAGAATAGTAAGAATAGTAATCAACTTTTTGATTTTCCCTCCCTACCCATAAAAACCCTAGAATTCACCCCGTTTTTTGATTATTTTTGCCAAACCCAGTTATCTGCCAAATTGAGGTTTACTGTAATTGTAATCTGTTGTTAGTAACTAAAATAAGAGCAGCAGCCGATAAATTTCTGCAAGTGGGACCTGGTAGATATTAAAGGCAATAAGATTTTATTTACTCTGCACCCAACACTTAACCAAGTGAGCGGTGCAATTTTCTGTTGATAGCTAGCCAGTTCTTCCGAGGCTGACATCGTTGATAATCTTATGGAATATAACATGTTGGTGGCAAGAATGAACGCAGCCTTTCGGAACGGCATACCTATATTCACAGGCATTAATGTACCCACATTTGCTGCGTATGAAATATCTTTTAAGCACAAAGTACTAAATCACAAATTTTCAATTAAAAGTGATTAGCAATCACAACTTTCCAATACTGCGCCATTGACTATGTTAGCCAATACAAATTCACCAGAAGTTACACCTACTAAATTAGTACGTACCCACACAAAGTTCCATAGTTCTTAATCCAAATTTCCCAAACAACCTACTTAACCTTGACCAAAACCCATGATTAGAAAACCAAAAGTCCTAACAAAAAAAAATTCTTCTGTAGGAATGGTATCACCATCAGTAGTACAACCGCCGCCATTACCACAACCAACGCATCCCAATACAGCTGTCTATGATACAGTGTCGGAGTTTATTTCGGTAGTGAACATAATACCTACCTTGGTGGATAATCCTTTTCCTCTCCTTGTCAGTCCTTATAGATTAAATGCTAGTTGCTGCCGTACGCCGCTAATTCAAATTATTATTCATTGCCAGTCTATATTGCGCCAGAACGAGCATATTCACTCCTACAAATGCCAGTTTTATATCCCGTACGGAACCGACACTACGAGCGCAATTTCTCTGATTTTCTAAGGACTTATTGAACGACCCTCGTACAATAATTTTTATTAGTAAATTTAAAATTTTAAAAATTAATAGGTAAATTAATTAATGATTTAAGAAAATAATTATTTTTTTAATACCAAATTCAAGCATAACTAATATATTTCAAAAGTACGATCATTCAATGTTTTATCAAAAATTTTACAGGCTGTAAGAAAAGTATTTTCCTTTTCTTACTCTCCAGGCCTATTCCTCACTTTCCAAATCAAATAATCGTAGAATACTTTTTTATTAGTAAATTTAAAATTTAAAAATATAATAGGCAAATTAATTAATGATATTCCTCACTCTCCAGAATTTTACAATTTACGACCTAAATGAAGAACTTTTGCACAGATTTTAATTTGTCAGCTGTTAAAAATATTCGGCAAAAAATTGTTGTACAAGAATGGAAATTTGTATACTTATTGGGTTTTACGAAAGAGCATTCCCCAACAGGAAATGATATAAAAAACACGTAACCCGCACCATAGTAAAGGAATGGTACCCGATATGAAGAAAAAATAAATCAGTATATATATAGAGAAAACGAGGACGTGACGTATGCAGGATTAAATTATGGGGGAGGAATGTGGGGTGTTGGTTACTTATTTTGCCAATATCGCCTTTACACGCCAACGTAAAAAAAAGTATCACGGCAGTTTTATTTATTCTGCAGACACTGGAACTGTAAATTTCTTCAGGGGAAAATTGTTGCTAAAGAAGAAGGAAAGTATAGACATGACTAAAACCACCCAGAGCACTTCGACGTCCAAAAATTTAATAAATCATGTTATTATTCTTTTAGTAAAAAAATATAAAAATAATTTATTTTCATATTCTTTTCTCTCCCCTTTAACATTTTATTGTAGTGGAAAAAAAATTAAATCATTCATAAAAACCGTTTAGTGGGATAAAATCAAGAAAAGTAAGAAAAATCTTTTACCGCGGACGATAATTAGTGATCTATTAGATTTTAGTATAACAATTTTCATTATATAATATTAAGTTGGATTCATTCCGTTAGTTAAGTAATTCTCCAATATTTCATCCATAAACAAAGAAAATTTTCCAAGGTTGTACAAGCAATAAAAAAACCGATTTTAAAAGAAAAATGCCTTGGTTTCTAATAATATATTAAGTAAAATTTCTTTACAAATAGTAAAATAATATATTAAATTAAAATTCTTAACATTCCGAGTTCCATCGCGAAATTACAGTGATTACACAATTTATTGCTTATCGAACTGCAGGTTCCTGTTTCCATTTTTGTTTGCAGTGATATTGCAAAGGCGTAGGTATGCGGCTTTCCAGCAATGAATATGTACGTATCGCCGGCGGATCTGTCTACACCACCGGATCAGAGAATAGTAAGAATAGTAATCAACTTTTTGATTTTCCCTCCCTACCCATAAAAACCCTAGAATTCACCCCGTTTTTTAATTATTTTTGCCAAACCCAGTTATCTGCCAAATTGAGGTTTACTGTAATTGTAATCTGTTGTTAGTAACTAAAATAAGAGCAGCAGCCGATAAATTTCTGCAAGTGGGACCTGGTAGATATTAAAGGCAATAAGATTTTATTTACTCTGCACCCAACACTTAACCAAGTGAGCGGTGAAATTTTCTGTTGATAGCTAGCCAGTTCTTCCGAGGCTGACATCGTTGATAATCTTATGGAATATAACATGTTGGGGGCAAGAATGAACGCAGCCTTTCGGAACGGCATACCTATATTCACAGGCATTAATGTACCCACATTTGCTGCGTACGAAATATCTTTTAAGCACAAAGTACTAAATCACAAATTTTCAATTAAAAGTGATTAGCAATCACAACTTTCCAATACTGCGCCATTGACTATGTTAGCCAATACAAATTCATCAGAAGTTACACCTACTAAATTAGTACGTACCCACTCAAAGTTCCATAGTTCTTAATCCAAATTTCCCAAACAACCTACTTAACCTTGACCAAAACCCATGATTAGAAAACCAAAAGTCCTAACAAAAAAAAATTCTTCTGTAGTAATGGTATCACCATCAGTAGTACAACCGCCGCCATTACCACAACCAACGCGTCCCAATACAGCTGTCTATGATACAGTGTCGGAGTTTATTTCGGTAGTGAACATAATACCTACCTTGGTGGATAATCCTTTTCCTCTCCTTTTCAGTCCTTATAGATTAAATGCTAGTTGCTGCCGTACGCCGCTAATTCAAATTATTATTCAGTGCCAGTCTATATCGCGCCAGAACGAGCATATTCACTCCTACAAATGCTAGTTTTATACCCCGTACGGACATATACAGACCTCTAAATATCATAATCACCAAAATAATCAGCCAAAAGTCCTAACAAAAAAAATTCTTCTGTAAAGCCGAACTCAGCAAGCACACTGATCAGCAAAGCGGAGCAAATTACTGCTATAGTTATTAATATTTGACTCTATAGTTATTAACGTTAAGAACCACAGTTCGGAAGAGCAGAAATTTTTAAACTGGTTGACGATAAAAGTGAACAATGATCAGTATTTTAGCCTACGATTTCGGGAAGAAAAACGTATTTGTCTTTATGTATTTCTGTTGCTTTTGTAGTCATTTAAGCTACTCCTTCTACCACTCCAAAATCTTGTAGTACCAGCACCGCAAGGCTGTTGATTTGTTTTTACTCCACTATTGTTCGCAAAGTATCGTAAAGCAATTACGATATATTAATTATAGTTGCTTATTCTTCAATAATAAAAGAGGTAGTGTAGGTTTTCTTATTCAGTACTCTTAATCCTACACCTAAATCCCTATTTTAACAGAGTTGACAGGTTCACTCAACCCCCCCCCCCCTACCTTTACTAAGCTCAACATTCTTATTATTAATGTTGAGCACTCATGTTGGGGAGTGTATGTGAATACTGAGAAAAGGGAAGTAGGACGAGGTCTGCCATTTTGTAAAATGTGTTCATGAATACTAATTTGATTTTTAGTTTGTGTGAGTTTCTTTGAGTTATGGGTGGTTTATAATAAAGGTTTTCTCTATTCAAGTTAATTATAGTTTATTTTCATTAACCACCCTAAAACAGCGTTGTTGAATCATTTCAACCCTTTTGGTTAAACAGACATAAAATTGGTCCTTTGAGTCAGATAGATCTATCATCAGGAAGTTTGAAGTCATCAAGGTACGTCTAGGTTTTCTAGCTTTTCAATAGATTGTTATTTAAATAAGCTTACTTTACATAAAAAAAACCATTTCGGTAGTATTTTGAATTTTTTATTAAAATAATGGAGTCACTGAAAAAGTATCAATCTGATCTGGTGCCGCAAATATCAAAATTTAAAATAAATGTTGGTAAATATGCAATTGCAAAATACAAAATATGAGCTACGGGCTTAATTTCGCGAAAGTCATAAGCTTATTATGGAATCAAAAGCGGTCGGACATGAAACAAACACATATTTATGTGATTTTAAATGAGCAGACGGAGCTGGTTCACAAATATTCAGGCTCACATAAAAAAAGCGGCAATAATGGTCACAGGTGCAAAATCCATTATTAAATTACGATCAGCTGAGGAGCCGAAATTTTCTTGATTGTGCGAAATGGATTACGCTCAAGGATAGATTTTTGATTGTCATAAAAAATTCAGGCCCCAGCAGAGTGAAGCATTAGATGGTAGAAGATTTGCCCCTCGAGGATGATAATTTTGCAGTCGTGTGGGTATTATTAACGAAACGGTATAAAAATAAAAAGTTATTGGTTAATGTCAATGCAAAGGAAAACATCACACGATTTTATAGAAAGGAAAAGATGAATTTCTTTATCAAATTTATCCCCAAAAGCATTCGAATCAATATTACAAAACACCTTTCGATAGAAAGCAGTAAAATTTAGCTAGCAATAACATATATGACCTAGTGTGGCCTCGATGGAAGAAGCTGATAATTTAGAACGTTTGTCGATCCTAGCTCACAAGACACTTTTATCACGAAAGATGTTGTTCAAAAAATAATTTTACAATAGCTTTCCAATTGTGAAATTGTAACGGGAATTGGCACAATTGACGCAGGGCGTTCCCAATATAATGTAAAAGTTGTTTTAAAAGCTCACCTTGATCTTACATCTTCAATTATAACAGAAGCAGTAGTGCTAAAGAATCTAACAAATCACTCTTGCTGGTATTACTTTTGCAGACCCAGCTTTTAATATTGCGGGACTAAAGACGCGATTCTCGGAGCAAACATCTATCCACAAATTGTATTGGGTGGTGTGAAAAGTTTGCTTGAAGAGGGCCCATACAATTTTGGAATTGGTGTTTTCTGGCCCAGCATTTTCTAGGCCTTCAGAATCGCTGATGATCCGAAGCTTTTTAACCGCATATAGTTGGATCAGATTTTAAATAGCTTTTGGTAGATGTAACAAGTCCTGAAAGTAACCCTACAGTCAAAAGAAGATATTTGGTGTGAAAACTTTTTGAAAACCACTCACGCACTTCATGAAAATGATCGTTATTGAGTAAGACTACCATTTCAGCCCCTATTTTCGATAATTCCAAACAACTTGTAATAAAGCGTCTTAAGCATGTTGTAAATCGAGTCATACCTACCTATTCATTTATAAAAACTTATGTTTCGGTATAAATATCTGATGATGGTTTTATTCCCCACTACGTTTTTATTGACGAATCTGGGATCACGACTAAAGCTCGGACAGCTTTTGATGTTTCGTTTAAATCCTTAAATGGAAAATCGTTGAATGAACAAATGATGACTTGTCGCCGGTTGCAACCCAACTTAACTGTTATTTTAACACGACGCGTTGCTTTAATTTTGTATTTTGTGCCGATAAAGAGCAGATGTACCGACCAATTTTTGTGCACCCATACAATTTTAAATTCTAAAGCATTGCCTAGAGGAATCAAAATGGAAATATTGAAGAATTTGAGTTAATCATTGTTACATTCCAGGACCTCAAGTGCGCCATGTTTAGCAATTAGAACTCTGAATCAGTTTGCCGACGATGAACAGAATATTTTCCTGCAGTGGTTCAAGTCGTAAAAATAACATATAAGTTAAATATAACGGCATAAAAACTCGCCAACATAAAATTTAACATTCCTGAAACCTCATATTTCGTACGAGAACTGTAGAACTAAATCGCTCCCACGGAATATGCTGACGATGCGTCTGGCTATTAACGCGCGAGGCACAGGTAGAGCTTACACAAATAATTGTAACGATATGAATAGTCAGTCTAATTTTGTCTTGCAATAAAATACATTCTTTTGTTCTGAACTTAACAGAAACTTCATTTTGTTTTCTTTATTACATTTTTTGAAGTGAATTATTAACTGGCGCCCGAGCAGGGACCGCTTTCGTGCTAATAAAGTGAATCAAATACAGTGAACATTTAATAAAGTAATTTTTATTGCGAACGTTAGTGAATCCAATTAAACAAAATTACTTAGTGAAAATATTTAAAACTTTGATGAAAAATATCTCTCATCAAATATTTATCACAAACAATAAATTAATAAAAAAAAATAAAAAAATCCCTGTGAAAATATTCAGTGATTTTATTTGTTGTTAGCTTCATATTAGCTACAACAACGTTCCTGTGTGCACTTATTAACATAGTGGCAAGTAGAGGGGATAAAATCCCTTGAATTTCATCCAACAGAGAAGATAAGGAAACGAGGCCCCGGCGTCACCTCCAGCTGAAGGAAAAAACGGAGTTGCTGAACCAAAATTACGTTCGTCAACAGCCGCCTTATCCGTTGGGAGAAAATACCACGAGAGGTTTCACGATCCCGGAAAATATGATTTATCATATGTTAATGTTTCTGTAAGTTCAGTTTACATTATTATTGTCTGACAAGTTATTCTCAATAAAAAGTAAAGACATAGTCTTGAAAACTAATGAATAGAAATAAGTATAGTAAAGTAAAAATTAAGTAAAGTAAAAGTAAAATTAAAATATTTACAAAAAAAAAAAAAAAAAATTTTCTTAATCAGTACAAGTACTTCTTGATAATTTGAAGAAAAAAAAAGTAAAGACATAATTAGTCTTGAAAATAAACATACTTAAAGTAAAATAAATTAAAGATAAAAATAAATATTGAAATCTTAATATTAAATTAAATAAATAAGTTAATTAAACGAAAAATTATTACAAAAAAAAAAAAAAAAAAAAAAATCTAAAATAAATAACTAAGTTTTCTAATTTTTTATTATTATTGTAATGGAAGTATAGACCGGTAAAGACATAGTCTTCGAACGTATTCTTTGTAACACAAAAAATAATTAAGTTAGATTAATAAACAAATTTTAATTTAATACCAATTTATTTTAAATATCGATTTCAATTAAAATTGAAAGAACTTTTTAAGATTGTTACACAAAAAATAATTAAGTTAAATTAATAAACAAATTTTAATGTAATACCAATTTATTTTAAATATCGATTTCAATTAAAATTGAAAGAACTTTTTAAGATTATCATCCTTTTAGAACAATTTTTTTTTTTACTTTATATTTCATATTTTTTTCCATTTTTTTATCGTTATTGTGAAGTTGAATCACTTAAACATGATCCAACCAAGTAAATTAGTAAATCCAACTGACAACCCAGGCACTTCAACTGCCGATAGTCCTCGTCCCAATACCACTAGTAGTTTCGATTTCGAGACTTTAAAAAATATTATCACAGAAATGAGTAGAGGTGCTAATGGTGAAAATAACCTCGGTAATATTAACGACGTAGACCAATCTTATAATGTTAGTCAAGATAAAAACTTGACTGGTATGGACAAAATACCGGACGTGGTAAAAAGTTTGAGGGAATTTTCAGGGCAGGCTGGGGAATATGGCTCCTGGAAAAAGAGTGTAGAAAGGATATTGAACATCTATGACTCCTTAAAGGGAACCACAAAGTACTATGGTATCCTGAGCGTCATTAGGAATAAGATTACCGGTCACGCCGATATGGCCCTTGAATCCTACAATACACCATTGAATTGGCCAAAAATTTCTAAGTGTTTAAATCTGCATTACTCAGACAAGAGGGATCTTGGTACGCTAGAATATCAAATGACCACCTTGATTCAAAGAAATTCTTCTATTCCGGAATTCTATCAGTTAGTTTACCAACATCTTTCTCTGATTCTTAACAAACTCTCATCAATGGATGATATGACGCAAGAATCACTAAATTTAATGACCAGAGCTTACAGAGACAAGGCCTTAGACACCTTTATTCGGGGACTCAAAGGAGACCTCCCAAGACTTCTAAGCGTTAAAGAACCATCAGATTTACCTGAAGCTCTACATCTCTGCTTAAAGCTTCAAAATATGGACTATCGCATCCACCACAGCCATAGTTCACAAAATAATCGATCTTTTGAACCAGTTCCCTCTATACCACCAAGGAAAAATAACTTTAATCCGACACCAATGCCAAGATTAAACTTTTTCCCTCAACTGGTCAATAATCCACAGTAATTACGAAATCCAAATTTGTTTAGGCCAAACCATTTCCAACAGCAATTTAGACCAAATTACTCATCCTAACAGCAATTCAGACCAAATCAATTTCAACCAAAACCGAATCACTTTCAACCCCAAACCAGACAATATCCAAATAATAATAAAATTTTTAATAAACCAGAGCCTATGGAAGTCGATACTTCGCTACGCACGCGCATGGTTAACTATCAAAATAGACCACAAATGCAAAACTTTGACAACAAAAGATTGTCGTCAAATCAGGTGTATCAACCTAACAAATTCCAACGAGTTTTCCATACCGAACAATCTTTAGAAAACCATGATGCTGACGCACTCGAGCATTACGACCATGAAGTCAATAACGCTTTAGAAAATACCAATGAACCCGTGACCGATGACGATTGTCCCCAAGAGAGCTACATCGAGGAGGACGTAGAATCCGACGACATTCATTTTTTAGATTAAAACGCTCTTCCCTTCCTTACCTAGAACATGTAGCGAAGAGCGGGAGAACTTTAAAAATTTTAGTAGATACAGGTTCAAATAAAAATTATATAAAAAAAAAATATATTAGAAACCCAATATTAAACGAAAAACCCTTTCATGCTAATTCAATTGGAGGGAATACGCGCGTAACTCACCACGCTTTTATAAATTTACCAGACCTTCAAGCCAAGAAAATTAAATTTTTTATTTTACCAAACCTAACTTCCTTCGACGGAATCCTCGGCAACGACACACTAAAAATACTAGGAGCAGTGATTCACACCGATGAAAATTATATGACAATCCAATCAAATATAAAAATTCCACTAAAACAACATATTTCAGATTCAGTTAATTCTTTGGATGTCAGAGATTCTCATATGAGTGTTGAACAAAAACAAAGACTAAACAACGCCATCCAAACATGCCCAACTCTTTTCTCAGACCCTGACGAAAAATTAACCTTCATATCTACGGTCAAAGGTGAAATTAGAACAAGTAATACTGATCCAGTTTATTCTAAGTCATATCCTTATCCCATGTGTTTAAAAAATGAAGTTGAAAAGCAGGTTAATGAACTGCTTAAAGACGGAATAATTAGACCATCGAGATCTCCATACAACTCACCCGTTTGGATAGTACCGAAAAAAACGGACGCATCGGGCGAAAAAAAATATAGAATGCTGATTGACTACCGCAAACTCAATACCATAACCATACCTGACAGATATCCAATACCAGAAATTAACGAGGTATTAGCAAATTTAGGGGAGAATAAATGGTTTTCAATTATCGACCTCAAAAGTGGTTTCCACCAAATCCCATTAAAGGAGTCCGATATTGAAAAGACTGCATTTTCCATAAACAATGGAAAATACGAGTTCACTCGTCTACCATTTGGACTGAAAACGCCCCTTCCATTTTCCAAAGAACCCTAGATGACATTTTAAGGTTACATATTGGAAAAAAGGTGCTATGTTTATATCGACGATATACTTATTTTTGGGAAAAACCAAGACGAACACTTCCGAAACCTGGAAATGGTATTCAAAATTTTAGAGAACGCAAACATGAAAATCCAACTGGATAAATGTGAATTTTTTCGAACGGAAGTAGAATTTTTAGGATTTATTGTTTCAAGGGAAGGGATTAAGGCCAACCCAAAAAAAGTCGAAGCCATCTCTGACTTTGCCCCACCTAAGACTTTAAGAGATCTTCGATCATTCCTCGGAATGTCAGGATACTACCGCAGATTTATTTGTGATTACGCTAAATTAGCTAAACCCCTTACATCCCTTTTAAGAGGGGAGGATGGACGAGTGTCCAAAACAGCTTCAAAAAATAAAACCATTCAATTGGACGAAGAAGCAAGAGAATCATTTAACAAACTAAAAAACTCTCTTATCTCTAAAGAAGTCATATTGTCACACCCGAATTTCGAAAACGAATTCGAATTAACCACTGATGCATCTGACTACGCCATAGGCGCCGTCTTATCCCAGAAAAATAGACCTATCACATTTCTTTCTAGAACCTTAAGCAAAACTGAAGAAGCCTATGCGACAAATGAAAAAGAAATGTTAGCCATCATTTGGGCTCTGAACAGCCTCAGAAATTTCCTATACGGATCTAGGAAAGTTATAATTTTCACTGATCACCAGCCACTTACGTTTGCCCAAAGCAATAAAAATACAAATAGTAAAATAAAACGCTGGAAATCAATACTCGAAGAATATAATTATGAGTTGAAGTACAAGCCAGGCAAAGCAAATGTCGTAGCTGACTCTTTGTCAAGACCTCCTCAATTATCTCTAGTAAACTCAATGACAGTAACACAACATAGCGATGATAGTTCGGCACAAAATTTGATTCCCTCTGTAGAATCTCCAGTTAATGTCTTTCGAAATCAGCTGATATTACAAATCGGTGAGGTAGAAAACTACGAACTGCAAAATCCTTTTCATAATGTCACCAGACACATTTTTACTAAACAACAATATTCAAAATACGACATAATCAACATTTTCAAAAAATATCTCAATCCACACATCCTAAACGGACTTTACACGACAGAGCCCTTAATGGGACAAATTCAGCAAATTTACGCACTTCATTTTAATAGCTATCAAATTCGATTCACTCAAACAATAGTAAAAGATAGTCAAAATGAGAACGAACAGGACGAAATTATTTTAACTTGTCACAAAAGAGCACATCGAAACGCACAAGAAAATCGACTTCAGCTTTCGGAAAGATATTACTTTCCGAAGATGACTAAAAAAATTATCCGTTTAGTTAAACAGTGCACCGTGTGCAAAGAAAATAAATATGACAGACACCCAAATAACCAAGTCCTTAACCCGACTCCTATCCCATCGTATCCTGGTCATACGGTACATATCGATATCTATTCCACACAAGGAATTAACCTTAATTGACAAATTTACGAAACTCGCCAGAGCTAGTATTATTAATTCAAGATCAATAGAAGATATACGACGACCATTGCGAGATTTATTATTTTTCTATGCCATCCCACAATTTGTGGTGATCGACAACGAAAAATCTTTAAATTCTGCATCAATAAGGTCCATGATGGAAGATGAGTTAAAAATAACCATTTATAGAACACCTCCATACAAGAGCGAAGTTAACGGTCAGATAGAGCGTTTTCATTCCACCCTATCTGAAATTATGCGATGTCTCCAATCGGACGGAATATCACGCAATTTTAAAGAACTGTTAGAAAGAGCCGTTAACGAATATAATTTCACCATTCACTCGACCACAGGCAAAAAACCGATTGAATTATTTTTTGGAAGAATTCCACACATCAACCCAGACGAATTTGAAAAGACACGTCTCAGTAATATCGAAAAATTAGTAGAAAAACAAAACAAGGACCTTAAATTTCATAATAAAACTAAGAAACCTATAAAAACGTATCAACCAGGACAGATTATTTTTGTCAAACATAACAAACGATTAGGATCTAAACTAAAAATCCGTTACAAAAAAGAAATAGTCAAAGAGGACAAGAATTCCGTCGTCATTACTGAATCGGGAAAAACTGTCCATAAAACCAACATCAGAAACTAAAATTCAAACCCTTTCTTTTTCATTTCAGATGTGCGTTTCGCTCTGTTTTGGGCGAAGCTCAAATCCTTGACTACTCCCATTCTCAAATCATTGCAATCAATTTGGGAAAGGCCAAAATTCAAGAGGGAAACTTTAAATTAATTCATGTCGTTGATCTTCAGAACTATCAAAATCTTACGGACGATATGAAATCGATCCTCGATAACGAAATAACCAAAAAGCATCCTTTATTTCCATACCTCACACATGAACTTGATCAAGTGATAGCCTGTTAAAAAACCTAAAACCACATAGGGCTAAAAGATCTTTCAATTTTATTGGTACCGCTTGGAAATGGATCGCGGGGAGCCCTGATCACGAGGATTTTGAAATAATTAAAGATAAAACAAATAATGTATTAAAAAATAACAATAAGCAAGTAATAATCAATCAACTCCACAATGACAGAATTAATAATCTTACCGATATAACTAAGAAAATTTTACAAACTATAAGAAAAGATGATAATTTTAATGACAGAATTGCCTTAAGCATCCAGTATAAATTAAAACTGATTAAAGAAGAATTAATTAACATTAGATATGCCATACATTGGGCTAAATTAGGAATCATAAATTCAATGATATTAACAAAATCAGAAGTTAGACTTGCAACGGATATTTTAGATAATGAAAAATTGCCTTATTCAACACCCGAAGAGGCGTTGGATTTCGCAGAAGTAAAAATTATAACAAGCAAATTTTGTCTATTTTATATTGTTTACATACCATTGACTACAAATGAAATTTTTTCGAAACTATTGTTAAAACCAATTAAAAGATATCACATAATTAACTCAATCTTATATAATTTAGTCTTAAGAAATAATGAGAATATGTTTGGAATTGTAAAAAATTGTAAAAGTTTTAATTCTCTCACAATTTGTAATCAAATTAGTTTAGTCGATATAAAAAACTCTACCTGTATTCCAAATCTGTTAAAAAGCCTTAACGCCACATGCAATATAGTCAACAATCAACACGTACCGACAGTAGACGAAATCTCTCGAGGGGTCCTGTTATTGAATCAATTTTACGGGAACATCAACATTGAACATGTTCCTCATAAGCTTAACGGAACATTCTTAATCAAGTTCCACAACGCAACTGTATCAATCGAAGGGAAGTCCTACAAGTCAAAGGAACAAACATCGTTGCAAATCCTACCTGCCATACTTCAACCGACGACCTACGAAAAGCAATATCGCGAGGTACCATCATTAGAAATGATGAAGGAACTCCAAATTAACAACACCAACCAGATCGACCTATTACACACAGATAAAACCATTCACCAGGTCATCAGGTACAGTTTGATCTCTATAATTTCTATCACACTTTTGATCCTGTTAGTAAAAAATATTTTCGCTGGCAACAGAAAGGAGGATAAAACAATTCCTAAAGGGAAAGCAGAAGAATCGTTCGAACTCAAGGATGTTTACGTCACCACAACACCACAAAGAGCTAGACGTCCTTCCATCTCAGAAACAGCAGGTTCCTTAGACCAAATACCGCCAGAGAAACCAAGGCGAAAATTTTACGAATTATAATCGAATGAGGACATTCGAAATTAAGAAGGGAAGAGTTAAATATAACGGCATAAAAACTCGCCAACATAAAATTTAACATTCCTGAAACCTCATATTTCGTACGAGAACTGTAGAACTAAATCGCTCCCACGGAATATGCTGACGATGCGTCTGGCTATTTACGCGCGAGGCACAGGTAGAGCTTACACACATAATTGTAACGATATGAATAGTCAGTCTAATTTTGTCTTGCAATAAAATACATTCTTTTGTTCTGAACTTAACAGAAACTTCAAATTGTTTTCTTAATTACATTTTTTGAAGTGAATTATTAACTTATATGTTGATGATGTCACGACTGGTTGATATATCGTTGACACTATTCTGAAAACTAGACCGGAGTTAGATAAAATGC
The DNA here is from genome assembly GCA_958298945.1 of Atherix ibis. Classification (NCBI taxonomy): domain Eukaryota; kingdom Metazoa; phylum Arthropoda; class Insecta; order Diptera; family Athericidae; genus Atherix; species Atherix ibis. The sequence goes on along the minus strand of OY282605.1, from coordinate 79,263,124 downwards.
TATTCTCAGCTGGATTTCAATTTAGAAAGGGGTCTGCAAAATCAATTATTAGATGGCATTCTTAAATTGGATCAATTTGTTGAGTTTATTCCAAGGATAGAAATAAACTGACTTTATCAAAATATAAGGAGTGTTTTGGTCTCCGAATTCAGATGAGTTTATGTTCAGAGTGCTGGAGGCTCCAATTCGAAATAACAGGTGTTGGTGTGATAAGGAAGAATTTATGATTCCCGTTGGGTATCTTCGGTGTTGATTATAGCAAAAATCCTGATTCAAAAATTTTGGTAAGTTGAGATGAAACTATTTCAGCTTAGAACAAGGTCATAAAGGATGTATAGGAATGGAAATCAATTAAATAATATATATTTTACTCAAATAATAAAATCAGACAAATTTACTCATTAATTCAAGTAATAAGACGAGAAATAATATTAAAATAACACAATTCTTCAATAATAGAATCAGACAAATTTACTGGTTTAATTCAAGTAATAAGAAGAGAAATAATATTGAAAATAACACTGATCTGAAATCTAAATTGGGAAACAAAAGAGAAAATTTTATTGGAAATAACTTTACACAATTTTAATTTTTAAGTAATTGATTTAGTTATTTTTTAGATTTTATTTTATAATGTATTTTATTTTTCAAATTAAATTTTATTTTATATCGAATTCTAGTTAATTGACAATTTTATTCAAGGTCCCTCCTCCTCACAAGTACCCGGTCCTACAATAGCACTGCCCTAAGATAGGCTGAAAGAGATCATTCTCGTTCACAAAATGGGCACTCCAAATATATTGTGCTCGGTCTCTCCAACCAACGTCAACAGTTGACTTCAGTTTTTTTTGTCTCTTTTCTTTAGTTCTTATGCTTTTTTTAAAATAATTTTAAGAAAAGTACAAGAACTAAAGAGAAAAAAAACGTGAAACATTTTTTTCTAGCCATTTTCTTCTTCCGAATTTTTTACACCTTCCCTCTCAATTCCTATTCCTTCCCTTTTTTGCTTGGATAGCTTCTCTATTGTTTTATTTTGTAATTTTTATTTTGTTTTCATCATTCTTTTTCCCTTCCTATAAAGAAATTAGAGTGTCTCTATTATCCCCTATATATTCCAGCGTTATTTTTTCTGCTTATGGTGGATGTGGGAGCATATTCCGAATCCCCCGAAAATTTAGATTCATCCGCAATCTGCCCATAAAGTTAGCGACAAGTATCCTCTCCACAGATTTGACAATAGCACTGTCCTACGATGGTCTGAAAAAAATTCATCATCGTTCACAAAAGGGATACTCCAAATATATTTTGGCCGCGAAGTGGCATAGGGCGGAATTAGGAATAGGTCAGAGAGAGATGGACCAGCTAGGTCTTTCCCACCAACGACCGTAGTTTACTTTACCTTTTTTTTATAGTAATTTTTTTAACCATTTTTTTTATTACAATTTTTTTTCTTTCCCTTTTTAACCTGGATAGTTTCTTTTTTGTTTCATTTTGTAATTTTTGTTTTGTTTTCATAATTATTTTTTTTCTACCTTCGCGTTGACTGTAAGCCAGCTACTCGACTAGGCTATAAGGAAACATATTATACACAGCAAACTCTTTAATTCGGCTCCATAACTTGTTTACATCTTTTCCTCTATATTTTCTTTTTATATAAAAATTCAATATGTTTCTTTCACCGTCGGAAAAACAACAATCCATATCAAACGGGGTGGAGAAGTGTGGGAATTTTCTAGGGCTAGAGTGAACCCCATGCAGACATATACTGAATCGTAAATGTTAAGCTCGCTGGTTGCCTAAGAATGGTACATATCCAATATGTGAGGAGCCAATTCGGTTACAGGCATATCGGGGCAGTACGCAGGCGTCATATAACCCTATTGCAAACCGAACAATTACCTCCAGTAATGGTATCACCATCAGTAGTACAACCGCCGCCATTACCACAACCAACGCGTCCCAATACAGCTGTCTATGATACAGTGTCGGAGTTTATTTCGGTAGTGAACATAATACCTACCTTGGTGGATAATCCTTTTCCTCTCCTTGTCAGTCCTTATAGATTAAATGCTAGTTGCTGCCGTACGCCGCTAATTCAAATTATTATTCATTGCCAGTCTATATTGCGCCAGAACGAGCATATTCACTCCTACAAATGCCAGTTTTTTTACCCCGTACGGACATATACAGACCTCTAAATATCATAATCACCAAAATAATCAGCCAAAAGTCCTAACAAAAAAAATTCTTCTGTAAAGCCGGACTCAGCAAGCACACTGATCAGCAAAGCGGAGCAAATTACTGCTATAGTTATTAATATTTGACTCTATAGTTATTAACGTTAAGAACCACAGTGCGGAAGAGCAGAAATTTTTAAACTGGTTGACGATAAAAGTGAACAATGGTCAGTATTTTAGCCTACGATTTCGGGAAGAAAAACGTATTTGTCTTTATATATTTCTGTTGCTTTTGTAGTCATTTACGCTACTCTTTCTACCACTCCAAAATCTTGTAGTACCAGCACAGCAAGGCCTACTACTCTGAAAATTGATTTGTTTTTCTCCACTTTTGTTCGCAAAGTATCGTAAAGCAATTACGATATATTAATTATAGTTGCTTATTCTTCAATAATAAAAGAGGTAGTGTAGGTTTTCTTATTCAGTACTCTTAATCCTACACCTAAATTCCTATTTTAACAGAGTTGACAGGTTCACTCACCTCTAAATATCATAATCACCAAAATAATCAGCGTCGTCAGAACCATCAAAGTCAAGTTAGATCTCACCGGACTTCTAATTACCACATAAGAAGAAGATTCGCCAGACCGATGAAGGGATAGAGAATCCTATTTGATGGAAATAACTTCCGACTAAACTTGGCAGAATTCATCTTTTGGGTTGAGGTGATTACAAATAATTCATTGGATGGTGATTTCGAGACTGTGGATAAACATATACACCTACTTTTTAATGAGCGGTCATCGAATTGGTATTACATATGTGTTATTGAGAAACAGTCCGTCCGCAAAATAAGAGGATTTAAAAGCATGCCTTAGAACAGATTTCTGCGATCGTATTGTTGACCTGCTTATCAATAGACAATTTCTCACCAGAATGTATTGATCTAATGAAAAATTCTTTGTATAGCTCATTGAATTAATGGTAGTCCGAAACCGGCTGCGAAACCTTGTATCTGGCCTCAATTTTCTTGAAATTGTTCGAGCCGGGCTACGGCCCTCTATCGAAACCTAAGTAGGTTGGCATCTCACTTTAACTTTAGATCAATTAAAAGAATATGTAAATGACATCGAACAAAATCATTTGCGAAATCGATCCATGCTCGTACCTTACTATAGACCAAGACTGGCGGCAGCGGTGTGGATAGACGACGAACATACTTTGACTGCCTATATCGAACTGCAAAACATCCAATGTAGCAGCTTTTCAGTCCGCTTTTGTATATTAGAACTGTGACCAATCAGGATACACATTATTTGACTGCGATCAACCGACACAACACATTTTTTTTGGATGCGGGTAAAGGTAGTTTCAATCGAATCCGAGCTGAGTATAAGCTTCAGCACAAACCCCCTTGATTTTCCCTCCTAAGCCATATCACGTCTTCAGTAAGGAATCTGACCTTGCGACGTATTTATTACTATTCAATAAGAAACCGATATATATATACAGACTTTAACTTTGGATTTCTACTAAGCATTCCAATACCTCGATAAAATTGTAATGCCCCGTTTTACATACGAAACAATGATATCCATCGTGATCTAAATGTTCTATTTGTTTGTGAAATTCGTGCACGTGTATCCTATCACTCTAATCCTTTAGCAAGAGAACTGTTCACTGCCACTCTTCCATTACATATCTATCAAAGTTTAAAACGGCGATAACCGAAAGTTTTTTTAAAAATTTGATGAAATAAATAATTTTATCAAAATTTTGAGGTAACATCGACGGGTGCTTTGCTTTATGTCTTCATATAATATTATTTATATTTATAGAAAAATCGGTTTATTACTAATTGTAAGTAGTTATAGATAATATTTATATTTTTTTTTAAATTAGAAAATAAATTCTCATAAATTATGAATAATTTCTAATAATTTACCTCTTTTTTTGTTTCACTTAGTTAATGATTAAAGATGTAAAATGAATGACAGGAAGACAAATTAAAAGGGGGAAATAAAAAGTAATAAACGGTTTTTATTTTGACGTTTTCTCAGCCATGCTATTATAATTTAAAAAAATTTAAAAGGCTTAGGAAGACGATACTAGGAAAGCGGATAAAAGAATTATTGGAAACGAAAAAAAACTAAGGGAGGTTAAAATTTATAGACACGTGATAATGGACAGACCTGCATTCATCCCAGATTCTATCAAGAAAGAAAAAAAATGCAGTGGAGCGTACAAATAAAAAGAAATGAAAGGAAGAAGAAGAAAAAATGTTCTGTACCCGCCGTGTTTACAGTCCAGTCATACACACAACCGAAGAGAAAAAAAATAAGAAAAAAACGAGATATAGAAGCAAGAAAGAAGAGAAGTGAAAAAGAAAAAAAGGCATTCACATTTTTTTATAATTCGTATTATAAAAAGTTTTTCTTTTTCTTGTTTGTTTTTTTTGCCATTTTTATATCTACTTCATAGAAGGAACACTAAAGGACAAACAAAGAAACCATACTAATATAATTCAACTTCATCATCAAACTCATAAATTGTGTAACAAAATATATACTATATATTCTGACGTATACATTCATTCATATATGCACTCGTAATAAACAGATGTTTGCTTATTTTTTAATTCTAAAAAAAACCTCTATAAAATTAACTTACCATACTGTAAGGTGATGATTATGATGCCTTTTGTTCCTTTTACAAATTATTTACTTTTTTCGCATTTTTTAAATTTTTCTATTATTTAATTTTTTCCCAAGTTATATTAATTTGTCTTTAAAATAAATTACAATATTAATTAATTTAACACATTTGTTTTAAATGTACACATATCTCTATTTAATATAAAATATATTTTCGACGCCGTAATTTGTCAATAATGTCAAATGTTTAAAATTTAAAAAAAAATTCTTGTTTCAACTGTTTTAGTTTGACGTTACGTTTTTTTATATTTAATTATAAGCACTTTTAAATTTTTTAATAAATTAACAATTAAACTCTAAATAATATTAAATTTTTGATAAGAAAATTATATAGACAAATATCGTTTTTGCATTCAATGAGATAATCAAAAGATTTATTACAAACTTGCTACACATACTCAAAACTTGCTGCTTTTCATTATAGATTTGGTAGATAACCAGTTTATTTTATATTAAATAAAAAAATACCAGTTCATTATTTAAATTAATTTATTTATTTTTTATAATTATTTTTAAGTATGTAATCAATACTTAACTTTATTTATAGAAAGAATAAAAAACGCACGTCAACGTTTAACAATGATTTTAAATTTTCCTGGATTTCCAATAAATATATCAGGTGTATACGCTTAAATCCGCTGTTTTTTAGTCAAAAAAACCACATGTTTCTTCATAGAAAACCAAAACAAATTTATGCAAAGTACTTGCCCTCGCTGGCTACACATCTTTCCCATCTCTCGGGCAATTTGTGGATAACACGCTAAAAAAATTCCTTCTCTTTCGAGGCAAACCCCTCATCAAGCCATTTTCGGACGTCTTCGTAAGAATCGAAGTGCTGCTCGGCGAGTGCGTGGCCCATCGACGAAAACAGGTAATAGTCGGAAGCGGCCAGGTCTGGTGAATAAGCAGATTGGGGTAGCGCCTCCCAGTTGTCTCCAAGTAGTTTCGGACCATTCTTGACGTGCGCCTCCCAGTAATCCTTCCTTTTTTCACGCAGAGGACGGTGCAATTTAATCAGTTGTTGGTGGTAACGGTGGGCATTGACAGTTTCACCAGGTTTAAACATCTCATAGTAGACGATACCCTGCGGATCCCACCAAACGGACAGCATCGTCTTCCGTCCGAAGCGATTTGGTCTTGGGGATGATGTTGATGGTTGGCCGGGATCAACCCACGATTTCTTGCATTTAGGATTCTCGAAATATATCCACTTCATCGCCTGTCACAATCCGATGAAGGAACAACGTTCTCTTTTGTCTGGCGAACAAGATTTCGCATGTGTTTTGGGGTCGCTCCATCTACCTGTCGTTCAAATCATGCGGCACCCATTTTCCGATCTTTTCAATCTACCCCATGGCACGCAGAAGCATGAAAATGTCTGGTTGAGTAACATCCAATTGCTGCGCGAGCATTTTTTGCGATTGGGTATCGTTTTCGCCCAAAATAACCTGCAATTGATGGTTCTCAACCTTCCTAGGCCGCTTCTTGTCCCACAAGTCAAAATTTCCATCTTTGAACCAACGAAACCAATCTCGGCACATTGTTTCCGATAAAGCACTGTCACCATAGGCCTCCATAAGCATTTGATGCGATTCGACAGCCGATTCCTTCAAATTGAAGCATAAAAGCAGAGCTTCCCGCATATGCTCTTTTTCTGATACAAAACTAGATTTGATTACCAAAGAAAAATGTATGTCGTACGAAATTGCTGACAATGTGCACTGATTAATGTTGACAGATGTGAAACTCATAAAAAAAAAGTATGGCGTGCCCATGATAGCTTAATACGCTCACTCACGTTATCTGTGACCAAACAGCGGATTTAAGGTTATACACCTGGTACTTTCTCCTTATTGACGGATGTACTTATCGTGGTAAACTCCCAGTGGCTTCCCTTCCATACCTTCCAGTTCGTACATTGGCGCCTTCCCCTTAAATTGCAAGTTTTTTTCATTTGCATATACATAGAATTGCAATTCTACAGCTCATCTGAGAGCATAACAGTTCGGCTGAAAAGTTTATAAGATAAACCAGTAAAAATATTTTTTTTTGCAAAATTCATTTTTATTATTCTACATAGTTGCCTTCGAGGGCGATACAGCGATTATAGCGATCTTCCAACTTTTCGATACCATTTTTATAGTTCTCTTTACTAAAACGGATTTGCTGATCCGCATTTAGCTTCTATGATACGTAAGCAATTGAACGTTTTTTCCCGTTGTTTTAGTTCTTGGTCATGTTTTAGTTTGAAGCTACAATTTTTTTGTTGACAGGGCAACACATTAGCTCTATTCCATTGGGAACATTTTGCTACTCACGAGTGCACTTAGCTTTGTAATACTCTTGGAGATTTTCTTTTATCCTTCATAAAATGTTTCTAACGTCTAAAAATTTTATTAGTCCCCAACTTGATGTATTTTTTATGTCAATATAATGCAAAATATAACTCGTACAGTTGTTTGTGTATGCACTTACAAATTTCCTTATAAATTAAAAAAAAATCAGCTCCATGCGCACAATTTCTTTGATCTGTCAGTCAACTCTAGTTGATTGTAGGCCGCTGACATATCTAATTTCGTGAACCTTTCTCCACCTCTCAGTTCTGCGAATACTTCTTCCACTTTTGGTGCGGGGTGTTTGACATCTTGCATGTACTTATTGATCGTGACCTTGTGATCGCCACAGATCCTTACTCCACCTCCTTTCTTAAGCACAGGCACTAATGGTGTGCCCCATTCGTTGTGCTTCACCTTGGTGAGTATTCCTTCTTTTTCCAGTTGGTCTAGCTGATCTCCGATTGTCTTCTTGAAAGCAAACGGTTCCGCCCTGGGTTTGCAGAATACTGGTTTCGCATTATCTTGCATCTTAATGTCTATTTTGCCGTATTTATACCTTCCGAACTTGCCGTCGAAAAGTGTCTTGTGCTTGTCGATTATTTCTTGTAGTTTTGCTCCTTTTAATTCAACATGGTTGATTTCGACTAACTTGAATCCTAGTGCTTCTATCATGTCTCTACCCAACAATAATCTACAGTCTGTTTTTACGACTATTAATTGACATTTTACTTTTTTTATACCAGCCTTTATTTCTACGTAGATCTGACCTTCTGGTGCAATTGCACTCCCGTCATAGAATCTTAACGTAGTATTCACTGGTTGTAATTTATGCTGTGATAGATGCCTTTTGTATAATTCCTCCGGAATTACCGATCTGCTTGCTCCTGAATCAAGTTCAGCTAGCAATTGCTTGTTTCCTATCTTTATTTGGATTTGCGTCGGTTTGACGTATCCTGCCTTTGTTGCTTGAAAGTGAACCTCTTCGCTCGTCCAGTCGTGGTTTTCTATCTTCACGAAGTGCTGTTTAGCTTGGTCCTTTCCTTTTCTCTGGCATATTTTTCCTAAATGCGCTATTATACCGCAACGGTTGCATTTATAGGATTTAAATTTGCAGTCTGCGGACTCATGGTTGCTATAACCGCAATGATTGCATTGTTTGCCGCCTTTTGACTCCTTGTTAAATTTCTTTTTATAGCCCTCTTTACCGGCTTTGCTTTGGTTTATGGCTTCACTTTGCTTACTTTTTCTGTCAAAGCTTACATTATGTACGTTTATTTCCTGATGCGACTGTATAAGAGCTGCCTCTTTCTTCTTCGCAATTTCGACGATTTGCTCAGACCTCTTTGTATAGTTTTCTTCGCACACGCGATCTAAAATCTTGCCTTTCTTTAGACCCGCTACGAACTTATTCGTAATCATCAAGTCGAGCTGCGCACCCCATTGGCACGTGCTGGCTTTATCTTTCAAGCGTATATACCACTGGCTAATCGACTCATTCTCGCCTTGCTTTAAGTCGAAAAATTCCGTGCGTTCACGAAATACCGATATTGTCTTTGAGAATTGATTTTTCAGTATAGCACATAATTCCTCGTATGTTTTTTGCGATGGTAATACTGGGTCGCACAAATTTGCGAGTACTCCATAACCTTTTGTCCCAATGACCGTTATGAGCGTAGCCACCTTTCTATGTGGCTCCAGTATGTTATTTACTATAAAGTATTGTTCCAACCTTTCTTGGTAGTTTTTCCAATTCTCGTGCTCATTATATTCCGCGACACACCCTACTGTGGCTGAATCTACTTGCACGTTTTGTATCGGTGCCGGCGTTCCTCCGTTTCCGCCTGTTGCGTTATTCTGCGTTGTGTCCATGTGCGTTCCTCGCTGGTTATTTAACCTCAGCAAATCTTTTCCCATATCCTCTATTACGGCATTTGCTTCGTTTCTTTCCATTCTGACTCTTTCCAGAGTGATTTGGGCCTCTCTAAGCTGCTCTTGTAATTCTTGTGCTTGGGCTTCGTCCATCTTGTATGAACCTTTTTTGCCTTCGACTTCAATCACAAATTCACTTTTTACGAGATTTCCCGCACTGATTTCACTTCACTTTTTAACTTTCTTTTTTCCTTTTTACCTCGTCGCCAATGTAATATATTGGACTTGGATTGAGGAACAAGGGATCAGTAATTAAATATATAGAACATTTATTAATCAATTAATTATAATTATACAGAGACATATGAAAAGCATGGCAGTGCCTACGTGATTAACTTATTTATTGTAGCATTGACGTGTATGAAACATCACGCCACTCGGTTTACACTCAGGCTGGGTGTACTATATATAGATATACTATAATACAGTGGGTTAATTTCAGGCCTAATAATATTTACTATAATCACTAGAAACGTCTGTATTTAGCAATTTTTTTTATCGACATTATTAATTTACTTATTGACTAATCTAGTCAATAAACGTCTGTATTTCGGTTTTATTTTAAGTATCGTTTACAAAATAACTGATGGTGGGTTAATTTCAGGCCTAATAATATTTACTCTAATCACTATATGTTGATTTGTTTGTGCATTTTTTGCAAAATTTTGACTAATCTAGTCAACAAAATTTAAAGCATGCTTAGCAAGCACAGACACTCGTGTTAAAATATTCTGCGAAGGATTATTTGAACTCCAAAGGCCATTTCTTTTAGTATCGCAAGAAGTTATAATGCAAAGTGGCGGAAATAAATGGTGATTCGAATTAAACTCTTTTTCAATGCTTGAAATTTCCTCATCTAAAAAAAATTTTTTGTAGTTATGATATTTTAAAATTAATTGCTTTATGTCACAATTATATGTCATTTCGTTATTAAAATTTAGAACTATTATTTCCGTTTTCCAGTTAGTGCTCGCCATTAAGTGTAAAAACCGAAAAAATCCTGTTATTGTTTTTTCTGGAATATTTAACAAGCTACCCTTCAAAAATTGCCAAGCAACTAGAAATTCCACACATTCTTACCGGAAATAAATACCGATCTATCATTTGCGAATAGAGCCACCGTTTTATAAAAATTACTGTTGATGCATAGCTAGAATATCGTTGATGAAGTCCATGTATAATTTTTGTTATTTTTGGTAATAGGACAATTCGCTTTTCTAGATCTAAACTTTCTGTTGTGTGCAAATTATTTCGCAATTTACCATTTATTAGTCTTCCTGTTTTTAACAAATGTACTTCTTTTAAATTGCTGATTTCTAATCTAAACACAAATCCGCAAACCATCACATATAATCCATTAGGATTTGCTTTCGCCTGTAATTTCTGTTGCAACCGTAAGTACTTTGACATGTGTATATACAACGAAGTTTTCACACGTCTAAAAGCACTCAAATTGTCCGGCCACCAATTACCATATAAACCTGTAACATTTTATTATTTATAAATATGCAATATTTTCCAGTATTATAAAATTACCAACCTAATTGCACAACACCTTCAAACGGTGAGTAGGTGTTAAATGTTTCCTTGTTTTCAACACGTAATAATTTACTACAGCCATAAATTAACATTGGATTTGTATATCGAAAAACAGAAGAAATGCCATAAATGGGATTTATATCGATTGGAAGATTGTCTATTGAACGAAGTTTTTTATCTATTTTATCGAAAGTTTTAATGACATGTAATGACGCGTTTTCCATATCAGCAATATTATTATAGTATTTATCTAATTTACATAAAGTATTAATATCACTGTTGAAATGAACTATGCTAGTTTTTTTGATCTTCAAATGATATTCTAATAAATAATCGATTATATTTTCAATAATAACACGTTTCTCTGAGGCTGGTGCGTTAGCTGAACACCAAAGACAACTCTCCATGATTGATCCGTCTTGAAATCGTCGCAACTCAGACTTAGATCCCCAAGAATTTCGAAATTCTTGTGCAAACGCATCACTAGCTATAGGCCCTTTGTCTATAACTTCATATGCATAGTCTGAATTAAAAATAATTCCATACGTAAGGCTTTTTAAATATTTTTGTGGTTTTTTCCATATAATCCAAGATTCCGTTTGGTTTTTCAATGGGAGAATAAAATGAATTCTCTTATTTAAACCTTTTCTTAAAATACTAGTAAAAGAAAACAGCACTAAATTATATAAAAAGTCTGGAATATTATTAAATATAGAATATTAACTTGGATTCTTAATTTTCTTAGTCAATTAAGTCAAACAAGATTGAATAAATATTGAAATATTGCACAAATATTTAAAGAATTTAAGGAAACTAAAAAAATAACTTTCCCAAGGATCATCTAAGCATCATTCACTATTAATTTAAAACTCGTAACAATTACAAATATACAAAGTCATTTTTAACGATTCTTTTTTAACCTTGTTATAAAATGGGCTCTAATTATTTGTTTTTGTAAATTTAACGACTATACTCTTGTATTGAGTCATGTGTTTCAAAAAAATTTTCTTTTATTTTGTTTGTTTAAACTTCTTTACTTAGTTTATATCAGCACATCATATTTCAAATCGAAATATATAACAATTACAAATATACAAATTCATTTTTTACGATTCTTTTTAACCTTGTTATAAAATGGGCTCTAATTATTTGGTTTTGTAAATTTAACGGGTATACTCTTACTTACCTAAGCAATCTTGTATTGAGTCATGTGTTTAAAAAAAATTTCTTTTATTTTGTTTATTTAAAATTCTTTACTTAGTTTATATCAGCACATCATATTTCAAATCGACATATATTAGCTGTATTCCATTGAGAAAATTTGGCTACTCACGAGTAGTTCTAGCTATCATCATCTACACCACCTCGAACAAATGAATAGTTCGCATGCGTAGTTACGCCATACAATTTACGGTAGGGTATTTTAGTTCCCGAACCGGAAATAGATGGCTTAGCGGGTTCGTTGGTTATGTTGAAAAGTCATATTTTTATCAGTATTGTTTACGGCTTCAAGGTTGTAATCTTCTCTAATAAAAAATTCTCCAGCTTCTCTAATAAAATTCTGCAATTTTTATTAGAGAAGCATCTCCAGCTTCTCTAATAAAAATTGCAGAACGTAACTCTAGCAGTTTTATATTTTATGAGAGAAGCTGGTTGAGTATTAACTGAAACATTATAAATACATAATATTCTGATCGTGAGGTTCATAAAGATGTTGTCAAGTGAATCTAAAATTTATGAAATGGAAATTGGTGTAACTAAGATTTAGTAGAAAATAATTGTTTAAAGGGCCATATCAAATGCACTGCGCTTGAAATTGGAACCATTTATTCATGTGAGAATAAATAATACGTGTGCACTCATATAATGTGAGAATAAATAATAAATGCTCTCTTGGTGGAATTTGAATATCACACGTGCACGTAGCAAACTTATTCATGATTGTGAACATATGTCGATATATATAAGCTATTTCTAGTATATAAACAAATTATTGCGTTCGGAAAATTCTTTCGATTCGCTGACCTGTAATCGACTCCATTTTATATTATCGTTTTACCGATAACTTTCAAAAAACTACTCAAAATAAAATGACGCCATCTTTAGGCATACATCTTTTTAGTAGATGTTAGAGACACACGTTAGATGGTTAGGGACAGAGTTGACACATGTTAGTCAGGCAGGTTAGATATTGACTCTCTGTTGTGTTGTGGAAGTAATAGAACATATAATCTGAGTGTTAAATAATTTTCAATAACAATATTGGCTTTTGCTTCAATTACTTGTAGTGAATTTTGTAGACGTTAAATTAGTGACATACAAAATAAAAAATAAAAGGTGTTAAGAAATTGTTTACCATCGATTCGAAGATGTCTCTTCGAAGGATGGAAATTTCGGAGGACGACACGATAGTCCCGGACGGGGATGTCAAAATGTTCGGCGAGCTTCTTGTTGATAAGAAAAAGCTAGGCACGGACATAACGGCCTTTCTGAAAATGGTTGGCATTCACTTCAACCTTCAAAAATAAATTGAAGACGTGAGCTTCGTTACTGCAAAGAAAAGGAAGAACGTGGCAAATAATGGCGCTTCTCTGACAGAAGCTAGCAAGTTTATTGCAGAGCCAATTAAGCCGCCAAAGAAGGCTAAAAAGGTAAAGGCACCGATAGCTGCGGGTTCTATACCTCCAGTGAGCCAAAATCGGTTTAGTCTGCTCGAAGAAGTCACTTTGCCAAAACCTTTAACCACTACGAGCAGGATTGCAAAAGCAAGCACCTTGGCTTCGCAGAAAATTCGTATACCTCCGATCACGTGTCAAGGTTTAAATATTAACGCCTTCATCAAAGAAATGAAGACGCTAGCCAATGCACCCGGTTATAAAATAACCAATAACAGCGGCAAGGCAATTATTAAGCCAGAGACATTGGAAGATCGAAGGACCATTCTAGACTTCATCAAGTCAAAAGGTATACCTGGGCATACCTATACGTCAAAAGAGGAAAGGAACATTTCCCTCCTTGTAAGAGGTCTTCACAACTCCTGTGAAGCCTCTGATATAAAAGCTGATCTGGCCAACCAAGTGGAGGCAGCTTTATTTAATAAAGTGGAGAATTTTAAAACAAAATTCTCAAAAGAAAACAATGTCCAATCGGACATATTTTTGGTGCAGTTGGCTCCAGGTCACCAGCCATCCAGTGTCACGCACGTGACAAAAATTCTCCATCAAACAATAAGATGGGAAAAGCTACGGAGAAGTGGCCCACTTCAATGCCACAGATGCCAACAGTTTGGACATGCAGCAGCAAACTGTTTTTATAAATTTGTCTGCGTGAACTGCGGGCAAAATCACATGCCCAAGGCTTGCCCACGAGACAACGACAAGTCTGGTGATCCGTTTTGCCCGTTGATTTTAACGCCAGACACACCTCATGGGGACATTCTATCCGTAACTCTTCAGGTATCTGTATTCAAAATTTGCTCACTAGTAGCTCCACGTTACAGGTAATTGCACCTTCTGGTCCTACCAGACCTAGTAGCTTATCTGTAGTCGATCTGTTTTTCGTTTCAAGTTGTTTAATTAATTCTTACTCTTCGAACATTACTTGTTCAACTCTCGACTTCCATTCAGACCATTATCCAATTCTTATGCAAATTAAAATTCAAACTCAATTCAACTTTGAATATACCGAGTTAAAATCTTTCACGTCGTATAAGAACACGAACTGGAAAGAATTTAGGCACGATGTAGATTTGGCCATATCTAACGGAATGAATGTTCCTTGCTTCAAGAATATAACCAACCAAGAAATTGATTTCCATATAGAAACCTTTAGCCAAATTGTCTCGGATGTATTTCATAAACATTCAAGACAACTGTCTAATAGTAGCCATTGATTTGATTCTCTCCCCGAGGACATTAAGAAAATGTATTGGTTGAAAAATCGTTGGGTAAGGGAAATGAAACGCATTTTTCGGAGAGAATTAAACACTACATCTTCAGATTATCGTCACTTAGAGGCACAGGTTAACTGCATATCAACTATGATACTCAATAAAGTTAACAAACATTTTAATGACCAATTTTCTGAACGACTTTCAAAAGTACGTCCAGGTCCTGATGCTTTCAAGCAGCTTAACGCAATCACCGACCGAAAGTCTCTCAATAAAGTAACAGTCACCGATAATAACGACCGCGAAATAAAAGGAGGTCCAATTACTATATCTAAAAACTTTGCCTCATTTTATAAAGATCTTTACAACTCTAGTTCAAGCTCACCTCTACAAACTCATGTAAACGATCAGGTCGACATTTTTTTATCAAACTCCCCAACTCATATTACAAAATTCAGCACCGATAACAGTGCAAGCAATTCCAGCTCTCTAGATATGTTTATATCCGAAAACACACTCTATTCTATAATAAAATCTTTAAATAATAAAAAGTCTGCTGGCATTGATAATATATCGAATTTTATGCTGAGAAAGATTCCGAAAAAGAAATTGAGTCCCTTAGTTGGAATATTTAATCACTGCATCAACAATTTCTATTTCCCTAAAGCCTGGAAGATAGGTATAATCTTTAATATTCCGAAAACTCAAGGTAGAGCATCGACCTATCCAACAACATCGACCTATATCTCTTCTTCCCTGTTTGGGAAAAATATTAGAAAAATTCTTTTACGAAAAGGTAAATGAATTTTGTAATAAAAATAAAATTATTCCCGACTTTCAATTCGGATTTCGGAAAGGGCACTCAACTTTGGTTGCGCTCTTTCTACTACATAGTGAGACCTCAACTGGGTTAAACCATAAAGAGTCAACAGTTGCTTGTTCCCTAGATATTTTCAAAGCCTTTGACTCAGTTTGGCATAAGGGACTAGTGCACAAACTATGTAAACTTAATTTCCCTCCATATTTTACGCTGCTGCTGCACTCATTTCTTCAGGATAGATCATCTTGCGTCAGATATCAGAACACGACTTCCAAATTCTTTACAATAGGTAAAGGAGTTTCACAAGGCTCGGTATTAGGTCCCTTGATGTATTCAATATATACTGCAGACATACCAACAGCCGCAAAAGCACAAATGATATTATATGCAGACGACACTCTTATTAATGCCAAAAGCAAATCACCAAATTTAGCTCTAAAAAGAACGCAAGAGCTTCTTTTTAAAATTATAAATTATTATTAGGACTGGAACTTATCAGTCAATCTTAATAAGTCCAATTTAATCTGTTTCCGTAATCCCAGCATTCACGGACCGAGGAAAATTGCTACAAAGAGCAAAAAGCTGCGTATTCTGATTAAAAACACAGCTATTCCAGTCTCAAATCAACTAAAATATTTAGGCATCAACTTTAACTCAATGTTCAAATTTAACCCACATGTTGAGTTAACTCTGAAAAAAGTCAAAAGGGCTATTCATACCTTTCTATTCCTACTTAGGCGTCGGAAGGGGCTTAGTATAAATACAAAGTTACTATTCTATAAACAACTTATTCGGCCAATTATTGGCTATGCATTTCCGATCTATTTTAGTTTCTCGAAAACGTATGCCAATAAAGTCCATGTATTCGAAAGGTCAATCATTAGGAAATGCCTTTCAAAATATCGTAAAATAGACGGCAAGCATTACTTTAACTCATATATATCAGAAAAGTAATCTTACTCCTTTTATTTCATGCATGGTTGGTCTAACCAAAAACTTTCTCCAGCACTTAATAGACCATACCAATCCACTCATTCAAGAGTCAATAAAAAGGATTAAATCCCAAGCCACCCAACACAGATACTTACACAATGATTACCTCTATGCCTCAACAGTCATATCTGATTTTGCTAAAGATAGTGATATTATGAACGTTCGGTTTTATAATTCCTTAACTCCCCATTTCCATCGTGGTTAGCGGAAGCAACTCAAAATTCCCAAAAATCCCAAACTCCTAATCCACTCTCCCTGAATATTCCTTTCCCTAATTTTTTTTTAAGTCTAGAATTAAGGTTAGTCTGTAAGCAATTAAATATATAGAATATATTGAGGAAGCACATATAATTTTTAAGCCATAGTTGTAAGCAATTCATGTACTTAGTCATTAAAAACTAATTTACTATATAAACAAAGGATGTACAGAGCATGTGTCAGCTCTACGTTTTAAATACCATGTAAATGTGTGCAAGTAATATGGAAATAATAAATGCTCTACTTAAACAAAAAAAAAAAAAAAAAAAACATCTTTTTAGTACACGCACATATACAGAATTTGTCAAACAATCCCAAACAAATCTCATTATTATTTTTTTTCTATAAACCTGGTGACGAAAAGAAAACCATTAAAAATGAATACGATTTTCCAGTTTGCTTCAATATATTTTCTATTATCTGCAAGGTAAACAAATTTTTGAAGAATGCACAAATAAATGAACATATAGTGATTAGAGTAAATATTATTAGGCCTGAAATTAACTCACCATCAGTTATTTTGTAAACGATAATTAAAATAAAACCGAAATGCAGACGTTTATTGACTACATTAGTCAATAACTAAATTAATAATCTCGATAAAAAAAATTGCTAAACGTAGACGTTTCTAGTGATTATAGTAAATATTATTAGGCCTGAAATTAACCCACCATCCGTTATTATGCAAACGATAATTGAAATAAAATCAAAATTTATAATCTTAATAAAAAAAATTATTACTGCTGATTTTTTTTTTAATTTATAAGGAAATTTGTAAGTGCATACACAAACAACTGTACGAGTTATATTTTGCATTATATTGACATCAAAAATACATGAAGTCGAGGACTAAAAAAAATTTTAGACGTTAGAAACATTATATGAAGAATAAAAGAAAATCTCCAGGAGTATTACAAAGATAAGTGCACAAGTTTCAGAGATCGTTAAGTAGTTCTTGTTGCGGAGACTGATCACAATACTTTAAAAAAGACTGTTAATCACTTGGAGCGCAAGGATAAAATCTTTCATTAATACAATTAACAGAATTAGACGTTTCACTTGTTCCAAAAAATATGTAGCATGTGTGAAAGTAGTCATGATAAGCTCTCTAAATTTCGGCTTCAATTGTTAAACAATTTATATTAGGAACTTATAATTTATTTTATATTATCAGAAATATTAACAATTTTTGTATATATACTCTCAGTAATAATTTTAAAATCATCTACAAAATTTTCCAATTTACATGAAACAGTTACGGTGTTTTTGATATGGCATCCTCGAATACCATTAATATCGAAATCTTTTTCATTAAATATACCAGGCTTCCATAAAACGGCAATAATACGTCCACCGTACGGATTATAAAAGAAAATAGCAAAATCGTTATAAGCTTCCTAAAAGAAAAGTTCAATTAAATAAATTTCAAATATTATCCATTCTTTCAAAATACTTACACGCAGCTCTTGTAAACAACTACTTATAGGGTCAAAACCAGCTGAAGAATTATTTTGTAAATTTATAACTCTTCGGAGATGAATTAATATATCATATCCTTCCAGAGATGGTTGGAAGAGTTTTTCTATGCAAAGAGGCTGGACTGATGCCAATGAAGAGTCAACAAAATTTAAAGCATGCTTAGCAAGCACAGACACTCGTGTTAAAATATTCTGCGAAGGATTATTTGAACTCCAAAGGCCATTTCTTTTAGTATCGCAAGAAGTTATAATGCAAAGTGGCGGAAATAAATGGCGATTCGAATTAAACTCTTTTTCAATGCTTGAAATTTCCTCATCTAAAAAAAATTTTTTGTAGTTATGATATTTTAAAATTAATTGCTTTATGTCACAATCACATGTCATTTCGTTATTAAAATTTAGAACTATTATTTCCGTTTTCCAGTTAGTGCTCGCCATTAAGTGTAAAAACCGAAAAAATCCTGTTATTGTTTTTTCTGGAATATTTAACAAGCTACCCTTCAAAAATTGCCAAGCAACTAGAAATTCCACACATTCTTCCGGAAATAAATACCGATCTATCATTTGCGAATAGAGCCACCGTTTTACAAAAATTACTGTTGATGCATAGCTAGAATATCGTTGATGAAGTCCATGTATAATTTTTGTTATTTTTGGTAATATGACAATTCGCTTTTCTAGATCTAAACTTTCTGTTGTGTGCAAATTATTTCGCAATTTACCATTTATTAGTCTTCCTGTTTTTAACAAATGTACTTCTTTTAAATTGCTGATTTCTAATCTAAACACAAATCCGCAAACCATCACATATAATCCATTAGGATTTGCTTTCGCCTGTAATTTCTGTTGCAACCGTAAGTACTTTGACATGTGTATATACAACGAAGTTTTCACACGTCTAAAAGCACTCAAATTGTCCGGCCACCAATTACCATATAAACCTGTAACATTTTATTATTTATAAATATGCAATATTTTCCAGTATTATAAAATTACCAACCTAATTGCACAACACCTTCAAACGGTGAATAGGTGTTAAATGTTTCCTTGTTTTCAACACGTAATAATTTACTACAGCCATAAATTAACATTGGATTTGTATATCGAAAAACAGAAGAAATGCCATAAATGGGATTTATATCGATTGGAAGATTGTCTATTGAACGAAGTTTTTTATCTATTTTATCGAAAGTTTTAATGACATGTAATGACGCGTTTTCCATATCAGCAATATTATTATAGTATTTATCTAATTTACATAAAGTATTAATATCACTGTTGAAATGAACTATGCTAGTTTTTTTGATCTTCAAATGATATTCTAATAAATAATCGATTATATTTTCAATAATAACACGTTTCTCTGAGGCTGGTGCGTTAGCTGAACACCAAAGACAACTCTCCATGATTGATCCGTCTTGAAATCGTCGCAACTCAGACTTAGATCCCCAAAAATTTCGAAATTCTTGTGCAAACGCATCACTAGCTATAGGCCCTTTGTCTATAACTTCATATGCATAGTCTGAATTAAAAATAATTCCATACGTAAGGCTTTTTAAATATTTTTGTGGTTTTTTCCATATAATCCAAGATTCCGTTTGGTTTTCCAATGGGAGAATAAAATGAATTCTCTTATTTAAACCTTTTCTTAAAATACTAGTAAAAGAAAACAGCACTAAATTATATAAAAAGTCTGCAATATTATTTAATATAGAATATTAACTTGGATTCTTAATTTTCTTAGTCAATTAAGTCAAACAAGATTGAATAAATATTGAAATATTGAACAAATATTTAAAGAATTTAAGGAAACTAAAAAAATAACTTTCCCAGGGATCATCTAAGCATCATTTACTATTAATTTAAAACTCGTAACAATTACAAATATACAAAGTCATTTTAACGATTCTTTTTTACCTTGTTATAAAATGGGCTCTAATTATTTATTTTTGTAAATTTAACGACTATACTCTTGTATTGAGTCATGTGTTTCAAAAAAATTTTCTTTTATTTTGTTTGTTTAAACTTCTTTACTTAGTTTATATCAGCACATCATATTTCAAATTGAAATATATAACAATTACAAATATACAAATTCATTTTTTACGATTCTTTTTAACCTTGTTATAAAATGGGCTCTAATTATTTGGTTTTGTAAATTTAACGGGTATACTCTTACTTACCTAAGCAATCTTGTATTGAGTCATGTGTTTAAAAAAAATTTCTTTTATTTTGTTTATTTAAAATTCTTTACTTAGTTTATATCAGCACATATTTCAAATCGACATATATTAGCTGTATTCCATTGGGAAAATTTGGCTACTCACGAGTAGTTCTAGCTATCATCATCTACACCACCTCGAACAAATGAGTAGTTCGCATGCGTAGTTACGCCATACAATTTACGGTAGGGTATTTTAGTTCCCGAACCGGAAATAGATGGCTTAGCGGGTTCGTTGAATATGTTGAAGAGTCATATTTTTGTCAGTATTGTTTATGTGTGAATAAACTCAGTTTTTATTGTTTATGAGTGAGTAAACTCAGTATTGTTCTTGACTATATTGAGGTTATATTTTACTTCTGCCTGTAAGCTCTGCGTTCCATTGCTCACTTACTCGGGAGTACTCGCGAGTGGCAAAATAGGCCCATTGGAATACGCCTATTATAATGAGTATTCGACTTTTTACTAACATATACATCCTAATAATTAATGATAAACAATATAATTAATCTACACGGCTATTTAAATACGTTTGTGAAGCAATTTTATTTATTCCATTCTTATAAGTAACGAAAATAATTTCGACTAAACATTTGGTATTTGAAAAAAAAAATCACGACGTAAATATTTTTGTAATTTGTTTTTGCAGTTAATTTTATGAACATATTTGCTTCAAAAATATTAAAAATTAATACATACTTTGTAATAATTTGATTAGCCTGTGGGTACCAATATCCTGCATAATTATACAATTCTGGTTTCTTCTCATGTTCTTTTAAAATCCTAGTTATTTCTGCATCATTGACTATTCTGAAACCAAAAAAATAAGCCTTTTGCATTGGATAAATAAATTAAAGAGCATTTTACTTTAAAATGTGATCAAATTTGCACGATTTCGGCATATAACTAAAAAATATCTGAGAAACATCAATTTTTTTATTAGTCAGAAGTTCTAAAATCCGGTTTGATTCATATTTTATTTTTCTATATATATCCAGCGACAAATTTGCACAAATATTCAAAAATCCTGTTGAATCAATGAAAACTATTTCAAAAGATGTGTGAAATTGTTCTAATGTCGGTTGTATTAATGGATTAAACGATTCACATAGGCTGATTCCTTTTCCTTTTTCGTTCCATGCACTAGAAGCTGAAAACATTAAGTTTATTTTAAATTTGCTAGTAAATTGGTTATGTGCGTATTTATGCTTACACAAATAATACCAAACGGAACATGCAATCTGATAACTATTCATAGAATTATTAAGTATGCTTTTCTTTAGTAAATACACGACAAACATTGTCAAAATGTGACTTCCGAATCCACCAAATCCAACTTCCATATTACTTTGCTTCAGCCATATTTTCAGTAATATTAAACTACTTTTAATATTTCTACATGGCGCTAATATTTCATTTATTAAATTGTTATTCTGGCGCATTGTTAAATCCATTAGAACTGCTGAGTTATAATTTTGTGTAGCATAATTGATATTATCTTCGCATTTTGGTAATTTCGCAAATAAACTCTTTCTAATATTGCTACTCCAAGGCGTGAAATATTCCAATGGAAAGGAATCCTGTTCTGCCGATATTAAGATTCGAAAAGTTATTTTTTGGTAAATACCATCTGTATTAACTTCTAGAAATGGTTTAAGTGGATTATTCATGTAATAATTAAAGCTTAATATATCGTTTTTAAGTTTATTATATTGAGCAATTTTGGCAGATATATACGTCAAATAACAAGCCCGCTTTATATCGTAATTTAAATTTAAATAGTCGTATTTTTGAAAGCAATGAAGCGGCATTAATACACAAACATCAACATTTAAATTTTTGTCAATGCAACATCCTATTGCCGTTGACCCAATGATGAATGCCTTTTCTTTAGGCTTTGAGAAGATGAATTTGAAGTTCTTAACACAATAACTTTTTAGGCACAAAGGGATATTTATTCCAAACTCTTTGAACGTCATTTCCTGAAAGCTGACTTCATCGAACAGTTCTAATTTACTTAACATTTCATTGAAATTAGTTAACCACGTCTCTATAACCACACGGCTTTCGTTCATTTTCTTTTTATTCATCTCTTCAACTTGCATACAAAAAATATGCCAATTCAAATTATTTCCTGTTTCGCGCACATCAGTTAATTCTTTAACTAACGGTAATTTATTTCCCACAGTTTCCATTTTATTCGCCTTTGATGACTTCTTAAAAATAATACGTTTTCTTCCTCTATTTATATAGCAAAATTCAAATGTATGAAAAAATTAAAACTGACTGCGCGTGCAAGTAATAATTCCGGCAAAAACTAGTATTGGTAACTACAATCGTTTCAGAGAATCGTCCGCGAAAACAGTGTAAACACAATTGAGGAAACATGATCTTTTTATTATTTACTTAGATTATAGAAGAACTAGATAGGCCTCTACCCAAAAATTCTCTTTAAATTTTTTTGAGAATCCATTCGTAGGAACTAAGCTTAAAGAAGTACTGAATAGGCCTCTACACAAAAATTCTGTCCAACTTTTGTTGGCAATACATTCATAGAACGCACACACATGCAATACAACAGAAATGGCGTAAATCATTGGGGGCCAAATTAAAAGTTCAGTATGCGATTGAAGCGGTTCGTTTAAAACCATTTTTCATATGTGATAGCATTTATTCGTAAAGAAGCAGATTTTTTAATATTGGGGGTCTTGTTGTTCGATGGAATTAGTTTTGGAAATATGCAATAAAACACAGTATTTTTTTTAAAATATTTATTTATTTATTATGTATTTTCATTTTATTTATTTCACTGTATATTATATATTCTTGGGAATACCGGATGCTGCTGCCACAATCCACTTTTCCCGCAACCATTTATTTTGTGGGAACCTGTAAAGTTAACATATAAATATACGATCGTAATATTTACTTTTACAATTAAGAATTAATAGAAATTCACATATTTTTTGCACTATTAAAAAAATTCGGTACCTTAAACTTTCTTACACACACTTTACGTACACCGGCACTGTACTATTTTCTGGTAAACATTGAACTGTCAACATCGGATTTGCTTACATTTGTTCAATGCCGAACTTTTCACTTTTTCACCACAT
Source organism: Atherix ibis (assembly GCA_958298945.1). Taxonomy (NCBI): domain Eukaryota; kingdom Metazoa; phylum Arthropoda; class Insecta; order Diptera; family Athericidae; genus Atherix; species Atherix ibis. The sequence goes on along the minus strand of OY282605.1, from coordinate 79,239,654 downwards.
TTTGGATAAAATATATCACTTAAACCCATTTAGGCACATCACAAATAAAATTTTTGTTATTTTATTTACTAAAACTACAGATGTCAACTTACCGAAAGAAAGAAATTCCCGGCTTCCTCATGTCATTGTAGGAAAAACAATTTTTCACGAAACACTTCATTTTCTGTAATAAAAACTTCTTATTAAATGTTATCAATAATAAAACTATTTATAAAAATACTTACTTTTTTTTAAATACTTTAAAATACATAAAAACAACACTTTAAATTGCACTTTCAACACTTGATTATTTTTATCAATAATAAATTCTAAAATGACACCGCTAGTTATATTAGTTCGAGTTGTAATCACTTTCATGGAGAATGGCAGATTGTAAAACTCTCCGAAAGTCCACAAAATTGAGGCGCTTTATATTTGCATGATATTTACGAAATGAATAATAAACCTAAAATAGAATTCCATTTCATATCAAAAGATTGTAAAAAAATAAAAATTGCCTATCGTTGTGTTTAAATTGTATTTTTTTTTTTAATAAGTGAATTAAAAAGAATATAAATTAGGCTTTTGCAATGTAATAATTTTCTATTACGAGAACTAGATGGCAGTGAGTGTCATATCTACATAAAAATATCCCCAAAAAGCTATGTGATAAATGCGAATTCTCGCCGCTTGGCATGTAATTCGTACACAAAATTGCGTATACATATACGGTAAGGGCCTATCCAGGTATTCTTTAATCTAAGCGTAGGAACCAAACACTTCTAAAATAAACTTTCAAGGAATACTTTGTATTCTAAAATAAAAACTTGCTATTTGCTGTCGTGAATAATAATGAGAATTTTTTGTTTTTATATACATGTATACTTACTTGTTAGTATACTTATTGTTCTATCTTCCAATTCAGATATTAGAAAACTAGTAGCAGCAGAAAGGTGCAAGGTTTCTTTAGCAAAAAGGGAATTTTATTATGTACATTTAATAAAATATATATTTAAATAAAAACAATATTGTAGCATTTATATATATATTGTTGATTAAATTTACTGAACTACATAAAAGCTGTATGATGCCCAATGGAATGCAAAATATTTACTTTATAATATTTTTGTTATATTTACTTTATTCGTGCAGCAAAAGCGAAAAGAAATGGTAGCAAATATTAGTGAAGTATGTTTTTACATAAAAAATAAATACACATTTATTAAATGACTGCTTTACAGGTTGTTATGGCATTATTTGGAAGATAGTAGCAATTTAAGCTTATTTGACTTTATAGACTCTACATCATCATCAGATTCTGATGAAGATGTGCCTCCATGTATCAAGAAAAGTAAAGTTGAAAATTATGTGCATATAATTGCAAATTACACAGATTTGCAATTTAAGAAACACTTTAGATTAACAAGAGTTGTTGCAGAAAGGATTATCGGTATGTGGTTTTTATTTTAAACAATTATTGAACGAATAAGTGTTGTAAATATGTCACTCTTTCAGGTGAATACAGCAGCAAGTTTTTACACCGCCCAAGTCATGGATGACGTTCTGCAGTTGGTGCTGATGTTGAAATATACATTACGTTGTGGTTTCTAGCAAATACTGAAACGTACCGACAAATTGCAGACAGATTTGATGTCACAGACAGCAGTGTCCATCGAATTTTATACCGCGTCGTAAAATGGTTTGTCGAAGTGAGTCCCAAGTACATAAAATGGCCAACAGCGTTCGAAATGCAAAATAACCAGATTCAATTTGCAGCTATGAAAGGTGCAGCAGGTGTTGTTGGGGCTATTGATGGTTGCCATATTAAAATCAATGCTCCTAAACGTGACAAACAAGCATACTGTAATAGGAAAAAATATTATAGTGTACTTTTGCAGGGAATTGTAAACGCCGAGAAAAAGTTTATAGATGTGCACTGTGGTGAGCCTGGTGCAATGCACGATGCACGGCTTCTACGAAAATCGGGCTTTTACAGGCGTATTACTGAGGATGATTCCATAATTATACCAGGAGGTGTGCTACTTGGAGACTCAGCGTATGCTGCAAGCAGATATTTAGTTTCCCCGTTTAAGGATTTTGGAAACTTAACTGCAAAACAAGTAAAATTCAACTACTTACATTCAGCAACAAGAATCGTTGTTGAAAACGCTTTTGGATTGCTGAAATGTCGATTTCGTAGGTTGCATTTTTTCGAAAGTCGAAATTTAGGCTTTGTCACGAACTGCATTGTTGCTGCTTGTGTTTTACATAATATATGTATTGCTGAAAATGATTTCTGTGACATACAATATTTAGATGATGAAGTCAACAACATACAGAATTACGAAGAATCTGAAGGAATTGACAGTAAAGGATTGTTAAATTAATTGAAACTTCAATGATGTATTTGTGTAAATTCATATTTATTATACATTTTCAATTAAAAATAAATGCCTCCTTGGCTTATGAAAATAAAAATTATTATTTAAACTTATATATATTAAATACCTTAATTAAACTTATTTTATATTACCTTCATTAAACTTATTCAATATATTTACAACAAGTTTCTGCCCTATCTTTTTCTTTTTTAATGATATATTCTTCAAATAATTTAAGTTTTTTATTGTGCATTTCTTCTTTATTTGCGTAATAATTTTTTTTCATTTCTAAGATTGCCATAGAAACGTTTTTACGCTTGCTTCTAACATTTTCCTTGCTTCCAGACGCATTCGACGTCGATTCTGAAGAATGTCGTCGCACTAACGTAGGTGTTGGTATTGGACAACGTTCTACTCCCACAGACAAAGAATGTGGTGATGATATAGCTGGATTATTATCAAATATATCGTCCATGTCCTTCATGTACAAAAATTTTGAAGGACTTGTCCCTGTCCCTCTATCTTTCGCACTTTTGAAAGCCCGGTAGAGACTACGCCATTTGACTTCCACATTCTTCGCTGTTGTTGGAGTTTCATTTAAATAAAAGTAATTTGTACTTGCGGACAAAAAAATTAAATTTTTATTACTTACCAGAATATTCATCGCCTCTAAATCGCTCAGAATACTTTCCCAGAAATATTTCTTAATTCTTCTTTTAAAGTATTCGTCCTTCCGCTTCTTGTAAGCATTTATCAATGCTTTGCCCTCGTTATAGGACCAATTTTTAAACATTGTAATATAATTTATTTATAACAGTCAAAGGTTCTTGCAACACATTCACTACACTTCACAATTACTATGGCAACCTGAATGAACTTAGTATTGTTGCTGACTATTTTGAGGTACTGTCAATAAATTATGCGTTCCATTGGACATCTACTCGCAAGTACTTGCGAGTAGCAAAATTGGCCCGGCCCTATGGAATACAGCTAATCTAAGATTGGTGTGAGCATTATGTAAGATGCGTGAGTCGCATGTTTTGGTGGGATCATTTGGTTGGTTGTATGATATATTGGTGTCAGCATTGGCTGAGATGTGTGAGTCAAATGTGTTGGTTGGACTATTGGGTTGAATGCGTGAAACTCTGGTGTGGATATTGGCTAAGATGTGGAGGTATTGTTTAATTCCATGTATCACATGAGTCACTTAAATACATAAGTCGTGAGTGCGCGTTTTTTTGTATAGTAAAAGGAAAGTCATCAAAAGAAAAAGTATGTTACTTTAACCAACTAAAACCACTTTACTTTCTCACATTGCTTTGACTTCTGTGCCTCTTCTCTTTCTGCATTGAATCGGGTGCAATAAAAGTTCGTCTTCCGCGCTCTCCACCATCCCATCACAAAAACGCTACATTGGGCTATAATCCAATTTAGCCAACATCACCATGTCGTCAATCTATCAACGGATCCACCGCCAAAATTAAACTGTGCGTCCATCTGCCATTAGGGGCATTATCGTAAAGATTTTGACATGTCGACTCCTTTTTTCCCTCCGTAAGAGCCTTGGGTTGCGCAATATCGTTACTACAGCCTCTGCAGCTCATCTGATATATGTCGATTGGTATCATTCTGGCCATAACACAAATGACCTCGTATGACACCGTTCGAAATGCGCAGGTCATCGTTAAAGCGCTACTACAGTAGACAGACAATTCCACGTTTGTTGGTTACTCTTATCAATCCATCTACCCAAATTAGTGCAGCATATAGCAGGATTGACTCGATTACGGTCGCCAACAGGGTCCTCCTACTCTAACTATGTTCCCAAGATTCGCCATTAAGCCCGCCAGTGACATTATTATCTCCGCAGCCTTCAAACCAACGTATAATAGGCGTTTTTAAAACCGTATCCTAACGTCAATCATAACCCCTAGTTACTTAAGAGATGGTCCCGATATCATCACCTCATGTGCCAATTATAATGGTATGCTTTCTCAGTCCTGCCTGCCTGTGAGAAACACTGCTTCTATCTTACAATAAATAAATAATATTTTGAAATAGTATACTTTGTTTTATTGAAAATTGAAAAGAAATATACCATCAAATAACAAAATCCTATGTGAGTAGATTCAAGGTTGTGTTCCATATTTTGGCTTCAACTTGGCGCTTCAATCTTTATATGCTATAATAGCTGTATTCCATTGTGAAAATTTTGCTACTCACAAGTGCGTCTAGCCACTCGCAGCTACTCTTGCTCATACAGATGAGTATTTCGCGCGAGTAGTTGCACTTCTCCCCTTATGGTAAGGGGATTGTAGTTTTCTACCTGGCAATAGATGGCTTAGCGGGTTCATTGGTTATGTTGAAGTGTCATATTTTTGTTATATTTACTTTATTCGTGCAGCAAAAGCGAAAAGAAATGGAAGCAAATATTAGTGAAGTATGTTTTTACATAAAAAATAAATACACATTTATTAAATGACTGCTTTACAGGTTGTTATGGCATTATTTGAGGAGCTGGAAGATAGTAGCAATTTAAGCTTATTTGACTTTATAGACTCTACATCATCATCAGATTCTGATGAAGATGTGCCTCCATGTATCAAGAAAAGTAAAGTTGAAAATTATGTGCATATAATTGCAAATTACACAGATTTGCAATTTAAGAAACACTTTAGATTAACAAGAGTTGTTGCAGAAAGGATTATCGGTATGTGGTTTTTATTTTAAACAATTATTGAACGAATAAGTGTTGTAAATATGTCACTCTTTCAGGTGAATACAGCAGCAAGTTTTTACACCGCCCAAGTCATGGAGGACGTTCTGCAGTTGGTGCTGATGTTGAAATATACATTACGTTGTGGTTTCTAGCAAATACTGAAACGTACCGACAAATTGCAGACAGATTTGATGTCACAGAAAGCAGTGTCCATCGAATTTTATACCGCGTCGTAAAATGGTTTGTCGAAGTGAGTCCCAAGTACATGAAATGGCCAACAGCGTTCGAAATGCAAAATAACCAGATTCAATTTGCAGCTATGAAAGGTGTAGCAAATACTGAAACGTACCGAAAAATTGCAGACAGATTTGATGTTGTGGTTTCTAGCAAATACTGAAACGTACCGACAAATTGCAGACAGATTTGATGTCACAGAAAGCAGTGTCCATCGAATTTTATACCGCGTCGTAAAATGGTTTGTCGAAGTGAGTCCCAAGTACATAAAATGGCCAACAGCGTTCGAAATGCAAAATAACCAGATTCAATTTGCAGCTATGAAAGGTGTAGCAGGTGTTGTTGGGGCTATTGATGGTTGCCATATTAAAATCAATGCTCCTAAACGTGACAAACAAGCATACTGCAATAGGAAAAAATATTATAGTGTACTTTTGCAGGGAATTGTAAACGCCGAGAAAAAGTTTATAGATGTGCACTGTGGTGAGCCTGGTGCAATGCACGATGCACGGCTTCTACGAAAATCGGGCTTTTACAGGCGTATTACTGAGGATGATTCCATAATTATACCAGGAGGTGTGCTACTTGGAGACTCAGCGTATGCTGCAAGCAGATATTTAGTTTCCCCGTTTAAGGATTTTGGAAACTTAACTGCAAAACAAGTAAAATTCAACTACTTACATTCAGCAACAAGAATCGTTGTTGAAAACGCTTTTGGATTGCTGAAATGTCGATTTCGTAGGTTGCATTTTTTCGAAAGTCGAAATTTAGGCTTTGTCACGAACTGCATTGTTGCTGCTTGTGTTTTACATAATATATGTATTGCTGAAAATGATTTCTGTGACATACAATATTTAGATGATGAAGTCAACAACATACAGAATTACGAAGAATCTGAAGGAATTGACAGCAACAATGATGCCAGTGCGAGGCAGAAAATGTTTGAAAATATGGACAGTAAAGGATTGTTAAATTAATTGAAACTTCAATGATGTATTTGTGTAAATTCATATTTATTATACATTTTCAATTAAAAATAAATGCCTCCTTGGCTTATGAAAATAAAAATTATTATTTAAACTTATATATATTAAATACTTTAATTAAACTTATTTTATATTACCTTCATTAAACTTATTCAATATATTTACAACTAGTTTCTGCCCTATCTTTTTCTTTTTTAATGATATATTCTTCAATATATCATTTAAAGTTCAATTAATTTGTAGACGTGCCGTATATAGCGAATGTTCATGCTGTTGCTAAAATATCCTAATGCTAAGGTGGTATACAAACCGGGCAAAGACATACTTATAGTTGACTGCTTGTCGCGGGCATATCATCAATGTCACGTTTTACTAGCGTTTCAAGTGGTTTGTGGTCACTTTCAACCGTAAAGTCATGACCGTACAAAAAAATGAAATCTTTGACATGCAAATACAATTGCGAGCAATTCCTTTTCAATTTGTGCCCATTTTTCTTCACTCTTGCTCAGTGTTCGTGATGCAAATGCTACCGGGTGTCCATCTTCCACCAGCACACAACCCAATCCGTCCTTCGATACATCACGTTTGCACAATGACTTGCTTTTGCGGATCATAAATTGCGAAAATCGGATCATATGATATAATATTGAGCAACTTTGTAAATTCCCTATCATGCTCATTTGTCCACTCAAATTCCACATCGTTACGTGTTAAGTTTCAAAGGTTTGCAGTGGATTTTGAAAGGTTTGGCAAAAATCGAGCAATGTATTTTAAAAGATACAGGAATCTTTCGACTGCCCCCTTGTCTTTTGGTTTTTTCATTTCAAGGATGGTATCACTGTATTTTTGCAGTGGTTTTATTTTTCCAAATGAAATAATATTTCCCATGAATTTAATTTCTCCCTGCCTGTACTGAATGTCGTCAGGTTCGAACTTTTTTTATCCAGTTCCATATGCCAAAATGCGTTACTGAGATCAAGTACAGTAAAAACCCGTTTGTTTGCCAATTTTGACGTAAAATCATCAATTGTTGGAAATAGAAAACGTTGACGTTTAATACATGCGTTCAGTGGTTTTGGATCCAAACAGAGTCGCAACCGTCCTAAATTTGGTCGTTCGACAATTTGCAAATTGTTCACCCAGTCAGTTGGATAATCTAGCGGTGAAATGATTCCATCGGCCACCATTTGTTCCAATTCCAACTTTAATTTATCAACTAGTGCCACCGGTACCCGCTTTCGGTAATGCAATAACGGTTTTGAATTTTCCTGCAAATAAATCGAGACCGTTCCAAGAAATTTTCCTATGCTATGAAATAAATCCCAACTATTCCCCACAAATTGTTCTTTTTGTTTCGGTAAGCAAGCAATAGCATAGATATCCACCCGTTTAATTAATCCAAATTTAATTGAAGTTTCAATACCAAGTATTGGTTCTGATTTATTATTAACAATGAGAAATTTTGCTTGACGCAAACATGTCAGTTCGACCAAACCATATACGATGATTCGATCACGAAGCATACGATTTTCGTATGATTGGCCACATACACACGTAAATTCGCAATGATATAGTTGTGTGCGAAGCTCCGTTTCAAATTCGTTAAACGTTTGCTTGTCCTTTTGAACGATCGAATTAAATTTGAACGTTTCCATCGCCGTGTTCTTTTGCGGCAAACAAAATTCATCAACCTTTTTTATGACCTTATCCAATGAGCGTTGTTTTGTTACATCACCAATAGTAACAGCCGGTGCGGTACTTGTCTCTGCAACCACTTCCGTTGCTCTTGTTGTGCCCAGCAATGAATCATTTGTGCCGTCAGTTGGGAATAGCGTGTTATAAATATTGGCACCTTGTGTACCAATTAACCAAACGAATTGTGCGATTTTCATTGACTCAGTAACGTTAGATCACATTTTGGCATTCGCAATCATGTAAACTATGAAATTTCGTTTCGATATCGGCCATTTGGTTGCAATGTTTGTACAGTCTAACGCTTCTGGTACACGCTGACTGTTTGCCATTGCACTTTCAATCCGATGTAAAAATGAGAAAACTAATGTAAATCCCGATGAATTATATCAATGAAAATAAGTTCCAAGCAATGTTTCGTCCCAATGAATTATTTTTTCTGCCCGATGATTCGTAGATTTGTGTATTTTTCCCGATGAATTTGAAAAATTATTTCCATACAACAAACAATGTGACCGCCACGTTGCTCTGTATTGTTGTTGTTCAAACACACAATCTTGTTGTCCGATTATTCTGACACCATGTTATGATGGTGTTATTTTGGTGTGACAGTTAGTTGTCATTCAATGATGTGAACCGATAAACCGATGAACCGATGAACGCACTCATTACAGTGCAAACATGGACTCACCTGCAGACGAGAAGGAATTCAATCCGAATCACATCAATAAAGTGTTTCACGTTTTAATTTTTGCATAATAACACTTTTCCTTTGTAGAACTCATCAAAAAAGAAAGTAAGCAATTGTAATAACATTATCTTTTCTTGGTTTATTAACGATTCCTTATAATTTGCAAGTATAGAGCTATGTTAATTTTAAGTATACAATGGATTCTACATCTGATACGCAACAAAATATTGCAAAAAAACTGAAGGTTGTTAGGTAAAGTTTAAAAAAATGAATATTGCAGAGCTTAAGAAGTTGATAAAAAGGCACCTTAGCCAAATGTTGGCTGACCAAAAGGAATTAAAAATTTCTGCTGGTCATGATGTATCCGTACCTAAATCTGTTGCAGGCTCATTTGGGGTTTTGTGTAAACGAAATTTGCAAGAGATTATTATTTATTTATTTGACAGGTTTTTCATTTCTACGTTATTGCACAATTTTTACATAACACATATATGCATTTTATACACATAGACATGAGACACAGTCGCTCCTATGGAGCATATAGCGGCACTAGAGACTCTGTGAACTCTCTCTATCTGCTTCTGTCTTGGGCTAGCCTTCCGACCATGACTTGCCAATTTGTTGGTGTTTGTTGGTGTTCGCGCTCGACTGATCTTCTCCAAGTAGTCCTTGGGTTCCAATCTAGTGCCATCCTTGCTATGTCAGTAGGTGGTTTTTCGCAAGGTGTCGCCAATCCAACTCCATTTCCTGCGTTTGATGTCAGCTAGCAGGGTATTTGCTTCGTGAGAAGAAGCAGCTCATCGTTCGTTATCCAGTTCGGCCAGAAGATCTTCTTGCGCTGTTTCTTGATAAGGTTTTTTTTTATAGCTTGCGGCCAGCGAAGCAACCCCCAGTGACGTTGGGGTACCCTACGGACTACATATATATAAGGCTTGTAGTCGGCCTCTCACCTCGGCAACAATGCCGAGAAAGCGGCAGCGGGAATCGAACCCGCTACCTACCGAGTGTAAATCGGCCGACTTGACCACTGCACCACACACACGGCAGAAACCTGCGACACGCGGTGTTCCCAAGCGGTCACCCATCTAAATACTAACCACGCCCAGTCCTGCTTAACGAAGGTTAAAGTCTTTGCCCTTAATTTGAACTTTTATTCTCCTAGGACATATTCATATGTCCGCGAAACTTTAAATAGTTCCATAACCCACTCTAGATCCCTTCGCAAGTGGTATCAAACCACTTTGGTAGCCTTACAAAAGTTATCGGACTGAGAAGGTTTGCATTAAAATTAGCAAAGCATATATATATTTCGGCAGATAGAAAATGAAAGTACGTTGAACTACACAAATCATTAGTTTGTCGATCGCAGCAGCTATTGATTTTTGTAGGGAAGAACTTCAATTGGACGAATTTAAAGGTAATGAGGGAACTACTATTTTATTCGAAATTTGAATGACATTTTCGATATAGTTTTGAGTATAAAGTTGTTCTTTCTCTGCAAAATTATAGTAAAATATCAGATTTTGCTACGCATGCCACTGACTACATTATTCGTGTTCGATTTGTAACTGGTTTGCTTATCGTAGCACAGCGCCAAAAGTTGGACTTTATTAGCTTAATTGTATGTCTTTAAAATTTGCGCCTTATATATACCAGAGTCCTGAATGGGAATTTCTTAAAATATGTTCCCTTATATAAGTTCAATCAAAACCATTTTGTATATAATAATTATCCTAGTATAAGACAATTTAAATAATCAGCATATTCGCAAATTCTAGTGCATTACCAAATACGAGATGGTGTTTTTGGCAACTACATCCCTCTCAAACATATAAGTATTTTAAATTATTCAGAAAATTTTGCTATAGCAGTTAAATCTATGTCAAACAGATTGTCAATGCTACATCCCTCTCAAACATATAAGTATTTTAAATTATTCAGAAAATTTTGCTATAGCAGTTTGTTGTTTTCAAAGTTGTGACTTTGACATTTATTGGAAAGTGCAAGTAAAAGTGTGGTTTTAATGTTTTTTTTTTGAAGAATTAGCAAAGAAGTAATATTTATAAAATAGTTCTCTATTATTGATGACATTAAATAGGAAGTTTTCATTTCAAAATATGGAGTGTTTTGTAAAAGATTGGCGGTTATTCAACGGAATGAACAAAACCGGGAATTTCTTTCTTTCGATAAGTTGACATCTTTATTTCCATCAGACAAATTAAAAAAAATTTAGTTCGTGATGTGTTTAAAACGGTTTTTAACAGTCAAAAAAGTGAAAAGTTCGTGGTTGACGAAATGTATACAAATGCGATTTTGACAGTTCCGTGTTTATCGGATATAGTACAGTACCGGCGTACGTTAAGGAAAACATATTTTAATAGGGCAAGAAATATTTTCATTTCTTTTAATACTTAATTGAAAAAGTAAATGTAACAATCGTATATTAACACAATAAATGGTTGAGGAAAAAGTGAATTGCGGCAACAGCATCACGAATTCCCCCGAACCACAACAGTGTGCTCGCTTTCGGTGACCTGACATTAAAGTAGGTATGGGGAGGAGTAGATTAGAAAGAAATGCTATTCCTTCCGTGCTTGGTATATGGAAGAGCCATACGGTAAGTTTTAATATGATAGAATTAAAAATTATAACGCATTGAAATTAACTTTCTAGGAAATCGGCCGATTGTAATCAAAGCGGCTAAAACCTGAAAATGAAAGAGCAAGTTATACAAATATATTTGTATGGTATTTCATTTTTTTTCATTTTAAAAAGGGGTTGAAGCAGGATACCATCGCATTGAACATTGAAGCTCCCTTCAGTAATGCTCAGTAGAAAAATGAAAATATAATTTAAAAACAACAGCCGATATGTAATTTTGGATTAATTATTTTTTTTTTTATGTTACTCGTAGTACAACAGAATGTGCGAACCTTGACTCACCTGCAGGAGAGGACGAAATGAATCCAACTCACATATGTAAAGTAACTCACGCTTTAAGAAATTTTTTATTAATTATTTTTATTTTTTAGCTCACTCATAGTAGCACAGAATGTGCGGACTCAGTGTCACCTACAGGAGACGGCAAATTCAATCCATCTTACGTAAATAAAGTGACTCACGTTTTAAGTAATTTTGGATCAATTATTTTTTATAGGTCACTCATAGTAGCACAGATTGTGCGGATATAAAGTCACCTGCAGGAGAGGAGGAATCCAATCCACCTCACGTAAGTAAAGTGACTCACGTTTTAAGTAATTTTTGATTAGTTATTTTTATTTTTAGTTCACTCATTGTAGCACAGAATGTGCGAACATGGACTCACCTGCAGAAAAGAAAGAATTCAATCCAAATCACGTCAATAAAGTGTTTCACGTTTTAATTTTTGCATAATAACACTCTTCCTTTGTAGAACTCGACAAAAAAGAAATTAAGTAATTCTAATAACATTTTCTTTTCTTGGTTTATTAACGTTTCCTTATAATTTGCAAGTATAAAGCTATGTTTATTTTAAGTATACAATGGGTTCTACATCTGATATGCAGCACAATATTGCAAAAAAACTGAAGGTTGTTAGGCAAAATTTAAAAAAATGAATATTGCAAAGCTTAAGAAGTTGATAAAAAGGCACCTTAGCCAAATGTTGGCCGACCAAAAGGAATTAAAAATTTCTGCTGGTCATGATGTATCCGTACCTAAATCTGATGCAGGCTCATTTGGGGTTTTGTGTAACGAAATTTGCAAGAGATGGTGCACATGAAGTCTTTTTCTCCGAAGGTTAAAGTCTTTGTCCTTAATTTGAAATTTTTTTCTCCTAGGATATATTCATATGTCCGCGATACTTTAAATAGTTCCATAACCCACTCTAGATCCCTTCGCAAGTGGTATCAAACCACTTTGGTAGCCTTACAAAAGTTATAGGACTGAGAAGGTTTGCATTAAGGTAATAAAATTAGTAAAGCATATATATATATCTGCAGATAGAAAATGAAAGTACGTTGAACTACACAAATCATTAGTTAGTCGATGGCAGCAGCCATTGATTTTTGTAGGGAAAACTTTAATTGGACGAATTTAAAGGCAATGAGGGAACTACTATTTTATTCGAAATTTGAATGACATTTTCGATATATTAAATAGTAGGAACTGTTGTAGTTTTGAGTATAATGTTGTTTTTTCTCTGCAAAATTATAGTAAGATATCAGAATTTGCTACGCATGCCACTGACTACATTATTCGTGTGCGATTTGCAACTGGTTTACTTATCATAGAACATCGCCAAAAGTTGACCTTTATTAGCTTAATTGTGTATCTTAAAAATTTGCGCCTTATATATACTAGAGTCGTAAATGGGAATTTCTTAAAATATGTTCCCTTATATAAGTTCAATCAAAACCATTTTGTATATAATAATTATCCTAGTGTAAGACAATTTAAATAATCAGCATATTCGCAAATTCTAGTGCAATGCCAAATACGAGATGGTGTTTTTGGCAACTAAATCCCTCTCAAACATATAAGTATTTTAAATTATTCAGAAAATTTTGCGATAGCAGTTAAATCTATGTCAAACAGATTGTCAATGTTAAAAAATATTTCGAATCGGCTTGGAACAAAGTTGCAGAGTACGCGGAATGTATCATCAAGGATCTTCGCACCACGTACGAAGAATAGGCCGCGAGGCGTCATAACATCGGGACAGCAGTAAAATATAATAAATAGTAAATTATTATAAGAACAACTCAGCGAAGTAGTATTAACAAAGAGTGCCGCCGGGGAACCATCGTTCCGGGAGCAAGGGTAGAGGTACAGGTTAGGTTTTAGCGAGGTAAAAATCCCGCATAACTCGTCTGACAGGCAGAAGGCCTCCCAGTCGAGTACCTTTTGAAGGTTTCCCCCTGTACCTCAGTAATCTAAATAAAAAAAAAAAAAAAAGCCTCTGCAGCTCATCTGATATATATCGATTGGTATCATTCCGGCCACAACACAAATGACCTCATATGACACCGTTCGAAATGCGCAGGTCATCGTTAAAGCGCTACTAGAGTAGACAGACAATTCCACGTTCGTTGGTTACTCTTATCAATCCATCTACCCAAATTAGTGCATCATATAGCAGGATTGACCCGATTACGGTCGCCAACAGGGTCCTCCTACTCTACCTATGTTCCCAAGATTCGCCATTAAGCCCGCCAGTGACATCATTATCTCCGCAGCCTTTGATGGTGCGACTCAAATCCTCTTGCTATCATATGCTGATGGGATAGCGGAATTCATTTGAAGCTGACCCCTTCAACGTTAGCATTGTCTTCTCACACCTTTTCCTTAGCTAAGAGAGAGTGTTTGTGTAGCTGATAATAATGAATAATTTAAAAGTTTTCTTCTATTTATTTATTTTAATGCAATAGAAAGTTATACAAGCATTTAAGTTAGTAAGGATTATTTCATGCAATAATAACCTAAGAGAATAGTAAGTTAAAATTGATAATATAGGGTTTGAATTCAATCGCATTATTTCAGTTACAGTTTCCTTTTTTTCTTTTTTTCTTTTTTCTTTTTATAAAAATTAAAATCGTAGCAATAAATTATTTTATTCTTTACATTTGTTTAAAATTCTAGATCTGTAGAAATTCAGTGAATATAAACGGTATACAAAAGATTCCGTATAATTTCTAGTTAAATTTGATTCTCTTCTGATAAAATGTTCATCGTCTTTAATTTCCGTCTAAAATTGTCCCGAATACATTTTCAGTTACAATTAATTTTTACAACAAATCTCTTTAAAATTCTTAAAAATTTATATACAATAGTTTTTATATATATATATATAAATAAATTTTTAACTTAATTACTATGGTCGGCATAAATCTATTAATATCAATCTCTCTATATACACATAAAATTTAAATAAAACTACTAAGCTGACATGATTCAGTATCTCTTTTTGTTTGTTGGCCTCCTACTTGTTTGTTCTTCTGGTTATTGTATCATTTCCTGCCTCCCATTTTATTTTATTCTCCGCTAGGTCTTGCGGTTCCTCCCGACTGTTCTTTCATTATTTTTTTTTTGTTACTCGTTTTTGCATTTTTTTGTCGCATCTCTGCCTTTTTTAAATTGTTCTCTTGTAATAAATTTATTTTTATGTTACTAACAAATCAGTTAATTCAATTCTTATGTATTTTTTTTAAATTTTATTTTCCTTAATACTATTTTGTTTTTGCACACTAAAGTTGTTTGATTCTGAAAATTTTTTTTTACAGACTATATTTTTAAAATTGATTTTTATTTTGTTTCTGTCATTTTTAAACATTTTGAATTTAATAATTTTTTGATTTATTGCTTTTTTGTCATTTTTGAAGGAACGTATTTTTAAAAAAAATATTTATAAGATATTTTGATGGTTTTGCATATTTTTTTATTGTATATGTTATTATATAGTTTCTTCAAATGACATAGTGATTGAAATTTTTAAAAATCTTCAAGTTTATAATATTTAATTAAAAACATCCACGACACCATAATTCATTTAAAGCAGCTGATCCTTGAATTTCTTTTCTTCTTTATAACAATGCTCTCCCAACGAAGAGTATAATTGAATATTTTATTAATATTAAAAAAAAATACTTTGCAACACATCCCCATTTATAACCAAAAAGTTCCTCCGGCACTACGCGTCAGCTCTCTCTCGGGCATCTATTCATGCTCTTCCACTCAACCCACGCCAAGCCATACTACATGCACGTTTTTGGCGCTTCTTCCGTTGGTTCGCTACCTTCGCCTGGGGAATGCGTTAACTTAATGAACTTGGAACATTCCAAGGCCAGCACAGCTTGCAAACTAGTGCTTCTCAACAAATGCAATAATTTGTATAGTTGGGCAATTTCTCAATATTTACCATATTGTTGATTCAATTGAATGGAAAATACTGATAGTCTTACTGTAAATAGAACACCTGATGGTTCTAGTGTGGGTTATATTCTTTAAGTAGATTTAGAATACCCTAATGAAGTTCATGAAAAATATACAGATTTTGCTTTTGTTCCTGAACAAATAAAGCCACCTAACTCAAAAGAGTCTAAATTACTTTTAAAACTTTGCAACAAAGAACGATACATTATACACCACAGAAATTTGAAACAATGTTTAAAATACGGATGAAGATTAACAAGCGTATATAGAATTTTCGTATTTCAGCAATTCTATGGATGAAAAATTATATAAATTTTAGCACCCAAAATAAAAACTGCTACTAAAAATAAATTTGAGAAGAATTTTTTCAAATTGGTGAATAATGCTGTATTTGGAAAAACTGTGGAAAATGTTAGGAATCACATTGACATTAACTTAGTAACAAAATGTCACGGTCTTTTGTAGTAAAAAAAGAAATTTGCAAGCCAAATTTCTATAACAGAACAATTTTCAAAGAAAATTTAGTTATAATAGAATATAAAAAAACAAATTTTAATTACCAAGCCTGTTTATATAGAATAAGCAATTCTAAATTTTCAAAGATTTGTCTATATGACTTTTATTATGATATATGAAGTCTACATATAATCAGAAATGTAAATGCGTATACGCTGATACAGAATCACTACTCTATTAAGTTACTTGTGAAGATACGTATGAAATTATAAAAAAAGATATGCAAAAGTATGATACTAGTGACTACACCAAAGATAATGTTCTCGAAATACTTCAAATCAATAAGAAAATGTTCGGCCTAATAACAGATGAGCTGAGTGGTTAAATAATGACTGAATTTGTAGGACTGAGAGCAAAAATGCATAGTATTCATGTCGACGCGGAAAACGTAATCAAAAAAGCTTAAGGTATAAAAATTTATGTAGTTAAAAGTAATATAACATTCGATGATTGTATACAATACCTAAGTTCATTGAAAAATATAGAAATCAGAATATAATTCAATTAAAAAATCATAAAGTCTTTAGTATTACGCAGAATTAAATGGCCCTAATCCCTCATTATAACAATAAATTTTTGATAGAAAATAGTTTTAGGTTTACATATTTAGTCTAAATATGTAAATTTATAAAAAATATAAAATTGTGAATAAATATTGCTTTGAAAAAATTTAATTTTAATAAAATAAACAAAATATGCCACTGACTTGCAATCTTGACCTTCTATTTAATTAATCGCATATTTAAATACAAAAAAATATTCCCATAAAAATTTATAAGTTTATTGAGTAAACAAAATATTTTTCCGAACATATATAAAAGACGATGTGATCTCAAAGAAGACTAACCATGGGCGAGAATTAAATTTTCCGAATAGAGAATACTATAGGCTTTATACCATCGAAACTGCATTCTTCAATTAAAAATACACCGAGTGGAAAAGAATATTGAACTAAAAGATACTTTCAAACCAGTTACTGAGGGTATTATAGAGCCTCCTAAAGTATAAAAGCCTTGTATAAAACTAGAAAAGAGGTATAATAATAAAGAAAGTAAAGTTCAGTACTCCGATAACAAGGCGACGACGTAAAAAAAGTAATCCATTTGAGATTGATTTTTCTTCTATATTTAAAAAAGAAATCCCACCAATTTCTGCTGTAAATGGAACTATATTTCATAACAAGAGTCTAAAAATTTTAATAAAATCTCTTTTAGATGACAGCAAAATTAATGGAAAACTTGATGAAACATATGGTATTCTATTAGTTAATGTTAATCTTAAAATCGGGAATACTACTGCAGCAGTCGATCTTAATATTATTCAATTATCGCTTTAACCGTACATTAAATTCATTGATGTAAAAAGAATTCAGTATGAATAACATATTTGAGTGCGGTTATTTTATTGTCAAGTTAATGGAGCAGTGCGGTTATTTTATTGTCAAAAATGCTTGCAATTTAAAACGGCTAGGACCCAGAGATAACTATTACTACTATAATTTAAACAATTTTCCGTTTTTTAATATGTTTGTAGATAAAAGTTATCAACCGTGTTATAATTGTTTTAAAACCAGCTCCCTAAAAATATTAGTTATCAACCGTGTTATATTGTATTTTTTTTAAAGAAACTACTTATCTTATGATTCTTAATAACAAAATTTCTTAATTTAATTCTGATAAAACAACTAAAAAATGCAATATAATTAATGAAGAAATAATAAATGTATTATTATTTATAGAAATAATAAACAACCTACATATTTTAATTTGAAAGCAAAATTTAATTAATACAGAAATTTTAATATATTATTTTACCAATGATAAAAAAAACAATAAATATTAAAATTGTTTAAAGAGACAAACGTAGTATTTTACAAACGTAGCAAAAATTAAAACAAAAAAAATATTAATGAGCCGAGAGAAAGAAGGGGAAACGGAATATTTTTATTTTCAAGATCACTAAAAAAAGGAAAAAAAGAAAAGAAGGAAAATAAATTTTTTTAAGGAAAAATTATTTAATTTAAGTTTTACATTAAATGTTTTTTTTCAGTAGTAACACATTTTTTTTTATTTTGAGGTAAAGATAAATTAAGTGATATAATTATTCTAAAATGGTTAATTTATCTATGAACATATGTACATATATTAAGTTTAAGTATATATATATGTACCCATATAGAAATATTTATTAATTAAGCTAAGAAAAAAAACCAAACACACTAGCTGAGTTATTGTTTCAAATTTTTCATTCTTTCAAATAAGCCCTGTTTCCATTTTTATTTCAAAATATTCAACAGATACGTGGGCTACTATATATATTTCTGGCCTAATAATGAAAATGCGAATATTTATCAACGAAAAAGGTTTTATTGTTTTTCAAAATATTCTCCATCAAGATTTATACACTTTTGCATGCGCTCAAACCAATTTTCGAAGCACTTTTTCCACTCCGATTGAGACACCTCCAAAACATGGTTTTTGAATGCTTCAACAGCATCTTCTGGCGACGAAAATCGTTGACCACGCATTTTTTTCTTGATGTGTGGGAATAAAAAGAAGTCATTGGGTGCCAAGTCAGGGCTGTACGGAGGATGACCCATCAATTCGACGTTTTGTCCGGTCAAAAAGGCGCTGGTTTGAGCCGATGTGTGAGAGCTCGCATTGTCATGGTGCACAATGATTCGACTTCTCTTGTTCGTTTTTCGAATTTCTCCGAAGACTTCAGGCAAACAAATGGTGGTGTACCACTCAGAATTGACCGTCCTACGTTGCACAAGCGGAACAGTCGCCACATGACCAGTTTTGCCAAAGAAACAAGCGACCATTTGCTTCGAAGTGCTTCTTCCACGAACAACTTTCGTTGGATTTGACTCGTCTTGGAAGACCCACACGGTCGATTGCTGTTTTGTTTCGGGCTCATACGCATAGATCCATGATTCGTCACCTGTGACGATCTTATAAACGTCTTTTGAAGCACCGCGATCGTATTTTTTCAGCATTTCTTTACACCAATCCACACGAGCCTTTTTTTGAGCGATTGTCAAATTGTGCGGGATCCAACGAGAACAAACCTTTTTTACGGCCAGGTGTTCATGCAATATCGAATGTATGCTGGTGGGAGAAATGCCTAGGCATGCCTCTATCTCACGGTATGTCACATGACGGTCTTGCATTATCAGTTCACGTACGGCATCGATGTTTTCTGGAACAACGGCTGTTTTTGGACGACCTTCACGGAATTCGTCTTTGAGCGAGCGTCGGCCACGATTGAATTCGTTGTACCAGTTTTTCACAGTGCTATAGGATGGTGCTTCATAGCCATACAAAGATTTAAGTTCATCGATGCACTCTTGTCGTGATAATCCACGTCGAAAGTTGTGAAAAATGATCGCACGAAAATGTTCACGAGTTAATTCCATTTTTTTGCCAAATTGATTTTTTCAAGTCACTGTAAACAACACAAATGATAGTCGTACGTCAAAACGTTCTGAGTACGTTTATGCTAAAAAATGTCAAACTTTCCAATGGTAAAATGTTCATCGTCTTTAATTTCCGTCTAAAATTGTCCCGAATACATTTTTCAGTTACAATTAATTTTTACAACAAATCTCTTTAAAATTCTTAAAAATTTATATACAATAGTTTTTATATATATATATATAAATAAATTTTTAACTTAATTACTATGGTCGGCATAAATCTATTAATATCAATCTCTCTATATACACATAAAATTTAAATAAAACTACTAAGCTGACATGATTCAGTATCTCTTTTTGTTTGTTGGCCTCCTACTTGTTTGTTCTTCTGGTTATTGTATCATTTCCTGCCTCCCATTTTATTTTATTCTCCGCTAGGTCTTGCGGTTCCTCCCGACTGTTCTTTCATTATTTTTTTTTTGTTACTCGTTTTTGCATTTTTTTGTCGCATCTCTGCCTTTTTTAAATTGTTCTCTTGTAATAAATTTATTTTTATGTTACTAACAAATCAGTTAATTCAATTCTTATGTATTTTTTTTAAATTTTATTTTCCTTAATACTATTTTGTTTTTGCACACTAAAGTTGTTTGATTCTGAAAATTTTTTTTTACAGACTATATTTTTAAAATTGATTTTTATTTTGTTTCTGTCATTTTTAAACATTTTGAATTTAATAATTTTTTGATTTATTGCTTTTTTGTCATTTTTGAAGGAACGTATTTTTAAAAAAAATATTTATAAGATATTTTGATGGTTTTGCATATTTTTTTATTGTATATGTTATTATATAGTTTCTTCAAATGACATAGTGATTGAAATTTTTAAAAATCTTCAAGTTTATAATATTTAATTAAAAACATCCACGACACCATAATTCATTTAAAGCAGCTGATCCTTGAATTTCTTTTCTTCTTTATAACAATGCTCTCCCAACGAAGAGTATAATTGAATATTTTATTAATATTAAAAAAAAATACTTTGCAACACATCCCCATTTATAACCAAAAAGTTCCTCCGGCACTACGCGTCAGCTCTCTCTCGGGCATCTATTCATGCTCTTCCACTCAACCCACGCCAAGCCATACTACATGCACGTTTTTGGCGCTTCTTCCGTTGGTTCGCTACCTTCGCCTGGGGAATGCGTTAACTTAATGAACTTGGAACATTCCAAGGCCAGCACAGCTTGCAAACTAGTGCTTCTCAACAAATGCAATAATTTGTATAGTTGGGCAATTTCTCAATATTTACCATATTGTTGATTCAATTGAATGGAAAATACTGATAGTCTTACTGTAAATAGAACACCTGATGGTTCTAGTGTGGGTTATATTCTTTAAGTAGATTTAGAATACCCTAATGAAGTTCATGAAAAATATACAGATTTTGCTTTTGTTCCTGAACAAATAAAGCCACCTAACTCAAAAGAGTCTAAATTACTTTTAAAACTTTGCAACAAAGAACGATACATTATACACCACAGAAATTTGAAACAATGTTTAAAATACGGATGAAGATTAACAAGCGTATATAGAATTTTCGTATTTCAGCAATTCTATGGATGAAAAATTATATAAATTTTAGCACCCAAAATAAAAACTGCTACTAAAAATAAATTTGAGAAGAATTTTTTCAAATTGGTGAATAATGCTGTATTTGGAAAAACTGTGGAAAATGTTAGGAATCACATTGACATTAACTTAGTAACAAAATGTCACGGTCTTTTGTAGTAAAAAAAGAAATTTGCAAGCCAAATTTCTATAACAGAACAATTTTCAAAGAAAATTTAGTTATAATAGAATATAAAAAAACAAATTTTAATTACCAAGCCTGTTTATATAGAATAAGCAATTCTAAATTTTCAAAGATTTGTCTATATGACTTTTATTATGATATATGAAGTCTACATATAATCAGAAATGTAAATGCGTATACGCTGATACAGAATCACTACTCTATTAAGTTACTTGTGAAGATACGTATGAAATTATAAAAAAAGATATGCAAAAGTATGATACTAGTGACTACACCAAAGATAATGTTCTCGAAATACTTCAAATCAATAAGAAAATGTTCGGCCTAATAACAGATGAGCTGAGTGGTTAAATAATGACTGAATTTGTAGGACTGAGAGCAAAAATGCATAGTATTCATGTCGACGCGGAAAACGTAATCAAAAAAGCTTAAGGTATAAAAATTTATGTAGTTAAAAGTAATATAACATTCGATGATTGTATACAATACCTAAGTTCATTGAAAAATATAGAAATCAGAATATAATTCAATTAAAAAATCATAAAGTCTTTAGTATTACGCAGAATTAAATGGCCCTAATCCCTCATTATAACAATAAATTTTTGATAGAAAATAGTTTTAGGTTTACATATTTAGTCTAAATATGTAAATTTATAAAAAATATAAAATTGTGAATAAATATTGCTTTGAAAAAATTTAATTTTAATAAAATAAACAAAATATGCCACTGACTTGCAATCTTGACCTTCTATTTAATTAATCGCATATTTAAATACAAAAAAATATTCCCATAAAAATTTATAAGTTTATTGAGTAAACAAAATATTTTTCCGAACATATATAAAAGACGATGTGATCTCAAAGAAGACTAACCATGGGCGAGAATTAAATTTTCCGAATAGAGAATACTATAGGCTTTATACCATCGAAACTGCATTCTTCAATTAAAAATACACCGAGTGGAAAAGAATATTGAACTAAAAGATACTTTCAAACCAGTTACTGAGGGTATTATAGAGCCTCCTAAAGTATAAAAGCCTTGTATAAAACTAGAAAAGAGGTATAATAATAAAGAAAGTAAAGTTCAGTACTCCGATAACAAGGCGACGACGTAAAAAAAGTAATCCATTTGAGATTGATTTTTCTTCTATATTTAAAAAAGAAATCCCATCAATTTCTGCTGTAAATGGAACTATATTTCATAACAAGAGTCTA
This sequence comes from Atherix ibis, assembly GCA_958298945.1. NCBI lineage: Eukaryota > Metazoa > Arthropoda > Insecta > Diptera > Athericidae > Atherix > Atherix ibis. The sequence continues at coordinate 79,217,102 of OY282605.1, read as the reverse complement.
AAAATTTTAATAAAATCTCTTTTAGATGACAGCAAAATTAATGGAAAACTTGATGAAACATATGGTATTCTATTAGTTAATGTTAATCTTAAAATCGGGAATACTACTGCAGCAGTCGATCTTAATATTATTCAATTATCGCTTTAACCGTACATTAAATTCATTGATGTAAAAAGAATTCAGTATGAATAACATATTTGAGTGCGGTTATTTTATTGTCAAGTTAATGGAGCAGTGCGGTTATTTTATTGTCAAAAATGCTTGCAATTTAAAACGGCTAGGACCCAGAGATAACTATTACTACTATAATTTAAACAATTTTCCGTTTTTTAATATGTTTGTAGATAAAAGTTATCAACCGTGTTATAATTGTTTTAAAACCAGCTCCCTAAAAATATTAGTTATCAACCGTGTTATATTGTATTTTTTTTAAAGAAACTACTTATCTTATGATTCTTAATAACAAAATTTCTTAATTTAATTCTGATAAAACAACTAAAAAATGCAATATAATTAATGAAGAAATAATAAATGTATTATTATTTATAGAAATAATAAACAACCTACATATTTTAATTTGAAAGCAAAATTTAATTAATACAGAAATTTTAATATATTATTTTACCAATGATAAAAAAAACAATAAATATTAAAATTGTTTAAAGAGACAAACGTAGTATTTTACAAACGTAGCAAAAATTAAAACAAAAAAAATATTAATGAGCCGAGAGAAAGAAGGGGAAACGGAATATTTTTATTTTCAAGATCACTAAAAAAAGGAAAAAAAGAAAAGAAGGAAAATAAATTTTTTTAAGGAAAAATTATTTAATTTAAGTTTTACATTAAATGTTTTTTTTCAGTAGTAACACATTTTTTTTTATTTTGAGGTAAAGATAAATTAAGTGATATAATTATTCTAAAATGGTTAATTTATCTATGAACATATGTACATATATTAAGTTTAAGTATATATATATGTACCCATATAGAAATATTTATTAATTAAGCTAAGAAAAAAAACCAAACACACTAGCTGAGTTATTGTTTCAAATTTTTCATTCTTTCAAATAAGCCCTGTTTCCATTTTTATTTCAAAATATTCAACAGATACGTGGGCTACTATATATATTTCTGGCCTAATAATGAAAATGCGAATATTTATCAACGAAAAAGGTTTTATTGTTTTTCAAAATATTCTCCATCAAGATTTATACACTTTTGCATGCGCTCAAACCAATTTTCGAAGCACTTTTTCCACTCCGATTGAGACACCTCCAAAACATGGTTTTTGAATGCTTCAACAGCATCTTCTGGCGACGAAAATCGTTGACCACGCATTTTTTTCTTGATGTGTGGGAATAAAAAGAAGTCATTGGGTGCCAAGTCAGGGCTGTACGGAGGATGACCCATCAATTCGACGTTTTGTCCGGTCAAAAAGGCGCTGGTTTGAGCCGATGTGTGAGAGCTCGCATTGTCATGGTGCACAATGATTCGACTTCTCTTGTTCGTTTTTCGAATTTCTCCGAAGACTTCAGGCAAACAAATGGTGGTGTACCACTCAGAATTGACCGTCCTACGTTGCACAAGCGGAACAGTCGCCACATGACCAGTTTTGCCAAAGAAACAAGCGACCATTTGCTTCGAAGTGCTTCTTCCACGAACAACTTTCGTTGGATTTGACTCGTCTTGGAAGACCCACACGGTCGATTGCTGTTTTGTTTCGGGCTCATACGCATAGATCCATGATTCGTCACCTGTGACGATCTTATAAACGTCTTTTGAAGCACCGCGATCGTATTTTTTCAGCATTTCTTTACACCAATCCACACGAGCCTTTTTTTGAGCGATTGTCAAATTGTGCGGGATCCAACGAGAACAAACCTTTTTTACGGCCAGGTGTTCATGCAATATCGAATGTATGCTGGTGGGAGAAATGCCTAGGCATGCCTCTATCTCACGGTATGTCACATGACGGTCTTGCATTATCAGTTCACGTACGGCATCGATGTTTTCTGGAACAACGGCTGTTTTTGGACGACCTTCACGGAATTCGTCTTTGAGCGAGCGTCGGCCACGATTGAATTCGTTGTACCAGTTTTTCACAGTGCTATAGGATGGTGCTTCATAGCCATACAAAGATTTAAGTTCATCGATGCACTCTTGTCGTGATAATCCACGTCGAAAGTTGTGAAAAATGATCGCACGAAAATGTTCACGAGTTAATTCCATTTTTTTGCCAAATTGATTTTTTCAAGTCACTGTAAACAACACAAATGATAGTCGTACGTCAAAACGTTCTGAGTACGTTTATGCTAAAAAATGTCAAACTTTCCAATGGAAATGTCAGATCGCACCTGGCAACACTTAGTGTTGCCTAGGCCAGAAATATATATAGTAGCCGGCTACTATATATATTTCTGGCCTAATAATGAAAATGCGAATATTTATCAACGAAAAAGGTTTTATTGTTTTTCAAAATATTCTCCATCAAGATTTATACACTTTTGCATGCGCTCAAACCAATTTTCGAAGCACTTTTTCCACTCCGATTGAGACACCTCCAAAACATGGTTTTTGAATGCTTCAACAGCATCTTCTGGCGACGAAAATCGTTGACCACGCATTTTTTTCTTGATGTGTGGGAATAAAAAGAAGTCATTGGGTGCCAAGTCAGGGCTGTACGGAGGATGACCCATCAATTCGACGTTTTGTCCGGTCAAAAAGGCGCTGGTTTGAGCCGATGTGTGAGAGCTCGCATTGTCATGGTGCACAATGATTCGACTTCTCTTGTTCGTTTTTCGAATTTCTCCGAAGACTTCAGGCAAACAAATGGTGGTGTACCACTCAGAATTGACCGTCCTACGTTGCACAAGCGGAACAGTCGCCACATGACCAGTTTTGCCAAAGAAACAAGCGACCATTTGCTTCGAAGTGCTTCTTCCACGAACAACTTTCGTTGGATTTGACTCGTCTTGGAAGACCCACACGGTCGATTGCTGTTTTGTTTCGGGCTCATACGCATAGATCCATGATTCGTCACCTGTGACGATCTTATAAACGTCTTTTGAAGCACCGCGATCGTATTTTTTCAGCATTTCTTTACACCAATCCACACGAGCCTTTTTTTGAGCGATTGTCAAATTGTGCGGGATCCAACGAGAACAAACCTTTTTTACGGCCAGGTGTTCATGCAATATCGAATGTATGCTGGTGGGAGAAATGCCTAGGCATGCCTCTATCTCACGGTATGTCACATGACGGTCTTGCATTATCAGTTCACGTACGGCATCGATGTTTTCTGGAACAACGGCTGTTTTTGGACGACCTTCACGGAATTCGTCTTTGAGCGAGCGTCGGCCACGATTGAATTCGTTGTACCAGTTTTTCACAGTGCTATAGGATGGTGCTTCATAGCCATACAAAGATTTAAGTTCATCGATGCACTCTTGTCGTGATAATCCACGTCGAAAGTTGTGAAAAATGATCGCACGAAAATGTTCACGAGTTAATTCCATTTTTTTGCCAAATTGATTTTTTCAAGTCACTGTAAACAACACAAATGATAGTCGTACGTCAAAACGTTCTGAGTACGTTTATGCTAAAAAATGTCAAACTTTCCAATGGAAATGTCAGATCGCACCTGGCAACACTTAGTGTTGCCTAGGCCAGAAATATATATAGTAGCCTACGTAATGTACATTTTGTAAAATGGCTTTCGTATACATATCTAATTTATAAAGCAATATGGTAATCAAACTCTTAACTTGAAGTGTCTCTAAAATATATTTTCAATTTAAATCATTCCATCGATTCAAATTTCATTTTTTATTCATTGTTCCCTAAATCTTTCGATAGCTTCTTCAGCAGTTATATATTTCTGAGTAGATTTAGGATGTTCAGTAGCTTCTTTGGTAGTTGGTGACAGTTAACGGAAAAACCTACTTTAACTGTATTGTATTTAGGTAATGGAAGTCGAAAGTAGTAGAAACATTCGTGGTATAGTAGATGTCGCGGAAGTACAAATATATCTGCGAACTTAATCTACCACAGGTTGAATAATAAGGCAATTAGTATTTGCCAGTGATTGTTTTTGGGAGTTGTAGTTAGAGCACCGTTAGGTTGACTTTCTTCTAATCATTATAGAACTGTAAAGTGTCCCTCTTAATATTGAGCTAAGTTATAAAGAAATTTTAATAGTTATGCCGCGTAAGCGGTCAACGACACCGTCAGTTAAAACTACGGATTCCGATACGGACTCGTTAAAACTACGGAATGCAAAGAAGCAAAAGCAAGTAGCGAAGCCAATAACTAGCCACCCATCGTGCAGCAACAGATTCGCTGCTTTAGCGCTTCCAGATGCGATTGCTTCTAATGGCGATATTGAGGCGGAGAAACAGAGGACACCGCCCATTTACGTTAAAAACGTAACCAATTTTAGTGATTTAGGCCATGCCATTAAATAACTTGTTGGTACGAGTGAATTCAAATGCAAGGCCCATCCAAAATGTCTTGCAATTTACACAGAGTGCGCCGCCTCTTACAGAAGTGTCGTTAAGTACTTGGAAGAGACTAAATCTGAATTTCACACGTACCAGCCTAAAAATTTAAAGGCTTTCTGTGTAGTGATTCGCCACCTACATCATACTACACCGGTGGACGACATCAAAAACGAGTTGGAAGTGCTTGGTTTCGTTGTGCGCAACATCAACAACGTTAAAATCAAAGGACAAGAGGGTCCATCTCTTCCACTATTTTTTGTGGACTTAGAACCCTCAGCGAGGAACAATGAAATTTTAAAAATGGACACATTGTTCTACACAAGAATTAAAGTAGAGGAACCGTATCCGCAAAAGGATATTGTGCAATGCCGCAGGTGCCAGGAATTTGGACACTCCAAAGCCTATTGTAGGCACCTGCCGAAATGTGTTACATATGCTGGTGAACATTTGACATCTGCATGCTTAAAAGAGAGGACAAGTGCAGCTAAGTGTGTCCTCTGCATGGGTGCACATCCAGCAAACTATAAGGGTTGTGCTACCTACAAGACTCTACAAGCTAAAACAAAACCACAGAAGGCACAAATTCCGCATACAAGCTACGTAGTACCCACCATTTCATATGCATCAGTAGCATCAGGTCAACCTCAATACCGAGAACAGCAACAGCAACAACAACACCAGACACAGCAACAGCAGCAGCAGCCACATCAACAACATCAACAACTACAGCAGCCACAACAGCAACATCAACAAGGACAAAATTCGAATAATAATATCCCGTCAGGAGTCTCCGAAATTCAGCAAGAACCAAACCGACAGCAATATCAGCAGCCAAACTTACAACAACAACAACAATATAGTAAGAACTATATTCCCCCTCCGTCATTTTCGTCCCACATATATCCTCAATGTTCTCCCAACTAACTAACTCACTTGTACAGGAATTAAATAAAATACTAACACCTCTTGTAAATGCGTTAATATCCATTGTGTCAGTTTTAACATCCGCTCATAAATAAATGTCTTCCTGTACTGCAAATTCCCTTACAATCCTCCTTTGGAATGCTAATGGACTGAGTTCCAAACGACCAGAACTTGACTTATTACTACATGACAAACGAATAGACGTAGTACTTATTACAGAAACACACTTTACGACCAGGTCCAACTTCTACATACGCGACTACACAACGTTCAGGACCGACCACCCTGACAATACTGCCCACGGTGGCACTGCTATCCTCATTAGAAATTCTTTATCCTTTTCTTTTCATTTCTATATTGCAGAAGATTTTCTTCAATCCACCGCAATATCAATTGACTGCTCCCCTGTCTCCTTAACTATTGCCGCAACCTATTGCCCTCCTAATAAACCTATAAACTCCCTTGAATTTAGGTCATTTTTCCAAGCTCTTGGGAATTCATTCATTGCTGGTGGTGACTTTAACGCCAAACACCCACAATGGGGCTGTCGAGTCTCCAATCCCCGTGGGATTATTCTTAACCGAGTGCTTTCATCCTCTCCCTACCAAGTCATCTCTCCTCCGACTCCCACTTACTGGCCAACTTCCAGATCTAAGCTTCCTGACATTCTAGATTACTTTATAACTAGTCCCATAAATTCCTCCAACATTAATGTTAATTCACTCCTAGATCTTAACTCCGATCATAGCCCTATTCTACTAGTCCTCGATTCCCAATCCACTCCAAAAGTCAATGCGCCGAGACTTATTAATGGACCAATAACTGGGAATTATTCAAACAATATATTGACGAGCATTTAGACTTACGACAAAGCTTAAAAACAGAACAAGAACTAGATGACGCGGTACACAAGTTTACATGTTTATTACAAAACGCTACAGCCTTTTCTCAAAAAAGTAAAAACTCGAAACCTACACAAAACCTGACAATTCAACCATTAACAATTAGGCGTCTTATTGCAGAAAAACGAAAAGCAAGAGCTCATTGGCAACATACAAGAATGCCCAGCGACAAAACCAAACTGAACAAGCTGTAAAAAGAACTACATGACGAAATCACTTAATACAATACAGAACGTTTTAGAAACTACACTTCAACCCTAACGAAAAACAGAACTTTGTGGACTGCTACAAGACAAATACTATCTTATAGAAAAACAAAGCACCCTTTAAGAAAAACTGACGGAACCTGGGCCAAAACGGACAAACATAAAGCAGACGCTTTTGCTGAACACCTTGAACAAACATTTACTCCACATGAGGACATATTAGACAGGACTCATTGCACTACAATCAAGACGGAACTATCCATTCCTTTACCCATGAGTCTTCACCCTAAGGCAATCACTCCTTCCGAAGTTGCCAATTTAATCAAGCTCCTTCCCAAAAATAAAGCTCCTGGCTATGATCTGATTACCTCCAATATACTCCAACAACTCCCTAAAAGAGCAGTAGTTTTCCTTGCCACAATATATAACTCCATCCTTAGAACAACACATTTCCGAATCCTCTGGAAATTTGCCATTATTAAAATGATCCCTAAGCCCAATAAACCAATAAACCGCCCCACTTCTTACAAGCCAAAAAGTCTCCGTCCACTACTCTCAAAAATCTTTGAAAAAATCCTCCTTCGCCGCTTACATCCGCTACTCGAATCTTCAAATTTAATTCCTAATCACCAATTTGGTTTCCGCGCCGAACACTCCACTACCCAGCAGTGTCATCGAGTTGTCGATTTCATTGCATCCTCTTTAGAAAGAAAAGAGTACTGTCCCGGTGTGTTTCTTGATATAAGTCAAGCTTTTGATAGAGTGTGGCACCGGGGTCTACTCTGGAAACTCAAGAGGTTCCTTCCTTCCACCTATTTCCTAATGCTAAGATCATTCCTTTCCGACCGACACTTCCAAGTAAATGAATCCAACGAACTCTCCAATATCACTCCGATATTGGCTGGGGTTCCTCAGGGTAGCATACTTGGACCCATCCTCTACAACATTTATACATCCGATATCCCAATCTGCCCTAATACCTTCTTTGCTACATACGCCGATGATACGGCCTGCCTTGCGTCTAGCGAAAATCCCCAACATGCTTCCCAAACTCTTCAAATCCAAATCCAAACCCTCCAGAACTGGTTTACTAGATGGAGAATAAAAGTCAATGAACGTAAATCTATCCAGGTAACTTTCACTCTCCGTCGAGAGTCATGCTCTCCCATATACCTTAATGGCAAGGCCATACCTCAACACACCGAAGCTCGGTATCTAGGATTGTACTTAGACAAACGCTTGACATGGAACCCACATACAAGACTTAAAAGACAAGAACTAAAAATACGATATCTAAAACTACTTCGACTTCTAGACAAACGTTCCAAACTTACTATAGACAGCAAAGTACTGTTATACAATACCTTACTGAAACCCATATGGACATACGGACTAGAACTCTGGGGATCTACTAAGCCTTCTAATTCCCGTCGAATCCAATCCCTTCAATCAAAAATACTCCGTACAATTGTCGATGCCCCCTTTTATGTTCGCAATACTGTTATTCATCGGTACCTTAAAGTTCCATTTGTTTTTGACGTGGCTGTGTCTCGTTATAAAAAGTTCCGTTCCCCTGTCCTCAATCATAATAATCCTCTTGTTCAAGAACTATCCTCCATTCCCTTCCCTAGAAATACCCATCGAAGACTTAAGCGTCACTGGTCGCGTGACTTACTAAAATACTGAGACTTAACAGAAACACACGCTAACACGAGGAACTTCATTGGATGTTTACTCCCCACAACCGTTCAAGCTAATGAATACTATTGCTCAAATTTGCTTATTACTATGTTGTAGTTGTAAATATCTGTAAAAAAAAATATAAAAAAAAAAAAAAAATTTAGCAGTAATTATAACATCTTTAAGTATGGGTATTCAACATGGGATGCCTAATCTTTAGACTTATACGACTTAATATGTTTGCGATTGTTTGCTATACACGGTTATTAATAATACTTCCTTCACTGATTAGAAAAATATTGCCTTGATATTTTAAAATAAATGGTTGTACCTTCTTTATATGATAAACTTGAATAAGCTTGATTATTAACTGAACTCACCTTCCATCGTGGGAGCAACCTTTTAATACAATTCCAACGATAGCATAAACCATTTTTTTGGAGAGAGCTGTCATTAGGATTGAGGAAACTATACCGGTGAACACCCCATCTACCTATCACTAACGGTAACACCGAAAGAAAGTGCAAATTATTTTGTCATTGAATAAGACACTTCCGTTAGCGGATATTATCCGCAACATCCTCCTACCCCGTAAAATGATATTTCACAAATCATTAAGAAAGTATATATACTGGTGGCGCATTAATGATATTTCACAAAATTAAAATTTTATTGCTTAAAATATTCATTGATTAATTTATGATCTTACATGCTACAACTCTAATTCATTTTCATTTCTTATAAATATTTTCGTTGAACCATAATTTGTAGTCCTGCGCTGGTTGGTAATTTGGCATCAATTTTTCTACAATAATATATTGTGGTATTATTGCTACTGCCACTGAAGTTGCTGCGGTACGTTCTGTTTTTGATCAGACGATTGTTGCGGAGGTTCTTAGAATTATAACTGGTTCCGTCGATAGCTTATGAACAAAAATTATAAACCAATGCCAACCTGGTATATTTATACACAAATGCCAAGCTGTCGGCACGAACAATTTTTATCAACCAACCTAAGGAGGTTTTCTGTAATAGTGGGAAGTGGTTCATCAGTCTTACTGATAGTAATGTATAAAAATGCCAGCTTCTATCCGGAGCATCTTATAGAAGTTTGGATATACTGAAGATAAATTTTCTTCGATTCTCCAATTTTAGATCTCAAAACCACTCCATTGTAGTTGCTACTCATTGACACTGGATAATAACTGAATTAATAGTTTGAACTATTAATCATTAATAGTTTGAACATTTGTGATTTCATGACATCGTTCCTGTAAGAATTATTATGAAAAGATAATTTACCTTACGTGGCCTTTTCTTGTCCCTCGGCCACTTTTATTAAATGTCTATCTTCATTTTCGATAGCCTGTTCATCTGTTGTGACTAATGCTGCATTAGAATCTATTCTGATAACCTCCTTGGCTAGCTTGAATGGTTCCTTCATAAACCTTATTAGTGTGGTAGCGGAATGAGGGGGAGTTGTCGCAGAGGAATCTGTTCCAGAGGATTGTAAGATACGTACCTGTGAGTCCTGAATTAACGGGGTCACAACTGCTCTGGTTGAAGTTTTTTTGTTATTTGTGATTCAGATATTTTTGTAGTTGTTGACTCTGTCATAGAGTATGAAATTGATTCGAATCTGGTGGTGTACTATCTGAATAGGCAAAGCGTCGATTAAGGTATAATTTTTACGATGTTGTTTTAAGTATTACTCACTTCTTGGTATGGTATTCTGCTATTGAGTTTCATTCTGTTGAAAAAGATCGCATTGTACTGACGGTCGCTGAACTGCTTGTCCCTTTGATTCTTCTAACGACGAAGATGGAGAGAGCATTGGTAAGCGAACTACAAATAGTCAATTTCTTTATTGGGATGTGGTATTCCTAAAAATCTGCTCGCATTTCTTTTATGATGTGCTCAGTGGTCTAGCATCTTGTGTCGGATCTTCTACCCTCCTAGCATCTAGTGTCGGATCTATAGCTGTGGACGGGTTCATCTTCAAGTTACCTTTTACTACCCAGCCTAATAGCATCTTTTGTAACAATAGAAATTGATCACCCAATATCCGATATTAAGGAGCCAAAATAAGTAACTCCTATCAGTGGATTATTTAATTGCGACTTGCAAAACTCGGGATTGAAATGTCTATATGAGTATGATATCCGTTGACACGAGCAAAAAATTGAATATGTGCCATTCTTACAGTATGTTGTTTCATGTTACGCAAACCTGATATTTCATCTCATCAGAGATAGCAAACAACCCTAAATTCTGGAACATTTACTTGGTAATCAGGTTCACCTGCAATTCAGAGTCCGGCAGAGCTTTGCATGGTATAATTTCACAGGATTTACTCTTAATATAGAAAAAGACGTATTGTTGTACTGAGAAACTTGTTGTGATTGTGGACTGATGAAGGAGTTAGTGATGTCTTTCATCATATTGGAAGCAAGATTTAGACTTACAGGTAGATGCTTGATGAACAGATTTCGTGCATTTTGGGAAATTCTATCATTAACTGTCAATTCTCTCAGTTTTTTTACAGTTATAAATATCATGGAAATCCTTACAGACAGGACACTTCTAAATATTAGTCTTAATAGTGGACAAGATTAATGATGTAATACGTTAATTATAAGTAATACATTTGGGAGGTGTCAGTGAATTCACAGTTGTAGAACAAGAAGAAAAACGCTGATCAATTGTCTCCAGTTTGAAAACGCATTTTCAGGAAACTTAATAGATTACTTATTTTTGGCAGAGTTTTGAGAGATACCAGTATATGTTCATATAAAGTATGGGTTGCCTTATCCAGTTTTTTTCATAACTAATTCATATAAGACTCTTTAACTACATATAAGTTACGGATGGTTGAAGAGAACTCTACGAAACTTCTCACTTAGAAAGTCAGTTGAACACTTTTTAGCGCTGAAGTGAAGTCACTGACAAAAGATATTCAGATTGAGCTGAAAAATCTAGAGACGCGATCGCAACAAAAGAATATACCACGATGGTCGTTAAATTGATGCGTAGGAGCTATGGTGGCACTCAGACAACTGTAGTTAGTTTTTTTGCACGCTAAAGGAAGAAATACTTTAGAATAGCGTAAGATGAAAAATACTTTAGAATAGCGTAAGATGAAAATAACGTTTGTCGTATTCGAGATAGAACAAGGATCTAACCTGGTTCTATGTTGAATACGGCAGATAATCCAGTTCTACGTTAGGTATCTAGACAATATCTAGTAGATCCTGTAATAGTGTTGAGCATTCTAGGTGGTGCCTGAGATGCGAGGAGTAGGGACAGCTTAATCACTACGAAGTTACGTAAGATCTCTTGCTGCAGAGCGTCCATAAACTAAATGTAGATTTTCCCATTCTCAATGAGTATTATAAGCCTATGATTACCATAACCTGGGTAGCGGGTGCCTCAGGGCTGGCAACTATTTGGATAGGTGGCAAGAGACCCATACAGAAAAAAATACTGATGTAAAAATTTGGTTTTACCAGAGTGAGAGTGGGTGGCATATAAATTTATGCATGCTACTGCTTATCAAAGTGGTAAATTTACGACTTCAAGCTTATGCTCAATTGATTGGAAGACGGGCGTCCTTTTGTCATTGCCGGTAACTTAAATGCCTAGGCTATCGATTGGGGAAGTAAGGCGATAAAACCTACGGGGAAAATATTGCTTGAGATCTTTTACTTTCTGTGTCTCGTACTGCTCAACTCGGAAGGTGAAGCTACTTTTTCCAGGAGCGAAAAACAATTAAAAGTAGACCTCATCTTGTGGAGTGAGTCTCTGATAGGACCAGGCACCTAATGGCGGCTTTGCGTACACTAAACATATAGCGAACATACGATCATTCTGTGTGTTATCGGTAGGTCTGCGATACAACCCCCATATTTTTACACGGTCAAGGTATTCAATCGGGAGCCTTTTCTTTCTGTAATAGAAGACCCAGACAGAGAAGGAGGATGCTGTTGCCGATCGTAGTTGGATCAATTCTGCTATATGTTGTACCAATTTGGACGGATGAGTTAATTAGATCAAACTACATACGTACCGTTATCCAAACATTAGCCTGAGCATTCCAAATGGTGTCATATATGGCCATTTATATTGTGGGCTGAATGACATTGATCGAAATACTGGTAGATGAGCGGCATGTGGTCTTTCTATTCTTTTACTGCACCCGATTCAATGCGGAAAGAGAAGAAGCACAGAAGTAAGCTGGCGGGTCTTTGACGCCGGAGAATATTGTAGTCCTGATGTTGGACTCGAGGACGTCTTGGGAAGCTGCCGAAGTCCTTGCGGCAACAGTCCTACAAAGACTGCGTCTGGATAGGCGAGAAAGAAAACGGTACCGATAATTATAAAAGTAGTGATTTTGATCAATGCCTGCCCCACAAAGTAATGCCCGACGGCAGTTCTGTGAGTAGATATTGAATTGTAAGCAAGTAAGGTTGTTTTGGTGGGTTAAAGTTTCAAACTTTCTCTTTTGCTCATTTCAACCTTACTATAATAAAAGACAATACGTACCTCTTTACTAGAATTCCATGAGGCACCTCAAAAGGTGGAGGATAAGGGACCTCATTTCAAGTATATCATATAAAAATAGTTTAAACAGACAAATTTTTTTTTTAAAACTAATTTTATATATTTAATTTTAAAAATATTAATTTTTATTTGAGCAATCGCATTACATTTGCCATTTAAAAATATATTTACTTAATCAGTCAATTCCGTTTATATTTTTATTTTATTTAAGTTTATAAATATATTACTTTTGTCGGGTAATCGCTTTTATCATTTTTTTTATTTTATGTAAAATTTTAAAAATTTAATCGGGCAGTGCCATTGGTTTTATTTATATTTAGTACATTTTTAAAATATGTTAATTTCTGTTCTAGCAATCCAACTGGTATAATTTGTCTTCATATCATTTGTAGAGAAAAAATAAAGAAATTAAAAAAAGAGTTGAAAAACATTAGGCAGAATAAATTCAATACGAAGAAAAGAAGAAAAAAAGGAAAAGAAGGGGAAGATAAAGAACATAAAAGAATTGAGTTAATATGAGTTATGCGAAGGAATAAGTAGAAGACAAACAAAAAAATCAGCAGTTATGCTACATTGAACAATATTTAAAAAATAAATTATATATAATTAATATATTGTATATGAAATATATTTTTATGTACAATATATAAAATAAAAAAGAGACAATGCCTTTTGCGTATATATTTTTATGTACAATATATTATATAAAATAAAACAGAGACAATACCTTAAGGCACGATGACATCATGAAGAGATTATTTTTTATTGTTTCCTTTACTAATAATTTTTCTAAATGAGACGATAAAAAAATCATTTTTTTCGATGCGCTTTCACTTAATTTAAATTGAGTACGAAAAATATAACATAAGAACACACGAGTCCACATAATTTTAATTTCGAAATTTGAGGCAGAAACAAAAATTTATGTCACCCACAAATATATAAATTACTTTTCTTTTTATATGCCAAATAAAATAGAATGAAGTATACGTAATCTGAACAGAAATTACCAGTCGAATATGTTATTTGATAAAATAGGCTTTAAAATTCGTATTTGTTTATTTATAAAATGTAAAAAAAATTTAAATGCAAAATAAAAGAAGAATTTTCTTAAATTTGGATCTAAATTTACTGACTATGATTTCACTAAGACGGAACATTTTTCTCTGTCGTGTTATTATAATTGAAAATTAAAAAAAGAAATAAATTCAATACTATTTCAGGGGTGTATTTATTTTGGTTGATTATCCAATGTCATGGTCATAAATATAAACCATCAACCCAAGCAGAAGAAAGAGAAAAGACATGGAACGCAACACAAATTCTTAAAAATTCTGGATTAAATTATTTTTTTTTATACTAATTCTCATTAGAGCGAGTTGTTCAAATTTTATGAAATTCGTAATGCTGAATGAATTTCTACAACCGCATAGTGAAGTCGTGTAGCTAGATAGAAGACAAACTCTGGAAACTTGATATAGGTTAAACTCAGTTCTGTCTCCATATTCTGTCTCCATATTGGCCATTATCTTGCTGAACATCACAAAATTATAGCCAATAAAGAGTCAAAGCACCAAAAATATTATTGAAATATCACCAATTCGGGTCCACTTTGGACGCCATTCTGTTATGGTACGATATTGGGTAATCCATTAATTATTTTTTGGGTGTTGAATTTGGATAAGGAAGCTACTAAAATTTGAAATTAATGAATTTGAAGTTCAAGAGAAGTACGGCCAGTTACAAGCATACTCAGAAAATACGTTACTTTACTTTGGTATGCTTGAATATAGCTTTTCGGAGAGATTGCAAGGGGGTTCACAAATTTCAAAGTGGTTTCTCTCACTCTCATTATAAGAAAAAAATCATGCCCAAAATATACAGGGGGGAAATTGAGACACCAGAAGTAGTCAAGTTCTCCTTTGGAGAGCAAAACAGAGAGAAGAAAGAATGAAAGAAAAAGTAAAGAAAGAACTTTTGGCAAAAATAATGCCGGGCTAGAGAGGGAAGGTACTGGATACAAAGCGAGAAGGTATAAAAATTAGGAAGGGCAAAAATTTAAATTGAATGACTTCAAAAAATTTTAAAAAATTTCCATAATTCATACAGAACGAATTATAGTTCTATATTAAAATTTCTCAAGTGCTTGTTATATAAATAATTTCTAAAGTTTCAAATATAAAAACAAAGTACTTGACATTAGAGTAATTCTCATTGGTTATATGTGGCATAAGAGCACTATGATAAAATATTTAGTGAGATAAGACAATTGAGAGAAATAAATTATTTCTACACGTAAAATCAGACTCCTTTGGTTTAATCTGCTATTGGGTGTATAACTTAAGAAAATGATGGCATAGCTTTTACACATGGTTTGTGTTAATAATAACTCACATGGCATTTTGGAGGTCAAACATCTGTCATTCATTCTCAATTAGTCATTGAACGAAATAGTGTAAACAACAACGTTTTTTTTTGCTTCAAAAATGCCGAATTTCGTACCAAAAAAGTCCCATTTGCGGGAAGTGTTGATTTACTTCTTCAATTTGAAAAAAAGTGCAGCTGAAGCACATCGATTGCTCACCGAAGCTTATCCTGAATATGTTCCATCGATTTTAACGTGCGAGAGATGGTTTG
Source organism: Atherix ibis (assembly GCA_958298945.1). NCBI lineage: Eukaryota > Metazoa > Arthropoda > Insecta > Diptera > Athericidae > Atherix > Atherix ibis. The sequence goes on along the minus strand of OY282605.1, from coordinate 79,201,694 downwards.
TGCGGTTCAGAAGTGGTGATTTTGACACGGAAGACAAAGAACGACCAGGTCAGCCAAAAAAGTTTGAAGATGAAGATTTGGAGGCATTACTCGACAAAGACTGTTGTCGAACTCAAGAAGAAATTGCAAAATCATTGGCAGTCACTCAAGCAGCCATTTCAAAACGTTTGAAAGCAGCAGAATTCATCCAAAAGCAAGGAAATTGGGCCCCATATGAATTGAAGCCGAGAGACGTTGAAAGGTGATTTTGCATGTCCGAAATGCTGCTTGAACGGCAGAAAAAGAAGTCGTTTTTGAATCGAACAATTACTGGCGACGAAAAATGGATTCATTACGACAACCCAAAGCGCAAATAATCATATGTGAAGCCCGGCCAACCAGCCAAATCAACGCCAAAGCCAAATATCCATGGCGCCAAGGTAATGCTCTGTATTTGGTGGGATCAGAAGGGTGTGATCTATTATGAGCTATTAAAATCGGGCCAGACGATCACAGGCGACCTTTACCGAACACAATTAATCCGTTTGAAGCGAGCATTGGCCGAAAAACGCCCGGAATATGCGACCAGACACGAAGCCATAATTTTCCATCATGACAACGCTCGGCCTCATGTTGCAAGACCGGTTAAAAATTATTTAGAAAACAGTGGCTGAGAGGTTTTACCTCACCCGCCTTATAGCCCAGACCTTGCCCCGTCCGACTACCATTTGTTTAGATCCATGCAAAACGCCCTCACCGGAATACGCTTCACTTCAGAACAGGGCATCAAAAATTGGCTCGATTCATTCTTGGCCTCAAAACCGGAGCAGTTTTTTTTGGCGCGGAATCTATATGTTGCCAGAAAGATGGGAAAAAGTAGTGGCTTCCGATGGACAATACTTTGAATAAAATATATTGTAACAATTTTTCAAAATAAACACTCAAAGTTTGCCAAAAATCCCGTATTTTTAAGTTATACACCCAATATTTTAAACCAAAGTCTTCCATTCATTGGTCTCATGCAAGACGTGTGTGCATTCACACTATACTCGAAAATATAATAAATAAATGACACCTTCAGAGTATTCAGATTTAATCTTTGACTGCAATAATAACTCATTCATGGACCATATGGATACGCAGTCACCTACTACTACTACTATGCTTATATAGTCGGTTATAACTACAACGATATCTATTACTACATCCTTTTAATTCAAGGAACTGAACTCAACAAAGTTGTTAATAAAAATATAATAAAAATCAATTATTAGTTCACCAACAAAAATTTTAAAAAGCCGCTATTATTAAATTATTCATCAGAATTCAACAACAGCAATATGAAATAAAATGTATTTGTATATATGTGTATATTAATTCTGAATAAGATAATAATAAACAAAAGAACGGTTTCTATTTCAAATAAATGAGAATAAATTTGAATGCAACAAACTATAAAGTTTGGTAATTTCGACATATCAAAATAAAAATGTAATAAATGAGAATAAATTTTAATGCAACAAGTTTGGTAATTTCGAACGTTTTTTTTTGTGATCAACAAATATTTGCCAGAATTTATTTTTATTAAAAAGAACTTTAAATTAATCCATTCAATTTTTTGGGTTCAAAAAATGTTTTTTTTTTAAATATTAATAAATAAACTAAAAATATATTTTGTAATTTTAATTATCGATAATGCAGTACCATCGAAAAAGAGAAAATCAAATATTTTATTTATTTATAGCTTTGTTATTAAGGATAGTTTTCCTAAAAGAAATTTAAAAAAATTAACGAAAATTATTTATAATTTTTCTATACTTTAAAAAGGAGTAAGCAAAATTGTATAAAAATAAAAAGAAGAGTAAATAGAAATAGGATATTCTTTTCATATATAAAAAAAAAAAAACAAATAACAAATTCCGTTTTTGTTTTTCATATTAAAGAATTCATTTAAATAGCTGGCCTGGTAGCACAGTCGTTAGCTTACTGGACTACCATCCAAGAGGTCATGGGTTCGACTTCTACTGAAGGATGGCCCTACAATATATCTCAAAAATACAGTTTTTATTGTCTACTTATACTTTAATTATCTTATCCCGATATTCTTTATCGCCAAATGGCCTCGTGTGTTGTGGCGCTTGAGTATACATTTCAGTTACTTGAAATGATAATTTTAAAAAATGAATGTAAAAAAAATTCGTTTTATTTTTATTTTAAAGTATTCATAAATAAAATTCTGCTTTTAGTTTTCTTTTAAATCATTCATTGTGAAAAAAGTTCCATTTTTAAAATTTCTATTGAATCCTTCATTTTTTTAACAAAAAGTTCCGGTTTTAGATTTCTATTAAATTATTTAATGCAAAACAATCCCTTTTTGGATTTCTTTTCTACTAAATTATTTATTTTAAACAGGAAAATTCAATTTTAAAATTGTTCAAGAACGAAAATTTTCAACAAAAAAAACGGCTACCATAACATAATTTCATAATTATAAATAATGAAATTATGTTATGGTAGCCATATAATTTTTGCCTAATATTAGATATTTTTTAAAATATTTTTTCTATTAAAATAATCTTAATGTATTCTATTTGTATGTGCCGTATGCTCCTTACTCGTTGTGATTTGTACTTTCTAAACCGGTTATATCCTGTACATTCTATGTTGGCAATTGTTGATTTTTTTTCTTAAATTCCTTTCGTTTTGTTAACTCCTACTTCTATATTTCTACTGCATATTTGGTTATACTGACTGCTGGCTGCTTAGTCTATGTTATTCGTATAGTCCTAGTTTGTGGTGTTATTCTTATGGTTAGTCTAATTTATCGTGTTATTCTTATTGTGATCTTAAGTAAAACATTCAATATACAAAAAAACAGATTTCTATTAAAATTCGGTAATATAATTTGTGTACTTAAAAAATTGTTAGTGTAATATAAATAATAATATATAAATAAAATATAATAAATAATTGTATTTATTACATGGTGTCAGAAGTGGGATTTATATCACCGAATAAAGAATTAATAAAATACACGGACAGAAAACAAAAAAATTATCGGATTGAAATTTTGTCAAGTCGGCATAACGTGCTTTGTCAAGAAAATCATTTCTATTTCATCGGAAGAAAATCCAGTCAAAACCATTTCATCGGACAAACATACCATTTCATCAGGACAGATAAATCATCGTGAAGGTCTTTCATCGGATTATTTTGTAGGATTTATTAAAAATATTGGAATAATTTTACATATTTGGACGCCATGACAAACAACAACGAACGTGTTCCATGTGAATTGGATTGCACAAATTTGGCAAGTGAGTGGACCACATGGAAGAGAAATTTCATTGTGTACATTCGAATCAACCAGAGATAACAAAAATAGCAACAGTCATCTGGCTGATTGGTACACAAGGTGCCAACATCTACAATACGTTATTTCCGAACGATGGAACAACCGACTCATTGCTTGGTACACAACGTGTGCAAAATAACGTTGGGGCAAATGCAGCCAACGGAACTGTGGCACATGTGGAAGAACAAATCGTGCAACGCACTTTGGACGATGTTTTGCAACGATTTGACGAACATTGCATTCCACAGAAAAATGTGGCAATGAAATCATACAAGTTTAATGGTATCGTTCAAAAAGAAAATCAGTCCTTTGGTGAATTTGAAACTGAATTCCGAACACAGTTACGCCGTTGCGACTACACATGCGAGTGTGGTGCATCGTACGAGAACAGAATGCTAAGCGATCGCATTATCATCGGTGTGCACGACAACAAATTACAATTGAAACTTCTAGACGGCCGTGATAAATCACTAACAAGGGTAATTGAAATTTGCAAAACGTTCGAGGCAGCAAATGCGAACAACAAGCCAACTGTGTCTAGTATGGTGACGTCGACTGAATCGACCGTTCATGTTGTAAATCGTTTTTGTTACAATTGTGGTGAAACATGGACAACAAAACACACCGGGGTCTGCAGGGCAAGGGGCCAAAATTGCAAATGCTGTGGCAAAATTGGGCACTTTCAACGGATGTGCCGCCAAAAGCAAAAGAAGAACAACATCATTGGCGGTGGAAACAACATTTACATTGGAAGTGGCAATGACAGTAACGCAAAATGCAACGTGTCAACACTCAGCTGGGCTGATCAAGGTGAGTCGCTTGATAATGAGATGTTGACTCGCTCTCATAGTAATAAGAATCATAAACTTAGTTTTAGAATAAGTTCAGTGAATACGAAGTGGACAAAGGAATACATTGTTGGCGATCAAAGACCGGTTGTGGTAACATTCAAAATCGATTCTGGGTCGGATGCAAACTGTATTCCATTGGCTGTCGCGGAAAAATTAAGAGTTCCTATTTACAATAAAAATAATAAATATACAGTACTTGATTACAATAACAATGCAATTAAAATTCATGGAATGACTAAATTAAAATGTGTTGATAAAAAAACAAAATTAAAGTATTTTACTGAATTTATTGTAGTAAATAATGATCATGAACCAATACTAGGGTTGGACACTTGCATGGAATGGAAATTGATTAAACGGATGGATATTAACACAAATACTTGTTTACCGGGTGAAAAAGAAAAATTGATTGAAAAAAACTGGAATTTGTTTGATGGAACTGGCAAATTTCCCGGAAAATTTTCGATTCATTTACGTAAGGATTCTAAGCCGATTTTGCATTATAAAAAAAGAATACAATTGGCACTTTGTGGCAAATTAAAGACGGAATTTTGATGATATGGTCATCTTTGCCAGTAATGAAACGGAACATGATGCAATTTTAAATACAGTATTTGAGCGGGCACGTAAATATAATGTTAAATTTAACCCAAAAAAAAATACAATATAAACAAAAAAGTGTGAAATTCATGGGAAACACTATATCATAGGGCGAAATCAGACCGCTCGCTATATACACGGATGCAATTCTTAGAATGAAAAAACCAAGTGACAAAAGCTCGGTGCTACGATTCTTGGGCCTTTTGAAATACATTGCGCGATTTATTCCAAATTTGTCAAAAATAACTGCCAATCTGAGAAATTTAACACGGAATGATACAATATTTGAGTGGAAAAGTGAACATGAAGTGGAATTCAATGCGTTGCTTAGGGTGTTGTCATCGGATACAGTGTTGGCTATTTATGACCCAAATAAACCAGTTATTGTCCAAACAGATGCATCAAGGGACGGGTTGGGCTGTGTCCTGATTCAAGAGGGCCGGCCAATTGCGTTCGCGTCACGAACGCTCAGCATAAGCGAACAAAAATGGCAAATTAAAGACGGAATTGGATCAAATGGTACGGGATGAAATCATTTCATTTGTGGATTATCCAACAGATTGAGTCAATAACTTGCAGGTAGTGGAAAGAGTAAATGCGGGACGTTTGCGAATCTGTCTGGATCCAAAGCCACTGAATGCATGTATAAAACATGAGCATTTTCTCATTCCAAGAATCGGTGACTTCACGTCAAAATTGGCTAATAAAAATATTTTCACTGTTCTTGAATTGGATAAAAAAAGCTCACAGTTGACAACATTTATGACTCCGTTTGGTCGATACAAATTTAATCGTGTCGCATATGGGTTAATATGTGCGCCGGAAATGTTTCAAAGGAAAATGATTCAAATTTCCGGGGATTTAAACGGAGTGTTGATTTATTTTGATGATATGGTCATCTTTGCCAGTAATGAAACGGAACATGATGCAATTTTAAATACAGTATTTGAGCGGGCACGTAAATATAATGTTAAATTTAACCCAAAAAAAAATACAATATAAACAAAAAAGTGTGAAATTCATGGGAAACACTATATCATAGGGCGAAATCAGACCGCTCGCTATATACACGGATGCAATTCTTGGAATGAAAAAACCAAGTGACAAAAGCTCGGTGCTACGATTCTTGGGCCTTTTGAAATACATTGCGCGATTTATTCCAAATTTGTCAAAAATAACTGCCAATCTGAGAAATTTAACACGGAATGATACAATATTTGAGTGGAAAAGTGAACATGAAGTGGAATTCAATGCGTTGCTTAGGGTGTTGTCATCGGATACAGTGTTGGCTATTTATGACCCAAATAAACCAGTTATTGTCCAAACAGATGCATCAAGGGACGGGTTGGGCTGTGTCCTGATTCAAGAGGGCCGGCCAATTGCGTTCGCGTCACGAACGCTCAGCATAAGCGAACAAAAATGGGCACAAATAGAAAAGGAATTATTGGCCATCGTTTTTGCCTGTAATAGGTTTCACTTCTTCCTATATGGACGCGAATTCACAGTTGAAAGTGATCACATGCCACTGGAGACGCTGGTAAAGCGTGACATTGACGATGTAACGGCACGACTTCAGTGAATGTTTATGTTATTGTTAAAATATCCAGACATGAAAGTGACATATAAGCCGGGAAAAGATGTGCTTATTGCCGACTGCCTATCACGAGCACAATTGCCGGAAGTCGTTGAGGACAATGAATTGTCCAGTATAATTCATTCAATAACCAAATCGGTTTGTGTGTCTGAGGACAACTACAATTATTATCGGGAAATCATGAAAAATGATGAAAAATACAAAAGAATTTGTCGTTACGTCGAGAATGGGTGGCCCACTTATCATCAACTTGATGACTTTGGTCAGAAATTCCATAAGCTTAAAATGGAACTGCACGTTGAAAATGACCTATTATTTTACAATCATCGCCTAATAATCCCAACTAAGCTACAGAATAGGGTGGCGGGGTGGCTCCATGGGCCGCATCTTGGTATCGAAAAAACACTCTCACGGGCTCGAATGCTGTACTATTGGCCGGGAATGAACACGCAAATAAGAGAATTGATTGAGTCATGTTCGGTATGTGAAAAATTTAAGAGAAACAATCAGAAAGAGCCATTGCGTCAGGAAGAATCGCCAAAATATCCGTATCAACGCGTGTCAATGGATCTTTTGAATATGCTGGACATGATTTTATTGCAGTAATCGACGCTTACTCAAATTATCTGGTATCGTACAGACTCAATAAAAGAACATCAAAGCACAACATTGAGGGACTCAAGGGATTATTCAATCGCATTGGATATCCAACGTCCATAAGAGCCGATAATGTTCCAATTGCCTCTGGTGAATTTGACAAATTCGCATCTGAGTACAACATAAAATTCAATTTTTCAAGCCCACGATCTCCACAAAGTAATGGGTTATTTGAAAAGGCTGTTGGCATTGCAAAAAACATCTTAAAAAGGTGTTACGAGTCAAATGAAGTCGATCGGTTCCAATATCGATTGCTCGAATATAACACCACGCCGGTGGCAAACATGCAATTCACACCATTTGAATTGTTTTTTAGTAGACTGATAAAGTCCGGATTGCCAGTGTCCAGCTCTTTGTTGGTGAGAACAAATATAGGAGAAGGGGAAGTCCAGAAGAAAATTGAAAATAAAAAAGGAAAGCAGGAATACTATTATAATCGGAATGCAAAATTGTTGCCAACATTAAATGTTGGAGATAAAATAATTTAAAAAAAAAACTCAAGGAAATGGAACTATGGGACGATTGGTGGAAATGTAAACAGGAAGTCATACATAATCAGGGGCAGTTTTGATCATCACTTTAGACGCAATAGACGATTCATTGCAAAGACAATAAACACCGGATTCAGTGCAAGTGAATTACTACTGGAAGAGGGTATGTTAACTGATGGTGCGGTAAAACATGTTTCAAAAAATAAACCAATAACATCATCGTGTGAACAACCAATGAACGTTGGTCCGGATATTGCAATTGGTGGGGCGAATGAGCCGGGGCAATTGGTGGCCGACGACGGGGTGTTTGTACCGGTGCCAGACGTATGTGACACCCCTGACAATAATGTCTCGGAAACAGAGCCTGATTCTGAACCAGCACAACAGTCAGTCAATGTACCGCCAGTACAGCTGGAATTAAGAAGATCCCGATATGGTCGTATTATCAGGCCCACAAAAAAATATGGATTTGATTAGTCAGTACACGTGATTAAATTCGGTTAATCATCTATTTATAATTTATCAAAACCATTTAATTTAATTAAAAAAAAAGCGTGTAATGAGTGCGGTCAACCTGTCAGGCGACCACTGACATGTAATGTCATATGGTAGTTAGTTAAACATTAATCATCATCGCGCACACATCGTATTGATTATAATAATTAAATAATAAATAATTGTTATATAAATAATAATATATAAATAAAAAATAATAAATAATTGTATTTATTACAGTTAGTATTATTTTTAGTTTTTTTGATTAGACCAACTGATTATCTTACTACCGCGATTAAAGTGAAAGTATGTATTTTTGTGTCATGACCTCATAGTTTCTCGCTGGACCTTGTCAAGTGTTCATTTTCGTCGTTGGTTTGATAGAGTCAGTCGAATTCCAGAAAACTCTACTGGTTCTGTTGCTAATAGCAGTAAAATTGGACGAAATATACGTACGAAATTACGTTGAATTATGCGCTATCATCGTAACTTTGAGTAACAAACAAGTCTACGAAACTAAAGCTAAGGTTACCATAATAATTGTTTAATATATTTGATGTTATCAATCTATTTAACATTATGGTAACATTGGCGATAGTTTCAGCTATATGTTCCACATGAATTTTTTTCATAGATTTCATGCTTTATGCACATGTTATGGCTAGACCTACTTCCCATTTCACCAACTGTACCAATTTGTAAATAGATTCGCTGAAGTATAAAAGTCTACTATCAGCAGTTTGAAAATATTAAAATATAGGGTTTTTCGGGTATTTGTAATCTCTCCGTGATGAAATTGTAAACATTACTGAATACAATGAAAAAAAAATGAAAGATATAATGATCTTTCTTTTATTTTATTGTATTCAGTAATGTTTACAATTTCATCATGGAGAGATATACACAAGAACAATGTTCACAAATTATTCAATTTTATTATTAAAATAATCGTTCTCCAATTGCAATTTTTCGTGCGCTTTTGCCATTTTATGGTCGTAATAATCGTCCAACTGTGCTCGCTATTCGTCGAATCGTTAAAAATTTCGAGCGTACATTTTCTTTACATAATGTTCAAGTGCCAATAAGACAAAGAACCGCTCGAAGTAATGAAAATATTGCTGCCGTTCAGGCAAGTGTTGCTGAAGACCACAATTTGTCGATTCCAAGACGTTCTCAAGAATTGGGACTGTCTCAAACCACAACCTGGCGGATTTTGAGAAAGGATTTGGGCTTGCGTCCATATAAAATTATTATCACTCAAAAACTGAAGCCATTGGACCACCGTAAACGTCGTGAATTTACTGATTTTGTCTTTGAACAACTTGAAAACGATAACAATTTTTTAAGAAAATCATCTTCTCCGATGAGGCTCACTTTCATCTGAGTGGTGCGGCAAATAAACAAAACTGTCGATTCTGGTGCAAAGAAAATCCACAAATTATTCATGAAATCCCATTATATTCACCTAAATTGACAGTTTGGTATGGTTTTTGGTCTGGTGGATTCATCGGTCCGTACTTCTTTCAAAATGAACCTGGTAACACCGTTACTGTCAATGGAGAGTGGTATAGATCGATGATAACCAACTTTTTATGGCCGCAATTGATCTTGACAACATCTGCTTCAAACAAGACGGGGCTACGTGCCACACAGCACGTGCAACAACCGAATTAATTCGAGAAAAGTTTGGAGATTCGATTATTTCAAGAAATTATGACATTGAATGGCCTTCAAGAAGTTGTGATTTAACACCATTAGACTATTTCTTGTGGGATTATTTGAAGTCATTGGTCTTTAGCAATAAACCAGACTCTCTTCAAGCTTTAGAAGTCAATATTGAACGTGCTATTCATGACATACGACTTGATTTAGTGGAAAAAATGCTCGAAAATTGGGTTCATCGAATTCGTTCGTGCAAAATAAGTTTGAATGACGTTTTATTCAGAACTTAATTGTATCGATTGTACTTCACATTCAATAAAAAACATTTGAATTTTCTTAACAATTAGTGTATTTTTTGAAAAAAAGAAATCATATCACTCTTATTCGAAAACATTTTACTAGTTAGTAAATATAAGAGCATAAGTGAGAAACAATATTTATTCTTTAATATTAAGAAAATTTTGTCGGGATTTTTTGATAATCATAAACATAAAAAACATAAAAGTAGTATATAACATAAAAAAAAATTATTTGCTTGAATGTTGGTTCTAGGATACTTGGAGATTCTTTCAAAAGGAGATGCGTGAATCGATACTTGGACATACGTAATATTTATAAAGTATTCTTTATATACTGAAATTATATAAGATCAAACAACTTTTAATTGACATCATTAAAAAAAACTAAAACGATAATCACTACAGATCTATTTAATTTTGTATATTAGTGCAAGCAGTTGATTCTTTACAAAAAATTACATAAACTTGCTATCCAATAGATCAAACTTATTAAATTCTTATACCTTCTAGGCTTTTTATCTTAATGCTGCCATACTCAGGACTGTATAAAATTATTAAAATTATAGTAAAATCATATAAGATACAGATTGAAAGGTGATCTATTTCTTGCGCACACTATCGCAAGAAAACTGATACTGGAATTACCTTAGATTATCCTAGCTCTAATTGAGTTTCCTTAAATTAAGAGAAATTGAATGTGCACAAGTATCAAATAAAAAATAAATTGAATTTTAAAGTTATTTCGCGCAATATTGAATAAAACTTAGTGTATTCTATAAAATTTATAAAATAAATGTGCAGTGTGAATATGTACTTCTCAATATTTAATTGCATGCGCATTGATTATTACAATATTTAGACTATTTACTGATCGCTATTTAGAATAGACTATTTAGCGTACTGATCGCTATTTAGAATGTAAGTCTCATTTAAAGCGCATTTTATTCACGGGTATCGCTCATATTTACCTGTGATATTATGGACTAGGGAAGAATTAAAAAGGAAATATTTCATAATACACATACTGAAATAAAACTCTTACAGTAAGCAGAATAGTAAACTCTTATTAGGGACTATTTCGTTATCGGTCATGTATCATATATATAAGCCGAAAAAAAATGAATAATTAGAACCTTTGTGCAATATTGTTAATGTTATGAAAAATTGTCTTCAATTTCAGTTGAATATTTTGTTATCTCACATCTGTTCAGGTATTCGAGTTGTTCAATTTTGACATACTTCGGACTGCTCAAAATTAAACTGCTTGACCGGATGGCCGGGAGCATGACTACCATTTAGTGTTTTACTGGCAAAATGTCATTGGTAAATGATATTAGCGGCATGCTAAAAGATGCGATTTAGCGTAATAAGGAAGGAGGAAATTGATAATCCGCATGGTTTGGTCTTTTCGCAAGTTTTGAGTTTTTAGTTAAAAAAATAATAAAAATTTATTTATTCGATAAAATTTGAGGTATAGTTTAAATATTAAATATTAGGGTGGTTTATGTACATAAATTAATTAAACAGCGATAATTTTGGATTTAACAAAGAAAATTCTAATTGAAATAGATTTTAAAATATTTTCATGTAAAATAACCGATAAAACTTATTAGAAATAAAATAAATATTTCAGAAAACAGTTTTTTGCATAATTATATCAATAAAAGAAGAAAAAATAAATATAGTCATATGTGTTTACATATTCTACTGATTTAAATTGCATGTGCATACCTATTAAGTGGTGGTGACATATTTAATTTAATTTGGCTAACCATTTTTACCAAACTGTTTATTTTTTATTTATTAATTCTATTGTCTTTCCCTTTCTTTTTTTGTTATTTCATGAACATGGTTGATTTATTGACATTAATTTAAATTCTAATTTTAAAACACTTTTTTCTTCTCTACTTTTCGTTTTTTCTATAAAATTTTGTTGAAATAATTTTTTATCATTATTATAAATGTATATTTGCAAATGGTAATATTTTTTTGATAATTATTATCAACATACAAAATTTTTTTTGTACAACTTATTTAAATTTCTTTTGTATGGTTATTATGAACAAAAAATATGAAGAGATAATAAAAATAAAAATATGTGTAAGTTTATTTTTATTGAAACTGGTTTCCTTTATCCGAGCCCTTCTCGATCACCTCCATCGTTGTACGACCTAACATATATGCTATCTCCCACCAAAGTTAATAGTCGCCTCCATCATTCTCTTTTTAGTATATATGTTTTTTTAGTGAGTTTCTCTAATTATGATTACGCGGAGCTCCGTGGTATCTATAAATTTCAAGCTGCTTGTTCCTGTAAAATATTGCAGTTTCGTTGAAGAGTGCTGACATAGGAATACTCAACCATTTCTTCTGCATATCGATATTTATTACTTTTCGCTTCTTTCGTAAAGACATAATAATCGGGTTTCTAAAAGCGTAGGAATTTTAGCTTGGTTGCCATTTATCAGAATTTCCAATATACACATAGTCCCAATATATTCGCGAAAGTAGATCCGACACAAAATTCAGACTTTCTTTACGGTGTTCTGTACAGAAGTAAAAACGTTTAAGATTCAAACTTTATCTAGCTAATCTTCCGCGCACGTACTTATAGAAGGTACGCTACTTTTCTCGCCACAGCATTTACCTTTTTAGCATCAACAAACAATTAAACCTTTTTTGGTTTTTAAACTTATACCATGGAACAGCTTCATATACTCTTACTTCTTTGATAACTCACAGGGGAAGTATCCGTTTTATTTCATTATCCAGTAGCTTTTAAACTACCGGTGACAAAGCATAATATATTTTGACATTGATTCTGTGCTCTTTAACATCTGTACTGCCTAACCTTGGGAATATATAAGACGGTCAAATAGCTGTAATCGCTTCCAAACCTGTTTCCTATTCATCTCTTAAATGATGTTGCTTTACTTCCCGCATATTATCTTTTAATTCTGTGGGTGAAACATTCTCTATTAATATGGAATATATTCCAAATCTGGTGCAAATCTAAATATATTCCAAGAACCTTAATGCATTGCCTGTGTTGAATCAGTAACTATATATTAGGTTAAAGCTTCGGTGATTCCACAGTAAGTCATCGGCGTATTCACACTGGCTTATATTCTCTTCTGAACACCATTTGAAATATAAATAGTAGCAAATGATCTCTCCAATCGTACAAAATTCTTGCCCAATAAAGTTTTGGCGTCCTTTCACAGAGTGCTGATACTAGCTCGTTGTATACAATAAACGTGTGAGGTCATATCCCACTCTCAATTGTGTCCCACTTTTACTATAAGTATATGGTGGAATAGGACTTCATATCCCCTGGTGTGGCTAATAGTTTTCTGACTAACAACCTAGCAGAACTCCAAAAAGTCTTATTTTACTTGTATAGTTGCTAACTATGTTACGTGGGCAAGGTTTCTTAGTCTGTATTAAGTCTGGATTGGTTAAGACTATTTGAGGTGAAGGAGAAAAAATAGTTCATATTTTTTGAGATGGATATGATAAATATAAAAGAAAATGTCAAGGGTGTTTGGCCTGATAGCTTGTGCTAGAATTGGTCTTATGCTAATAATACGGCTGGTGATATTTTGCGTCGGTCTGTCTGTCGTTCTATATGTTTTGGTTGGTCATGCTCGGATGGTAATTTACGTTTTACCGAGTGAATGACTCAGCTCTTAATTGTCTTTTAATTGCGAAAGAGAGTTGGAGCATTGAAACTTGCAGACACTCCTATACCTACATGGAAAACAAAAAAATGCTATTCCATCTGTCCGCAGTTATAATAACTATTTATAGCAGAAATTAATTTAACCAATATGGTAGTAATTATTGTATAGCTGCTACTGTGCCCAAGTCCAATTCGTCTATATCATCAAACATCCGCTTTTTGTTTATCTTTAGAGCTTCTTTTAGTTTTGATCTATTGCTCATATTGAGCATGAATCGGATTCGTGAATGGGTTGGTATGATTTAAATTACTTTTGAAATGCTTACTCAATTGAGTTTTAATAGACGGTAATAACTCAAGGCTGGTGACTTTTACAAATATTAATTCAGGTAAAGGCATCTGTAATCTATTTTCGATATCGACCAAGCTCATGATTCAAATTTTTTTTTGCAAACCCATGGTCTAACCAATACTCGGATATTTGCAGATGAAGTTGACTTGCTGCGATGCTCATTGTTATAATATTATTGTATGGTGTATATTTGGTCGACAGTTTGATAAATCAGTTATCGCGCGGCAAATAGGGCATGTACCTTTTTAAGGTAAGTAACAAGCCAAGTACTCACGGTGTAATAAAGGTTGATGAATGGCTCCATTTTATTAAAAAACGAAGAAAAACAACATAAATTGGTAAGTTTAAAAAAGGTAGGGCAAAAAAAAAATTTTTGAAATGTAGTCAGAATATATTATTACAGGTATATACTATTTAACAAGGTGTGAATTATATACATATATTCGTATACATATATAAATATAAAATTTTAAAGAGAAATGAGAAATCTTTTTGGTATATTTTTTACCAACAAATTATTAGAATGGTGTCAAAGCCATCAGCCTCTTGCCAAAAGGAAATAATAAAAAAGAGGCTGGATCATAGTTTTAAAAAACTAATCTAGAGATTTGATATCGACAAACAATAATGGTAGTCTTAGATATACTTCTTTAATGAAAATTTAAAATTTCAGAATAATAAGAACTCAATGTTAGGTGTTCTTCAACGATTTCTAAAATGTTCAGTTTGAACAGTCCTTTTCTAAAAATATTTATAGTTTTAATATATTTAAATTGGATTTACTGGAAAATGTAAAAAAAAATTATAAGCAAATGAAAAAGAAAATAATCAATATGATAAAGTATATACAGTTTTCTATTAAATTAAGGGGCGGTGATAAAATATATAATTTATATTTAAACTGTATATTATAAACGCAGCCGCAAATAAGTTTATGTTTTTGACCTGTGCAGTTCGTATCATGTGCACACACTCAACGGTGTTCGTGTGGCCTATGTTCAGTTCCTTTTTAGCACTACATCGATTATCATCAGCTACCAAATAAAGACTATATTTTGAACTTCGATCATCAGCTTATGGGCCCAGATACGCAGCATTGAACTAAGATGGCGGACACTGGTCACGTGATGAAAATACCACAGTTTGATGGCACGAATTTCGACAATTGGAAATATCGTGTCGGTATTTTTTTGGATGAGAAAAATTTATTGAAATATATTGAAAGGGATATCACGAATATCTTGATTTGACCGATGAAAATAAACGTGATGATATTCGACAAGAAGAAAAAAAATGTATTTCAGTATTGGTGCAAACGATTCAACACAGCCAATTGGAATATGTGAGGGACAAAAAGAGTGCGAAGGAAATGTTCGATGCACTGTGTGCAGTTTTTGAGAGAAAAAGCATCGTGGGATATTTGCTAGTAAAAAAGCAATTGCTCTTGATGAGATATCAAGATGGTGATGACATAATCGAACATTTTGTGAAATTTGACACAAAAATTCGCGAACTTAAATCAAAGGGTGCTAAGTTGGAGGAGCTGGATATTATTGCACATTTGTTCATTGCATTGCCGGCAAGTTATGATAATTTGGTGACGGCATTGGAGACGATGAATCAGGATAAACTTTCATTGGAGTTTGTTAAGACTCGTTTGATGGATGAACATAATAAACGATGTGGTCGCGAATCGACTAGTAAATCAAATGAATCTAGTGCAATGAGTGCAAAGGGTCAAAGAAGGCAGATCAAATGTTTTGGATGCGGAAAAATTGGCCACGTAAGATCCAAATGTTTTGCACAGAAAAAAGGGAAGAAAAATTCCAACAGCGTGAACAGGGAATCTGATGGAAAGGTTTCAACATTATGCGTCGTTGTGAGTGAGCGACGGACGACACATACAAAACATGCGATGCAATGCAACGTGGCACGGCAAGATAATGACATGTCAGAAATTGAATTTGTGATGGATTCTGATGCAACATCACACATGGCAAATGGCCAAGAGTATTTTGACAATTTGGAAGACATCGATGATATTGATATTAAAATTGCCAAGAAAAATCAAAGTATTGTATCGAAGCAGCGCGGGGACATTTCCGTGAAAACGTTTTATGAAGGTGACTCATCGACAAAAAGAATAGAAAACGTTTTGCTTGTCAAGGATCTGCAATACAATTTGATGTCAATCAGAAGTCTGACTAAAAAGGGCTATCGTGTTGTTTTTGAGGGTGATTGTGCACATGTGTCGATTAATGGAGAGACAAAATTTGTGGCGCACGTCGATGGAAATTTGTGCAAAGTTGTGTTGCATGTCAAACGAAATGTTTTCGCTGGTGTTTCGGGTGAGAACAACTTGAAACAATTTTCATAAAATTTATGGCATTTCAGAATGGGACATTTGAATGCATTCGAGATGAAAAGAATGATCGGCCGGCGAATGGTTAATGGATTGGAGCGGGTGAATGTGAACACGGAATCAAAATTTTGTGAATCATGCATTTTTGGCAAACAAACACGAACACCGTTTCCAAAGACCGGGACTGCTCGTTCATCTCGTGTACTGGAGTTGATTCACAGTGACGTTTGTGGACAGATGCCAACGACGGGGTATGATGGTTCAAGGTGTTTTGTCTCATTCACTGATGATTATTCGAGGGCTTCAATGGTCTATTTCATGAAAAGAAAGAGTGAGGTGCTGGATAAATTCAAAGAATTCAGGGCAATGGCTGAGGCCTTTCATGACTTAAAAATCGCAAAATTCAAGTGCGACAACGGTGGAGAATACATACCGTGGGACCTCAAGCAATATTGCAGGAATATGGGAATTCAAATGGTGTATACGGTTCCATACAATCCGGAGATGAACTCAGTGTCGGGACGATTTAATCGAACGGTTTTGGATAAGGCAAGAACGATGCTTTTGTCAAGTGGTATGGATGAACGTTTTTGGAACGAGGCAGTATTGGCGGCGAACTATTTGAAAAATCGATCGGCCACGGCTGCAGTTGGAAAGCGGTTCATTTCGAGGACACCAGCTGAAATTTGGTTCAAGCAAAACCCAAATTTGTCACATTTACGCATATTTGGTTCGGAATGTTATAATCACATACCATCAGTCAAACGATCAAAGTTTGAAGCGAGGGCGGCAAAGTGTTTAATGTTGGGTTATGCTGCATCCATGGGTTCATATCGGCTATGTGATATGACGAAAAACAAATTGGTTATTGGAAGACATGTAACATTCAACGAGGCCTCTGTGTTGGGGCGGGTCAAACTGGTAGAGATGTCACATTCAGGGGCGGCACCAAATTCAAGTGATGGTGTGGTAATGGATGATTCTTTTGGAAATGACGATGTAATCAACGGAGACAATACTGTCCACGACACCGATTTGGACGGTACCGGTAACCGCAATGCAACGATCCACGATGCTATTTTGAATGGCATCGCTGACAACGGAGGCAATGTCAACAGTGCTAAAGGGAATCGCACTGGTAACATCGATCAAAACATTCCACGAAGGGGTGAGCGTAATCGACGAGCACCAGAAAAATTTGGCGAATGGGCACAAATGGCACATTTTGCATTGTTAGCTGAACAGTTTGTTGAGAATGATCCGACTACAATTGATGAGGCAAGGGATTGAGATGATTGGGCACACTAGAAGGATGCCGTTCAAAATGAGTACGAGTCTTTAATTAAAAATGGGACTTGGAAGGTGTGTGATTTGCCGGGGGTCGAAAGGCGATTACTAACAAATGGGTGTTCAGATTGAAACGAGGAGCTGATGGGCAAATCGACAGGCACAAGGCTCGTTTGGTTGCGCGTGGTTTCACGCAAAAATTTCGTTTCGATTACGGTGAAACATATGCTCCGGTTGCGAAACTGGTGACATTGAGGATTTTGCTGGCTATTGCAAATCAAACGGATATGCACATTCATCAAATGGACGTCAGGAGTGCATTTTTGAATGGTGAGCTTAGTGAAGACTATATTTTGAATTTCGATCATCACAATATTCTTCTTAATTGAATAGGTCTGGACATAACCAAAAATAAACTATTGCGAGAAAAAGCCAATCTCGTAGGTCGTATTACGATACCGATCTTTGAAATACATTCCAAATGAAAAATCGTTTTATTAATCGATACAAATGAGTTGTCTTTGTTCAATATATTCTACTATATGTACTCGCGTCGACAATATGATCTTAGCTTAAATTGTCTTTAGAAAATCTGGAGTATTTATACAAATTTCTTAACAAGAATATAACTTGTACATAATCTAGAAATGTACATAAGCTTAAGTGCATGCACTTCCATATGCTTTACGAAGACTTATCATTCTAAAGCAATTATAATTCAGAACTCTTTAAATTGAGAATCATATTTTTTTTTTCTTAATGGTCTTCATTGAAACCAGAAACCTTTACTCTGAGCAAAATCAGACTGAAGAAATTCACTTGTTATCAGTTTTCCTATAATACGCGTGCACTCGTTCCATGTGAGAAAAGATAGAAGGAATACCTTCCTGAAGGTAATTTACATTTCATGTGTGGGCGTAGTAATATTTCATTCATAATCCTCAACATATATGTTGACGGTCATAATTATAAATTTAATGGGTTGGCATACAACCAGTCATTATTAGTAAACATGTATTTTTACTTTTGCTTAAGCAAACATACATGTGGGAATTATCCAGTTAATACTACACTGATGTAAAGAGACTTTCTAATGTAAATTTTTGGTATCCTCAATTAAGCTGATGAGTAGGCTAAAAACCAAACTCTGACAATTCTCACGATCAATTCCCTTTAAACTTCTATTTTAAAAACAGAACAACGGATTAGAACTGAAATTTTTAAGTCTTCGGGTTAGCATTAATCAAAATAATGGTCGCCACGAGGAGAAAACTATGATATGTATAATTCTGAACAAAAATCATGTAATACGATAGACGAGACGATAAGTTAGCAAAAATTTTATGCAAGTCTCAACACAAGGCGCTACCAAAATCCATTCATGCAGCTCCCCATTGCATATCATTCCGTTACACAAAAACAAAATAATTACCAATGATTTTAGCCAAACACGAAATAATGGCAGTCACTCCCCACGTTTGGCATCATTTTTGTTATGTAAACAAAAATGAAGTTCAATGAACGACTGAATTCTGACTAAAATAATTAAAGTAATATACCATTTATTTTAACTATTTTGTTTTTATTTCCTCACTTCGTAAATATTTAACTTTTTTTTCTTTTAAATGATTTTTTAAATTAATTTAAAGTCAAGGGAGAATTTCGAGCAAAGACCGTACCGATCAACTGGCTAAAAAAACTTTGCTAACACAATCTCCGAATTATTAGTTCTAGTTCGCCTCAAAATATTGAGCCTACCAAAAATCCTTAGAAACATTATTAAAATCGGCTCTTTTTTATTTAGAAACATTTTATAAAATCTGCTCTGTTTTATTTAGAAGCATTTATTTTGCATAGTATCCGATAACCCTTATACTTCTTGCCATCAATTATATATTTAGTACTTGTATATCCATTCATGTGTGTTAATTAAGTAACTATGCCAGATCCTAGTCTTGTCTAATCAATTAACAATTCAGTTTAGGCTTGAGATGGGATAAGTGGACGATGCCTTAATATATTTATCCAAGCGTACGATAGAGCGGAAGTTTGCTCTGCAAAATTTAAGGAACGGAAATGCAACATTGGCGTACAAAGATATAATTTTCATAGTATTTGTTATCTGGAATATACTTATAAGTAATATTATGGGGATTTGATAAAAGTAGATATCTGTTAAAATAGCCTCTGCAGGAACCACTGGAAATGAAACATAAGATTTTGGTAAAGCTCATGAAATGTTTGAGAATTTCATTTTATGTCATTGTGACACAATGGTCTTGTACGTTATATGATTTGTTTTTCTACCCATCCAACATTAGCTTACTTCTTTAGATAACTATCTGCCCACAAAGCGCTATAAGGTGATTACATCATATAATCTTAGAACAAAATGATTAGTTCCAATAGCAATGAGGGATGAAAGGACAAACAATGATCTGGCTCACAACCGAAGTGGAACTATTGAAGCCGTGCAATAAAATCAGGGCGCTGTACATTCCAAACATGGTTCTTAAAGCGGCGATTGGGACCCAATCAGATGCCGTTCTTGAAAGTTTATACAACTTGCGTCAATGAGGGTACTTTCCCTCAACTGTGGAAGAAGCAGCACCGGAATAAAAGCTCAACGGTAGATTGCAAATGTGGTTAAAATTGCCGTAACGGCCAGTTCGGGAAACGATGTAGAAGGGGTACCAAAAAGTATTGCGCAGTGTTGACATTGGGTGTTAAAAACGGGAGAGTGAAATTTTGAATGTGTTGCAAAGGTGAAGGTACTTGGGTATGTTTAAAACATAAATGCTAGGTAGGACATGGAGCTAAAATAGCTGTGATGGACTTAAGCTATATAAAGTCACAGGAGGAGTTCCCCAAGAATCAGTGTTTTACGGGGCAGCGCTAAGGCTACCCATGCCTTTAGAAGGACAATTGGCTTCGCAGATGACATTGCATTGATCGTGGTTGTTAGATACCTGGAATGAGAAAGCTGAAGTGGTACTTGTAACCAGCAGAAAAAACATCGAAAACATCATCCTGAGACTATGGGTAACCGTGATAACCTCTCGCGCTCTCCATTTAGATACCTAGGGTACAAATTTATTGCCGACTGCTATTTAACGTGCACCTGCAGACATAAAAAAGCAGAATTAATAGATAATTTCTTATGATGGCTGATGCCGAACATTGATGGACCGAAGCAGAGTAGGCGGAGGCTCTTGACTATCATCATATGCTTTGAATTCCTCTATGCAACTCCAATATAGGCAGAAACTATGGTGTGCGAATCGCACAGATATGGAGTAGCAATTATCTATCGTCAATATGCTTTGAGAGTTACTATGCCATTATTGCAAACATGGTCACAATTTACCTTATGGCTAATATAAGAAACCTTATGGCATTTATTACCGGATTCAAAATCAGTAAGGACTAGGAAAACATGGGAGTACTACTGGGAACATCGCTGCGTAGAAAGATAGGTTACATGGAAAGTAGACCATTATGTGATCCGGATGTTAACGAGTCATGGCTGCTTCAGAGACTACCAATTTCATTTTCAATACCCACGCTTCTCTGGTAAAACAACAATACTTGACCTATTCCTTAGGATGAAAATAGTACTATAAAACATTATCAACTCAATGATCGGATCTTAAGCCAACTGAGAAGGTAAGAAATCTATCACGATAATCTGATCGAGTTCTTGTAATGACTTCGGTTCCATCGTATGAATATTAGTTCTTTTATAACTTGCAAAGGGTGACTTGGCTATGATTGTACCTATATGTACAAAGAAAAGAAGCACCTGTATACACGGGCGCCATGTCCATATTAAAATTTGTATGCATTGGGACACTATATATTATTACTCAATTCCATCACATAAAAATGTTAGTTTTTTTATAAACCTATATCATTGTTGGTAGTATCGCCGTTTGTTTTTCTTTCTTTGTTTAAAAGAACTATAAAAGGGTGTGGCAACTATGAACGGAAATTACCGTAGTAACAGTAGACGCTAGTATCACCCAGAATAGAAATTAAAATATTCCGAAATTTAAAAAATATGTTTTCAGTCTACTTTATTTATTTCAATTTTTTATTAATTTGCATTACATCTTCTAAACCAAAATCGTGCTCTGTAATCATCTGAACATGTAAGAAATGCTGGATGAGTAGGCGAATGAACAATATATCGAACAGGGCCATTGTGACCCAATGACATAAGATGAAGTCGTGAAGCATTTCTAGAATTCCATGAACATAAAGATGTTGTAGCTTCATCAGGAAATAAAACGTAATCTTCAGTATGATTAAATACCGCCTGTGTACTATGTTCTTGCTTTCCTGTCGTCCCGGCTCCAGTGTAGGCTATCAGACATCTACTCGTACCAAGTTCCCATAGTTTTACTAATGAGTCTCTTCCAGATGATAGTAAATACTACAAAATTTATTATTTTACAATATTTCAAATGATTTTTCAAGACTACCTTTCCGTTCCTTGAAAACTGCAAAGAGCAAACTTCTGCCCCATCGTGCGCCTGGGTAAATGTATTAAAGCATCGTCCACTTACTCCATCCCAAAGCTTAATCGACCCGTCCACACTACCAGTTGCATAAATCTGATAGAATTATTGAATTAATATACACTACTAGATATAAAATAATATATAAACAACTTTGGCGGTTTGTGCATATTTAACACATGTAATCGAATTTTTGTGTTGCTGGGATGAAATTGGGCCCACAAAGCACTGCAAGGTGTTTACATCATATAATCTTAGAACAAAGTGATTAGTTCCAATAGCAATGTAACCACCAGAGGGATGAAAGGACAAACATCGAACTGGCTCGCAATCAGTCAAAATTTTGTGCGCTTTTTTAACAGATGCTTTCGATATATCGAACAATTTGACCGAACAATCTCTAGAACCCGATGCCAGTATTTGTTCTTTTGGGTGAAATTCGAGGAAAGCAACTTCATCAGTATGATCGTAGAGAGTTCTTATGACAGGATGACCTTGTTGTTCGCGGCTAGGTTCCATATCTTCTGGCGCGGATTTAGCCAGCATTCGATCAACATCAAGAATTTTAATACTTGCATCTACACTACCAGTAGCTACTAATTGTCCATCACAACTGAAAGCACCCGCACGACAGGCTTGCTTGTGCGAAGTAACATAAGCAGTTTCGTAAGATGCAGGTTCTGGTGCTAATGTTAACGCTTCAGTCTCAAATTCAAGATCTACAAATAACTTTATTGAAAATAAAAACATTTCCAAACAGAGTTTATACCAATTCCAGGAGCTATATCATCATACGAGTTTGCATTTTCCAGTGTTTCATTTTTCATACCGACAACCATAATATGAAGAAGTCGATCACTAGGTGGACAAGGTGGATCCGCTCTAACTACTGAAGCTAATTCAACAGCTATATTATGATGACCGTCATAAAACAATTGGCTACAAAATAGTTCTAAGCCACCGATTTAAATAAACAATATAATTACCTTATAATAAGCCGATAGAGAATTTCTCTATTTTTGACAACATTATTTGAATCAACCACTTCCGCAAGTTTCATTTTTAAAACAAAATCAAATAATCACAATGTTTGCAAGATGCACTAACTACCGTGAACGATTGGTCGAGAAAAATTTAATAACTAAAATTTGCCTTAATGCACACTATTCAACTGCTAAGGTTAAAAGCTTAGATTATAGAATATATGGATAGACTCTAGTTTATGGAAGAACTGGAAATGCCTCTACCGTAGAATAAAGAAGAACTGGATAGGCCCTTAGATTAAAGAAGTACTGGATAGGCCTCTACACAAAAATTCTGTCCAACTTTTGTTGGCAAACATTCATAGAACTCACACACATGCAATACAACAGAAATGGCGTAAATCATTGGGGGCCAAATTAAAAGTTCAGTATGCGATTGAAGCGGTTCGTTCAAAATCATTTTCATATGTGATGTCATTTATGCGTAAAGAAGCAGATTTTTTAATATTGCGGGTCTTGTTGTTTGATGAAATTAGTTTTGTAAATATGCAATAAAACACAGTATTCTATTTTAATACATTATTTTTTTATTTCATTATATATTATTAATTAAAACATAATAATTTAATGAATCAATAGAAAACAATGCTTTCAATGTGCATAGGAGAAAATATTATAATACATGTATACAATTACTTACTTTCTTTGTTGACGAGTCCTCACATTCAGTGCTGCTATTAGGGACCTAGAAAATAAAAGTAATTAAGGCAAAATTATATATCAATAATTTTTTTATATTACATATTCATTATCCTCGATCCTCACATTTACTTTTTATTCGATCCTCACATTTACTTTTTCAATTAAGAAATAACATAAATTGAAGTATTATTCGCACTATTAAAAAAATTCGGTCCCTTAAACTTTCTTACACACACTTTATATACACCGGCACTGTACTATTTCATGGTAAACATTGAACTGTCAACATCGGATTTGTTTACATTTATTCAATGCCGAACTTTTCACTTTTGAACCACTTTTTACACAAAAGATATCACTAAAAGCCATTTAGGCACATCACAAATAAACTTTTTCTTAATTTGTTTTGTAAAAATAAATATGTCAACTTACCGAAAGAAAGAAATTCCCGGCTTCCTCATTTTTTCGTATGAGAAGCAATTTCTCACAAAACACTTCATTTCCTGAAATAAAAACTTCGTATTAACTTTTATTAATAATATAACAATTTGTATAAATACTTACTTTTCCGTAAATACTTCTAAAAAGATGGAAATAACACTTTTAAAAGCACTTTCCGAACCGCAAAAAAAAACAACTGAAAGATGTTAAAAATAGCCCGCTGTTTTCGGTATGTCACTACTTTCATGGAGAATGGCGCGTTTGAAAACTCTCCTAATGTCCACAAAATTGAGGCGCTGTATATTTGATTGATATTTCCGGAAGGAATAATAAACCTAAAATAGAATTCCATTCCGTATCAAAAGATTGTACAAAAAATAAAAATTGCCTGTCGTTATGTTTAAATTGTATTTTTGTTTCCAATAAGTGTATTAAAATGAATATAAATTATGGTTTTGCAATTCAATAAATTTGTATTACGACAACTAGATGGCAGTGGGTATCATGTCTACATAAAAAAATATAAACAAAAATATCCCGCTTTTGCCATTTCTCACCGCTTGGCAATAAGTTGGACACAAAAATGCGTATGCATATACGGTAGGGGCCTATCCAGGTATTCTTTAATCTAAGGATAGGCCTCTACACAAAAATTCTGTCCAAATTTTGTTGGCAATCAATCGGAAACGCACACACATGCAAAATAACAGAAATGGCGTAAATCATTGGGGGCCAATTTAAAAGTTCAGTATGCGATTGAAGCGGTTCGTTTAAAACTATTTTTCATATGTGTATCACATATGCGCAAAGAAGCATATTTTTTAATATTGCGGGTCTTGTTTGATGAAATTAGTTTATTAAATATACAATAAAACACAGTATTCTAATTTTAAATATTATTTTTTTTGTATTTCACTATATATTCTTTATTAAAACATAATTATAAAGTGGGGAAGAGTATATAAAAATATAAATTGCAAGTTATTTGATTATACAATATGAAAACTATTATGTGCACAAATTTAAATCAATTTAAAAAATGCAAAATGAATTAAATCAGAGAATATGTTGAAATTTTCATTCACAAACACACATTTATTTATGTTGAAATAAAACCACACCGCAACTTAGTAAATATAAATTTTAATGTTAAACAAGCATAAGTAGATACAAAAACCCTAATTATAATATAAATGTGTGTTTGTGAATGAAAATTGTAATTTAAATAAGCATTGCGCATTTAAATTATATTAATAAATAAAGCATTAATTACATAGAACATTACATAAAATTCTTAATAATGTAGAAGTTAAGTTGTATACAAAATTAAAACAAAAATAGAAAATAAAAAATTTAATGTACTTAAATAATTAATAACTAATATTCTAAAAAAAATGAAAACAATATTAATTAGTAAATGCATTAGAAAATGGTTTAATAGAGCAGGCAAAAGCACAAATGCAAAATAGTTATTTAAATAATAAGCCGAATATACATTATTTATTTTAACGCAATCAAAACAGCAATGGAAAACAGACTGAAAAATTATAGCAAGGTGGAGGGTGGGCGAATTTTAAATAAATGATTGCGTAAATATGAATAAAATAAATTCTCAGTTGCAAGCACATTTGTTTTCCGTACATACGCAAGGGATGAGAAAATGAATCGGTAACAATAAGAAATACGATGTATGAGCACTCATACAATATTAAAAAAGTAATTAGGTTTGCGTTTAGAAGAAAAATTGAAAGTGAGATGGGACGAAGAAATATATATGTAATATGAATGAAATATAGTCGACAGAAGCTACCGCAGAATATTACTGATAAGAAAAGAAGATACCAAAATTGGGCATAAATATTTTACGCGTGTTTAAATAAAACTAATCTATTATCGCGTGATTAAATAAAATATAAACTAATCTATTTTACTCGTGTTTAAATAAAACTAATCGAAGTATTTTCTAACATTGCCAATCTGGTCGAGGTAGCATTAATTGCTTTCACAAAATTGGCTGAGTAATTTAAAATACTAATATGTTCGAGAGGGATGCAGTTCCCTAAAGCACTATCCCGTATTTGGCAATGTACTAGAATTTGAGAATATGCGGATTTAAATTGTTTTACACTAGGATTATTATTATAACCAAGGCGAGACCGAATGGTGGAGAAGAACAATTCTAAATGTTTTTGACTGAACTTATATAAGGCAACGTATTTTAAGAAATTGCCATTTAGGACTCTAGAATATATAAGGCGCAAATTTTTGAGGCACACAATTAAGCCAATAAAACCCAACTTTCTGCGATGTTCTACGATCAGCAGACCAGTTGCAAATCGCACACGACTAATGTAGTCAATTCTAATATGTCACTATAATTTCGCAAAGAAAGAACTCTTTTGTACCCAAAAGCAGAACAGTTTCTACTATTTAATATATCGAAAATGTCATTTAAATTTCGAATAAAAATAGTAGTACCCTCACTGCCTTTGAATTCGTCCAATTGAAGTTCTTCCCTACAAAAATTAATAGCATTTGCCACCGACTTACTCAGGATTTGTGTGGCTAGACGTACTTTCATTTTCTGCCTGCCGAAATATACATGAGCTTTCCTAATTTTGTTACCTAAATGCAAACCCTCTATGTCCTGCAACTTTTGTAAGGCTACCAAATTAATCCAGTGAATAATTTTATTATCTGCATCCATAATTAGAAAGTTTTCCGCGAAGGTATTGCGAACTTATTTAATCATATGGCATGCATCCGGATATATTCCAATTTTTGCATTTCTGCTATCCATTGTAAAAGTAAAATTGTCACATCGCCAGTCTAACTCACATCCAAGTAGCTTCGACATTGTGACATTCGTTGCAGCACCATCAAAAGTTAATCCGAGCAGCTCTGCGCGTGTGTCGAGTACATTTTCAATGCACTGCTGTACCAAATTAACTTTCTGATGAGCATTAATGGAAGCTATAGGGAAATAACCGACTGGTAGCTTCCAATTTTTATTTACGCAAACAAGCATAAATACTAAAATTTGTGTAGCCTTAACATTGGATACGGATCCATATCCAAAATCGACGTATCCGTACGAATTCGATCCATCCCATTCGATTTTTTTCTCGAATAGACAGTTCGTCGAAAACCAGATGACAGAAAAGCTTATAATTTTTTGTCATCGCAGTTTCATCTACTGCATATCGTAGAGCCGTGAAGGCCTCGTCTGTAAATTCTGGACGACATTGACTGGTTTGGTACCAGTTGCGAAGCGTTCTAGGATGGGGTATGGAACCATTTAAAGTCTCGCGGACATATGAATATGCCCTGGGAGAATAAAAATTCAAATTAAGGGCAAAAACTTTAAGTTCCGGAGGAAAAGACTTCAGGTACGCCGCCCCTTGCAAATATCGTTTGCACAAAAACCCAAATGAACCTGCAACTGTTTCAGAAATAGATTCACCATGACCAGCAGAAATGTTCAATTTCTTATGGTCAACCACCTTTTCGCTGAAGCGCCTTTTTATGAATTCCTTAAGCACGGCAATCTTCATCGCTTTCTTTTTTAAATGAAGCCTTACTATTTTCAGTTTTCCGGCAATGTTTTGCGGAGTATCAGAAGAACAATTCATAGTATATTTTAAAGAAGTATAATTCTAAACATGAAAATTGTGAAGAAATTTAATGAATCAATAAAAAACAATGCTATGAATGTGCATAGCAGAAAACATTATAATACATGCATACAATTACTTATTTTCTTTGTTGGCGAGTTCTACAAAGAAATAGTGTTACTATGGAAGAATTTAAAGGGAGCTACTTTACTTACATTCGAATGAAATTGTACTTCTTCTGCAGCTGCATCTATATCGTCGCATTCAGTGCTGCTATTAGGAACCTAAAAAATAGAAGTATTTAAAGCAAAATTGCTTAAAATCTAGTTTACTTTACTTACATTAGGTAGATGAAATTGTACTTCTGCAGCTGCATCCATGTCGTCGTATTTACTGCTGCTATTAGGATTTGTTTTTCAGCACTTCGGCAAATTTTCACAACGCTTGTAGAAGGGTACTTTAAGAAGCCTAAGGACTTGTACGCTATCAAACTGCTTGATGTGAATTCTCCTTTGAAAGACAGTCTTCGCAATGCAAAGACTTACCTAGCTTTAAAACAATAAAGCTTGATATGTATTAGACCACTTTTTCACTATATTCATTAAGTGCAGATGGGTTAAATAAATAATCATGGTTACTTAAAATATGTTCGCTCAATAATGCGCATCCACGTTCTTTATCAGCAATATTCGAAGTATTTTCTAACATTGCCAATCTGGTCGAGGTAGCATTAATTGTTTTTACAAAATTGGCTGAGTAATTTAAAATACTAATATGTTCGAGAGGGATGCAGTTCCCTAAAGCACCATCCCGTATTTGGCAATGTACTAGAATTTGAGAATATGCGGATTTAAATTGTCTTACACTAGGATTATTATTATAACCAAGGCGAGACCGAATGGTGGAGAAGAACAATTCTAAATGTTTTTGACTGAACTTATATAAGGGAACGTATTTTGAGAAATTGCCATTTAGGACTCTAGAATATATAAGGCGCAAATTTTTGGACGCACAATTAAGCCAATAAAACCCAACTTTCTGCGATGTTCTACGATCAGCAGACCACTGCAAATCGCACACGACTAATGTAGTCAATGGTATGCGTGGCGAATTCTAATATTTCACTATAATTTCACAAAGAAAGACCTCCTTTGTATCCAAAAGCAGAACAGTTTCTACTATTTAATATATCGAAAATGTCATTTAAATTTCGAATAAAAATAGTAGTACCCTCACTGCCTTTGAATTCGTCCAATTGAAGTTCTTCCCTACAAAAATTAATAGCATTTGCCACCGACTTACTCAGGATTTGTGTGGCTAGACGTACTTTCATTTTCTGCCTGCCGAAATATACATGAGCTTTCCTAATTTTGTTACCTAAATGCAAACCCTCTAAGTCCTGCAACTTTTGTAAGGCTACCAAAAATTTCCAGTGAATAATGTTATTATCTGCATCCATAATTAGAGAGTT
Organism: Atherix ibis; assembly: GCA_958298945.1. Classification (NCBI taxonomy): domain Eukaryota; kingdom Metazoa; phylum Arthropoda; class Insecta; order Diptera; family Athericidae; genus Atherix; species Atherix ibis. The sequence goes on along the minus strand of OY282605.1, from coordinate 79,172,297 downwards.
TTCCGCGAAGGTATTGCGAACTAATTTAATCATATGGCATGCATCCGGATATATTCCAATTTTTGCATTTCTGCTATCCATTGTAAAAGTAAAATTGTCACATCGCCAGTCTAACTCACATCCAAGTAGCTTCGACATTGTGACATTCTTTGCAGCTCCATCAAAAGTTAATCCGAGCAGCTCTGCGCGTGTGTCGAGTACATTTTCAATGCACTGCTGTACCAAATTAACTTTCTGATGAGCATTAATGGAAGCTATAGGGAAATAACCGACTGGTAGCTTCCAATTTTTATTTACGCAAACAAGCATAAATACTAAAATTTGTGTAGCCTTAACATTGGATACGGATCCATATCCAAAATCGACGTATCCGTACGAATTCGATCCATCCCATTCGATTTTTTTCTCAAATAGACAGTTCGTCGAAAACCAGATGACAGAAAAGCTTATAATTTTTCATCGCAGTTTCATCTACTGCATATCGTAGAGCCGTGAAGGCCTCGTCTGTAAATCCTAGACGATATTGACTGGTTTGGTACCACTTGCGAAGGGTTCTAGGATGGGGTATGGAACCATTTAAAGTCTCGCGGACATATGAATATGCCCTGGGAGAATAAAAATTCAAATTAAGGGCAAAAACTTTAAGTTTCGGAGGAAAAGACTTCAGGTACGCCGCCCCTTGTAAATTTCGTTTGCACAAAAACCCAAATGAACCTGCAACTGTTTCAGAAATAGATTCACCATGACCAGCAGAAATGTTCAATTTCTTATGGTCAACACCCTTTTCGCTGAAGCGCCTTTTTATGAATTTCTTAAGCACGGCAATCTTCATCGCTTTCTTTTTTAAATGAAGCCTTACTATTTTCAGTTTTCCGGCAATGTTTTGCGGAGTATCAGAAGAACAATTCATAGTATATTTTAAAGATGTATAATTCTAAACATGCAAATTGTGAAGAAATTTAATGAATCAATAAAAAACAATGCTATGAATGTGCATAGCAGAAAACATTATAATACATGCATACAATTACTTATTTTCTTTGTTGGCGAGTTCTACAAAGAAATAGTGTTACTATGGAAGAATTTAAAGGGAGCTACTTTACTTACATTCGAATGAAATTGTACTTCCTCTGCAGCTGCATCCATATCGTCGCATTCAGTGCTGCCATTAGGAACCTAAAAAATAGAAGTATTTAAAGCAAAATTGCTTAAAATCTAGTTTACTTTACTTACATTAGGTAGATGAAATTGTACTTCTGCAGCTGCATCCATGTCGTCGTATTCACTGCTGCTATTAGGATTTGTTTTTCAGCACTTCGGCAAATTTTCACAACGCTTGTAGAAGGGTACTTTAAGAAGCCTAAGGACTTGTACGCTATCAAACTGCTTGATGTGAATTCTCCTTTGAAAGACAGTCTTCGCAATGCAAAGACTTACCTAGCTTAAAAACAATAAAGCTTGATATGTATTCGACCACTTTTTCACTATATTCATTAAGTGCAGATGGGTTAAATAAATAATCATGGTTACTTAAAATATGTTCGCTCAATAATGCGCATCCACGTTCTTTATCAGCAATATTCAAAGTATTTTCTAACATTGCCAATCTGGTCGAGGTAGCATTAATTGTTTTTACAAAATTGGCTGAGTAATTTAAAATACTAATATGTTCGAGAGGGATGCAGTTCCCTAAAGCACCATCCCGTATTTGGCAATGTACTAGAATTTGAGAATATGCGGATTTAAATTGTCTTACACTAGGATTATTATTATAACCAAGGCGAGACCGAATGGTGGAGAAGAACAATTCTAAATGTTTTTGACTGAACTTATATAAGGGAATGTATTTTGAGAAATTGCCATTTAGGACTCTAGAATATATAAGGCGCAAATTTTTGGACGCACAATTAAGCCAATAAAACCCAACTTTCTGCGATGTTCTACGATCAGCAGACCACTGCATATCGCACACGACTAATGTAGTCAATGGTATGCGTGGCGAATTCTAATATTTCACTATAATTTCACAAAGAAAGACCTCCTTTGTATCCAAAAGCAGAACAGTTTCTACTATTTAATATATCGAAAATGTCATTTAAATTTCGAATAAAAATAGTAGTACCCTACAAAAATTAATAGCATTGCCACCGACTTACTCAGTTCTTCCCTACAAAAATTAATAGCATTTGCCACCGACTTACTCAGGATTTGTGTGGCTAGACGTACTTTCATTTTCTGCCTGCCGAAATATACATGAGCTTTCCTAATTTTGTTACCTAAATGCAAACCCTCTAAGTCCTGCAACTTTTGTAAGGCTACCAAAAATTTCCAGTGAATAATGTTATTATCTGCATCCATAATTAGAAAGTTTTCCGCGAAGGTATTGCGAACTAATTTAATCATATGGCATGCATCCGGATATATTCCAATTTTTGCATTTCTGCTATCCATTGTAAAAGTAAAATTGTCACATCGCCAGTCTAACTCACATCCAAGTAGCTTCGACATTGTGACATTCGTTGCAGCTCCATCAAAAGTTAATCCGAGCAGCTCTGCGCGTGTGTCGAGTACATTTTCAATGCACTGCTGTACCAAATTAACTTTCTGATGAGCATTAATGGAAGCTATAGGGAAATAACCGACTGGTAGCTTCCAATTTTTATTTACGCAAACAAGCTTAAATACTAAAATTTGTGTAGCCTTAACATTGGATACGGATCCATATCCAAAATCGACGTATCCGTACGAATTCGATCCATCCCATTCGATTTTTTTCTCGAATAGACAGTTCGTCGAAAACCAGATGACAGAAAAGCTTATAATTTTTCATCGCAGTTTCATCTACTGCATATCGTAGAGCCGTGAAGGCCTCGTCTGTAAATCCTAGACGATATTGACTGGTTTGGTACCACTTGCGAAGGGTTCTAGGATGGGGTATGGAACCATTTAAAGTCTCGCGGAAATATGAATATGCCCTGGGAGAATAAAAATTCAAATTAAGGGCAAAAACTTTAAGTTCCGGAGGAAAAGACTTCAGGTACGTCGCCCTTGTAAATTTCGGTTGCACAAAAACCCAAATGAACCTGCAACTGTTTCAGAAATAGATTCACCATGACCAGCAGATATGTTCAATTTCTTATGGTCAACACCCTTTTCGCTGAAGCGCCTTTTTATGAATTTCTTAAGCACGGCAATCTTCATCGCTTTCTTTTTTAAATGAAGCCTTACTATTTTCAGTTTTCCGGCAATGTTTTGCGGAGTATCAGAAGAACAATTCATAGTATATTTTAAAGAAGTATAATTCTAAACATGCAAATTGTAAAGAAATTTAATGAATCAATAAAAAACAATGCTATGAATGTGCATAGCAGAAAACATTATAATACATGCATACAATTACTTATTTTCTTTGTTGGCGAGTTCTACAAAGAAATAGTGTTACTATGGAAGAATTTAAAGGGAGCTACTTTACTTACATTCGAATGAAATTGTACTTCCTCTGCAGCTGCATCCATATCGTCGCATTCAGTGCTGCTATTAGGAACCTAAAAAATAGAAGTATTTAAAGCAAAATTGCTTAAAATCTAGTTTACTTTACTTACATTAGGTAGATGAAATTGTACTTCTGCAGCTGCATCCATGTCGTTGTATTCACTGCTGCTATTAGGATTTATTTTTCAGCACTTCGGCAAATTTTCACAACGCTTGTAGAAGGGTGCTTTAAGAAGCCTAAGGACTTGTACGCTATCAAACTGCTTGATGTGAATTCTCCTTTGAAAGACAGTCTTCGCAATGCAAAGACTTACCTAGCTTAAAAACAATAAAGCCTGATATGTATTCGACCACATTTTTACTATATTCATTAAGTGCAGATGGGTTAAATAAATAATCATGGTTACTTAAAATATGTTCGCTCAATAAATCGCATCCACGTTCTTTATCAGCATATTCGAAGTATTTTCTAACGTTGCCAATCTGGTGGAGGTAGCGTTAATTGCTTTCACAAAATTGGCTGAGTAATTTAAAATACTAATATGTTCGAGAGGGATGCAGTTCCCTAAAGCACCATCCCGTATTTGACAATGTACTAGAATTTGAGAATATGCGGATTTAAATTGTCTTACACTAGGATTATTATTATAACCAAGGCGAGACCGAATGGTGGACAAGAACAATTCTAAATGGTCTTGACTGAACTTATATAAGGGAACGTATTTTGAGAAATTGGCATTTAGGACTCTAGAATATATAAGGCGCAAATTTTTGAGGCGCACAATAAGGCCAATAAAACCCAACTTTCTTCGATGTTCTACGATCAGCAGACCACTTGCAAATCGCACACGACTAATGTTGTCAATGGTATGCGTGGTGAATTCTAATATTTCACTATAATTTCACAAAGAAAGAACTCCTTTGTACCCAAAAGCAGAACATTTTCTACTATTTAATATATCGAAAATGTCATTTTAATTTCGAATAAAAATAGTAGTACCCTCACTGCCTTTGAATTCGTCCAATTGAAGTTCTTCCCTACAAAAATCAATAGCATCTGCCACCGACTTACTCAGGATTTGTGTGGCTAGACGTACTTTCATTTTCTGCCTGCCGAAATATACATGAGCTTTCCTAATTTTGTTACCTAAATGCAAACCCTCTAAGTCCTGCAACTTTTGTAAGGCTACCAAATATTTCCAGTGAATAATGTTATTATCTGCATCCATAATTAGAGAGTTTTCCGCGAAGGTATTGCGAACTTATTTAATCATATGGCATGCATCCGGATATATTCCAATTTCTGCATTTCTGCTATCCATTGTAAAAGTAAAATTATAACATCGCCAGTCTAACTCACATCCAAGTAGCTTCGACATTGTGACATTCGTTGCAGCTCCATCAAAAGTTAATCCGAGCAGCTCTGCGCGTGTGTTGAGTACATTTTCAATGCACTGCTGGACCAAATTAACTTTCTGATGAGCATTAATGGAAGCTATAGGGAAATAACCGACTGGTAGCTTCCAATTTTTATTTACGCAAACAAGCATAAATACTAAAATTTGTGTAGCCTTGACATTGGATACGGATCCATATCCAAAATCGACGTACCCGTACGAATTCGATCCATCCCATTCGATTTTTTTCTCGATGACAGAAAAGCTTATAATTTTCATCGCAGTTTCATCTACTGCATATCGTAGAGCCGTGAAGGCCTCGTCTGTAAATTCTGGACGACATTGACTGGTTTGGTACCACTTGCGAAGCGTTCTAGGATGGGGTATGGAACCATTTAAAGTCTCGCGGACATATGAATATGCCCTGGGAGAATAAAAATTCAAATTAAGGGCAAAAACTTTAAGTTCCGGAGGAAAAGACTTCAGGTACGCCGCCCCTTGCAAATTTCGTTTGCACAAAAACCCAAATGAACCTGCAACTGTTTCAGAAATAGATTCACCATGACCAGCAGAAATGTTCAATTTCTTATGGTCAACCACCTTTTCGCTGAAGCGCCTTTTTATGAATTTCTTAAGCACGGCAATCTTCATCGCTTTCTTTTTTAAATGAAGCCTTACTATTTTCAGTTTTCCGGCAATGTTTTGCGGAGTATCAGAAGAACAATTCATAGTATATTTTAAAGAAGTATAATTCTAAACATGCAAATTGTGAAGAAATTTAATGAATCAATAAAAAATAATACTATGAATGTGCATAGCAGAAAACATTATAATACATGCATACAATTACTTATTTTCTTTGTTGGCGAGTTCTACAAAGAAATAGTGTTACTATGGAAGAATTTAAAGGGAGCTACTTTACTTACATTCGAATGAAATTGTACTTCTTCTGCAGCTGCATCTATATCGTCGCATTCAGTGCTGCTATTAGGAACCTAAAAAATAGAAGTATTTAAAGCAAAATTGCTTAAAATCTAGTTTACTTTACTTACATTAGGTAGATGAAATTGTACTTCTGCAGCTACATCCATGTCGTCGTATTCACTGCTGCTATTAGGATTTGTTTTTCAGCACTTCGGCAAATTTTCACAACGCTTGTAGAAGGGTACTTTAAGAAGCCTAAGGACTTGTACGCTATTAAACTGCTTGATGTGAATTCTCCTTTGAAAGACAGTCTTCGCAATGCAAAGACTTACCTAGCTTAAAAACAATAAAGCTTGATATGTATTCGACCACTTTTTCACTATATTCATTAAGTGCAGATGGGTTAAATAAATAATCATGGTTACTTAAAATATGTTCGCTCAATAATGCGCATCCACGTTCTTTATCAGCAATATTCGAAGTATTTTTTAACATTGCCAATCTGGTCGAGGTAGCATTAATTGTTTTTACAAAATTGGCTGAGTAATTTAAAATACTAATATGTTCGAGAGGGATGCAGTTCCCTTAAGCACCATCCCGTATTTGGCATTGTACTAGAATTTGAGAATATGCGGATTTAAATTGTCTTACACTAGGATTATTATTATAACCAAGGCGAGACCGAATGGTGGACAAGAACAATTCTAAATGGTCTTGACTGAACTTATATAAGGGAACGTATTTTGAGAAATTGCCATTTAGGACTCTAGAATATATAAAGCGCAAATTTTTGGACGCACAATTAAGCCAATAAAACCCAACTTTCTGCGATGTTCTACGATCAGCAGACCACTGCAAATCGCACACGACTAATGTAGTCAATAGTATGCGTGGCGAATTCTAATATTTCACTATAATTTCACAAAGAAAGACCCTTTGTACCCAAAAGCAGAACAGTTTCTACTATTTAATATATCGTAAATATCATTTTAATTTCGAATAAAAATAGTAGTACTCTCACTGCCTTTGAATTCGTCCAATTGAAGTTCTTCCCTACAAAAATTAATAGCATTTGCCACCGACTTACTCAGGATTTGTGTGGCTAGACGTACTTTCATTTTCTGCCTGCCGAAATATACATGAGCTTTCCTAATTTTGTTACCTAAATGCAAACCCTCTAAGTCCTGCAACTTTTGTAAGGCTACCAAAAATTTCCAGTGAATAATGTTATTATCTGCATCTATAATTAGAGAGTTTTCCGCGAAGGTATTGCGAACTAATTTAATCATATGGCATGCATCCGGATATATTCCAATTTTTGCATTTCTGCTATCCATTGTAAAAGTAAAATTGTCACATCGCCAGTCTAACTCACATCCAAGTAGCTTCGACATTGTGACATTCGTTGCAGCTCCATCAAAAGTTAATCCGAGTAGCTCTGCGCGTGTGTCGAGTACATTTTCAATGCACTGCTGTACCAAATTAACTTTCTGATGAGCATTAATGGAAGCTATAGGGAAATAACCGGCTGGTAGCTTCCAATTTTTATTTACGCAAACAAGCATAAATACTAAAATTTGTGTAGCCTTAACATTGGATACGGATCCATATCCAAAATCGACGTATCCGTACGAATTCGATCCATCCCATTCGATTTTTTTCTCGAATAGACAGTTCGTCGAAAACCAGATGACAGAAAAGCTTATAATTTTTCATCGCAGTTTCATCTACTGCATATCGTAGAGCCGTGAAGGCCTCGTCTGTAAATCCTGGACGATATTGACTGGTTTGGTACCACTTGCGAAGGGTTCTAGGATGGGGTATGGAACCATTTAAAGTCTCGCGGACATATGAATATGCCCTGGGAGAATAAAAATTCAAATTAAGGGCAAAAACTTTAAGTTCCGGAGGAAAAGACTTCAGGTACGCCGCCCCTTGTAAATTTCGTTTGCACAAAAACCCAAATGAACCTGCAACTGTTTCAGAAATAGATTCACCATGACCAGCAGAAATGTTCAATTTCTTATGGTCAACCACCTTTTCGCTGAAGCGCCTTTTTATGAATTTCTTAAGCACGGCAATCTTCATCGCTTTCTTTTTTAAATGAAGCCTTACTATTTTCAGTTTTCCGGCAATGTTTTGCGGAGTATCAGAAGAACAATTCATAGTATATGTTAAAGAAGTATAATTCTAAACATGCAAATTGTGAAGAAATTTAATGAATCAATAAAAAACAATGCTATGAATGTGCATAGCAGAAAACATTATAATACATGCATACAATTACTTATTTTCTTTGTTGGCGAGTTCTACAAAGAAATAGTGTTACTATGGAAGAATTTAAAGGGAGCTACTTTACTTACATTCGAATGAAATTGTACTTCCTCTGCAGCTGCATCCATATCGTCGCATTCAGTGCTGCTATTAGGAACCTAAAAAATAGAAGTATTTAAAGCAAAATTGCTTAAAATCTAGTTTACTTTACTTACATTAGGTAGATGAAATTGTACTTCTGCAGCTGCATCCATGTCGTTGTATTCACTGCTGATATTAGGATTTGTTGTTCAGCACTTCGGCAAATTTTCACAACGCTTGTAGAAGGGTGCTTTAAGAAGCCTAAGGACTTGTACGCTATGAAACTGCTTGATGTGAATTCTCCTTTGAAAGACAGTCTTCGCAATGCAAAGACTTACCTAGCTTAAAAACAATAAAGCTTGATATGTATTCGACCACTTTTTCACTATATTCATTAAGTGCAGATGGGTTAAATAAATAATCATGGTTACTTAAAATATGTTCGCTCAATAATGCGCATCCACGTTCTTTATCAGCAATATTCGAAGTATTTTCTAACATTGCCAATCTGGTCGAGGTAGCATTAATTGTTTTTACAAAATTGGCTGAGTAATTTAAAATACTAATATGTTCGAGAGGGATGCAGTTCCCTAAAGCACCATCCCGTATTTGGCATTGTACTAGAATTTGAGAATATGCGGATTTAAATTGTCTTACACTAGGATTATTATTATAACCAAGGCGAGACCGAATGGTGGACAAGAACAATTCTAAATGGTCTTGACTGAACTTATATAAGGGAACGTATTTTGAGAAATTGCCATTTAGGACTCTAGAATATATAAAGCGCAAATTTTTGGACGCACAATTAAGCCAATAAAACCCAACTTTCTGCGATGTTCTACGATCAGCAGACCACTGCAAATCGCACACGACTAATGTAGTCAATAGTATGCGTGGCGAATTCTAATATTTCACTATAATTTCACAAAGAAAGACCCTTTGTACCCAAAAGCAGAACAGTTTCTACTATTTAATATATCGTAAATATCATTTTAATTTCGAATAAAAATAGTAGTACCCTCACTGCCTTTGAATTCGTCCAATTGAAGTTCTTCCCTACAAAAATTAATAGCATTTGCCACCGACTTACTCAGGATTTGTGTGGCTAGACGTACTTTCATTTTCTGCCTGCCGAAATATACATGAGCTTTCCTAATTTTGTTACCTAAATGCAAACCCTCTAAGTCCTGCAACTTTTGTAAGGCTACCAAAAATTTCCAGTGAATAATGTTATTATCTGCATCCATAATTAGAGAGTTTTCCGCGAAGGTATTGCGAACTAATTTAATCATATGGCATGCATCCGGATATATTCCAATTTTTGCATTTCTGCTATCCATTGTAAAAGTAAAATTGTCACATCGCCAGTCTAACTCACATCCAAGTAGCTTCGACATTGTGACATTAGTTGCAGCTCCATCAAAAGTTAATCCGAGCAGCTCTGCGCGTGTGTCGAGTACATTTTCAATGCACTGCTGTACCAAATTAACTTTCTGATGAGCATTAATGGAAGCTATAGGGAAATAACCGACTGGTAGCTTCCAATTTTTATTTACGCAAACAAGCATAAATACTAAAATTTGTGTAGCCTTAACATTGGATACGGATCCATATCCAAAATCGACGTATCCGTACGAATTCGATCCATCCCATTCGATTTTTTTCTCGAATAGACAGTTCGTCGAAAACCAGATGACAGAAAAGCTTATAATTTTTCATCGCAGTTTCATCTACTGCATATCGTAGAGCCGTGAAGGCCTCGTCTGTAAATCCTGGACGATATTGACTGGTTTGGTACCACTTGCGAAGGGTTCTAGGATGGGGTATGGAACCATTTAAAGTCTCGCGGACATATGAATATGCCCTGGGAGAATAAAAATTCAAATTAAGGGCAAAAACTTTAAGTTCCGGAGGAAAAGACTTCAGGTACGCCGCCCCTTGTAAATTTCGTTTGCACAAAAACCCAAATGAACCTGCAACTGTTTCAGAAATAGATTCACCATGATCAGCAGAAATGTTCAATTTCTTATGGTCAACCACCTTTTCGCTGAAGCGCCTTTTTATGAATTTCTTAAGCACGGCAATCTTCATCGCTTTCTTTTTTAAATGAAGCCTTACTATTTTCAGTTTTCCGGCAATGTTTTGCGGAGTATCAGAAGAACAATTCATAGTATATTTTAAAGAAGTATAATTCTAAACATGTAAATTGTGAAGAAATTTAATGAATCAATAAAAAACAATGCTATGAATGTGCATAGCAGAAAACATTATAATACATGCATACAATTACTTATTTTCTTTGTTGGCGAGTTCTACAAAGAAATAGTGTTACTATGGAAGAATTTAAAGGGAGCTACTTTACTTACATTCGAATGAAATTATACTTCGTCTGCAGCTGCATCCATATCGTCGCATTCAGTGCTGCTATTAGGAACCTAAAAAATAGAAGTATTTAAAGCAAAATTGCTTAAAATCTAGTTTACTTTACTTACATTAGGTAGATGAAATTGTACTTCTGCAGCTGCATCCATGCCGTCGTATTCACTGCTGCTATTAGGATTTGTTTTTCAGCACTTCGGCATATTTTCACAACGTTTGTAGAAGGGTGCTTTAAGAAGCCTAAGGACTTGTACGCTATCAAACTGCTTGATTTGAATGCTCCTTTGAAAGACAGTTTTCGCAATGGAAAGACTTACCTAGCTTTAAAACAATAAAGCTTGATATGTATTCGACCACTTTTTTACTATATTCATTAAGTGCAGATGGGTTAAATAAATAATCATGGTTACTTAAAATATGTTCGCTCAATAATGCGCATCCACGTTCTTTATCAGCAATATTCGAAGTATTTTCTAACATTGCCAATCTGGTCGAGGTAGCATTAATTGTTTTTACAAAATTGGCTGAGTAATTTAAAATACTAATATGTTCGAGAGGGATGCAGTTCCCTAAAGCACCATCCCGTATTTGGCAATGTACTAGAATTTGAGAATATGCGGATTTAAATTGTCTTACACTAGGATTATTATTATAACCAAGGCGAGACCGAATGGTGGAGAAGAACAATTCTAAATGGTCTTGACTGAACTTATATAAGGGAACGTATTTTGAGAAATTGCTATTTAGGACTCTAGAATATATAAGGCGCAAATTTTTGAGGCGCACAATTAAGCCAATAAAACCCAACTTTCTGCGATGTTCTACGATCAGCAGACCACTGCAAATCGCACACGACTAATGTAGTCTATGGTATGCGTGGCGAATTCTAATATTTCACTATAATTTCACAAAGAAAGAACTCCTTTGTACCCAAAAGCAGAACAGTTTCTACTATTTAATATATCGAAAATGTCATTTAAATTTCGAATAAAAATAGTAGTACCCCCACTGCCTTTGAATTCGTCCAATTGAAGTTCTTCCCTACAAAAATCAATAGCATCTGCCACCGACTTACTCAGGATTTGTGTGGCTAGACGTACTTTCATTTTCTGCCTGCCGAAATATACATGAGCTTTCCTAATTTTGTTACTTAAATGCAAACCCTCTATGTCTCGCAACTTTTGTTAGGTTACCAAACATTTCCAGTGAATAATGTTATTATCTGCATCCATAATTAGAGAGTTTTCCGCGAAGGTATTGCGAACTAATTTAATCATATGGCATGCATCCGGATATATTCCAATTTTTGCATTTCTGCTATCCATTGTAAAAGTAAAATTATAACATCGCCAGTCTAACTCACATCCAAGTAGCTTCGACATTGTGACATTCGTTGCAGCTCCATCAAAAGTTAATCAAAGCAGCTCTGCGCGTGTGTTGAGTACATTTTCAATGCACTGCTGTACCAAATTAACTTTCTGATGAGCATTAATGGAAGCTATAGGGAAATAACCGACTGGTAGCTTCCAATTTTTATTTACGCAGACAAGCATAAATACTAAAATTTGTGTAGCCTTAACATTGGATACGGATCCATATCCAAAATCGACGTACCCGTACGAATTCGATCCATCCCATTCGATTTTTTTCTCAAATAGACAGTTCGTCGAAAACCAGATGACAGAAAAGTTTATAATTTTTCATCGCAGTTTCATCTACTGCATATCGTAGAGCCGTGAAGGCCTCGTCTGTAAATCCTGGACGATATTGACTGGTTTGGTACCACTTGCGAAGGGTTCTAGGATGGGGTATGGAACCATTTAAAGTCTCGCGGACATATGAATATGCCCTGGGAGAATAAAAATTCAAATTAAGGGCAAAAACTTTAAGTTCCGGAGGAAAAGACTTCAGGTACGCCGCCCCTTGTAAATTTCGTTTGCACAAAAACCCAAATGAACCTGCAACTGTTTCAGAAATAGATTCACCATGACCAGCAGAAATGTTCAATTTCTTATGGTCAACCACCTTTTCGCTGAAGCGCCTTTTTATGAATTTCTTAAGCACGGCAATCTTCATCGCTTTCTTTTTTAAATGAAGCCTTACTATTTTCAGTTTTCCGGCAATGTTTTGCGGAGTATCAGAAGAACAATTCATAGTATATGTTAAAGAAGTATAATTCTAAACATGCAAATTGTGAAGAAATTTAATGAATCAATAAAAAACAATGCTATGAATGTGCATAGCAGAAAACATTATAATACATGCATACAATTACTTATTTTCTTTGTTGGCGAGTTCTACAAAGAAATAGTGTTACTATGGAAGAATTTAAAGGGAGCTACTTTACTTACATTCGAATGAAATTGTACTTCCTCTGCAGCTGCATCCATATCGTCGCATTCAGTGCTGCTATTAGGAACCTAAAAAATAGAAGTATTTAAAGCAAAATTGCTTAAAATCTAGTTTACTTTACTTACATTAGGTAGATGAAATTGTACTTCTGCAGCTGCATCCATGTCGTTGTATTCACTGCTGATATTAGGATTTGTTTTTCAGCACTTCGGCAAATTTTCACAACGCTTGTAGAAGGGTGCTTTAAGAAGCCTAAGGACTTGTACGCTATGAAACTGCTTGATGTGAATTCTCCTTTGAAAGACAGTCTTCGCAATGCAAAGACTTACCTAGCTTAAAAACAATAAAGCTTGATATGTATTCGACCACTTTTTCACTATATTCATTAAGTGCAGATGGGTTAAATAAATAATCATGGTTACTTAAAATATGTTCGCTCAATAATGCGCATCCACGTTCTTTATCAGCAATATTCGAAGTATTTTCTAACATTGCCAATCTGGTCGAGGTAGCATTAATTGTTTTTACAAAATTGGCTGAGTAATTTAAAATACTAATATGTTCGAGAGGGATGCAGTTCCCTAAAGCACCATCCCGTATTTGGCAATGTACTAGAATTTGAGAATATGCGGATTTAAATTGTCTTACACTAGGATTATTATTATAACCAAGGCGAGACCGAATGGTGGAGAAGAACAATTCTAAATGGTCTTGACTGAACTTATATAAGGGAACGTATTTTGAGAAATTGCTATTTAGGACTCTAGAATATATAAGGCGCAAATTTTTGAGGCGCACAATTAAGCCAATAAAACCCAACTTTCTGCGATGTTCTACGATCAGCAGACCACTGCAAATCGCACACGACTAATGTAGTCTATGGTATGCGTGGCGAATTCTAATATTTCACTATAATTTCACAAAGAAAGAACTCCTTTGTACCCAAAAGCAGAACAGTTTCTACTATTTAATATATCGAAAATGTCATTTAAATTTCGAATAAAAATAGTAGTACCCCCACTGCCTTTGAATTCGTCCAATTGAAGTTCTTCCCTACAAAAATCAATAGCATCTGCCACCGACTTACTCAGGATTTGTGTGGCTAGACGTACTTTCATTTTCTGCCTGCCGAAATATACATGAGCTTTCCTAATTTTGTTACTTAAATGCAAACCCTCTATGTCTCGCAACTTTTGTTAGGTTACCAAACATTTCCAGTGAATAATGTTATTATCTGCATCCATAATTAGAGAGTTTTCCGCGAAGGTATTGCGAACTAATTTAATCATATGGCATGCATCCGGATATATTCCAATTTTTGCATTTCTGCTATCCATTGTAAAAGTAAAATTATAACATCGCCAGTCTAACTCACATCCAAGTAGCTTCGACATTGTGACATTCGTTGCAGCTCCATCAAAAGTTAATCAAAGCAGCTCTGCGCGTGTGTTGAGTACATTTTCAATGCACTGCTGTACCAAATTAACTTTCTGATGAGCATTAATGGAAGCTATAGGGAAATAACCGACTGGTAGCTTCCAATTTTTATTTACGCAGACAAGCATAAATACTAAAATTTGTGTAGCCTTAACATTGGATACGGATCCATATCCAAAATCGACGTACCCGTACGAATTCGATCCATCCCATTCGATTTTTTTCTCAAATAGACAGTTCGTCGAAAACCAGATGACAGAAAAGTTTATAATTTTTCATCGCAGTTTCATCTACTGCATATCGTAGAGCCGTGAAGGCCTCGTCTGTAAATCCTGGACGATATTGACTGGTTTGGTACCACTTGCGAAGGGTTCTAGGATGGGGTATGGAACCATTTAAAGTCTCGCGGACATATGAAAATGCCCTGGGAGAATAAAAATTCAAATTAAGGGCAAAAACTTTAAGTTTTGGAGGAAAAGACTTCAGGTATGCCGCCCCTTGTAAATTTCGTTTGCACAAAAACCCAAATGAACCTGCAACTGTTTCAGAAATAGATTCACCATGATCAGCAGAAATGTTCAATTTCTTATGGTCAACACCCTTTTCGCTGAAGCGCCTTTTTATGAATTTCTTAAGCACGGCAATCTTCATCGCTTTCTTTTTTAAATGAAGCCTTACTATTTTCAGTTTTCCGGCAATGTTTTGCGGAGTATCAGAAGAACAATTCATAGTATATTTTAAAGAAGTATAATTCTAAACATGTAAATTGTGAAGAAATTTAATGAATCAATAAAAAACAATGCTATGAATGTGCATAGCAGAAAACATTATAATACATGCATACAATTACTTATTTTCTTTGTTGGCGAGTTCTACAAAGAAATAGTGTTACTATGGAAGAATTTAAAGGGAGCTACTTTACTTACATTCGAATGAAATTGTACTTCGTCTGCAGCTGCATCCATATCGTCGCATTCAGTGCTGCTATTAGGAACCTAAAAAATAGAAGTATTTAAAGCAAAATTGCTTAAAATCTAGTTTACTTTACTTACATTAGGTAGATGAAATTGTACTTCTGCAGCTGCATCCATGTCGTCGTATTCACTGCTGCTATTAGGATTTGTTTTTCAGCACTTCGGCATATTTTCACAACGTTTGTAGAAGGGTGCTTTAAGAAGCCTAAGGACTTGTACGCTATCAAACTGCTTGATGTGAATGCTCCTTTGAAAGACAGTTTTCGCAATGGAAAGACTTACCTAGCTTTAAAACAATAAAGCTTGATATTATATCAGGCTAATATATGCAAAGACTTACCGCGACCTGAAGAAGCGAAAACAGAAGCTAGGGTAGGCACCCTCAATATATTATAAGACCGATGGGAAAACGAAACAAGAGGAAGGTAGACGAAAACACTGATAAGACATCTGAAGGAATAGGTAGGCCGAGGACATAGCGACGTGGATTATTACCTCACACAGTTTCTGATTGGATATGGATACTTCCATATATATTTATTCTAGATGGGTAAAACTACAAACTAAAATGCCCTTACGGAAATAGCACTGCAGACGACGCTTGTCATATGTTCTTCCAGTACAACATATGAACAGTGTAAAGCCAGGTTCTGGAGGCTAAAATAGTCCCGATTGCATCAAAAAAAATTAATGGAGTAATGTTGACCGACAGAACCAGCTGTGAGAGGGTTGCGGATTTTATACAAAGCGTGGTATGAACAAAAAACTGGAGAAAGGAATATAAAAAGAGGTTAAACCAGAAAGACCCAATAAGTGACAAACAATGCAGTGATACGAAAGCAGTGCAAAGGTGATTTTTAAAATATCAAGCCACTAGTCGGTGTATGTCTCACGGTTTGAGACGCCCTGATGGTACATAATGTATTTTCCCCTTCGTCCAAAAAAAATAATGATTATTATCATTATTCCTATTCTTATTATTATTATTATTATTTTTATTAATAGTCCTTTATTTATATTATTATTGCTGAAATTGTGATTATTAGTATAATCAGTATTGTTATTATTTTTAATATTATCATTAAAATTATTACAATTGTTATCCTTATTATTATTATTTTTATTATTATTATTATATTTATTATTATTATGGTATTATTACTATTATTATAATATTAACATCATTGTTATAATTATTTTTTTTTAATTTCCTTAATTTTTTGAAATAAAACGCACTATTTATTCAACTTAAATTTTTTATTAATTATATTAACGATAAGTATGCGTATTGGATACGGGATGCTCAATCTGTAAACTCATACGACCGAACCTTTCATGATTATTTTTTATACACTTGTAATAAGAATACTTACTTCGCAAAATTACTAATTATATCTGCTCTAGCTAATTATAAAATATTAGATGTGGATTAAGAGGGGGCTCTGGATTAAAACGGATTTGAGCTAATGGCCTTTGCTCAGATTTATTGTGTGTTAACAGGACTATGGATATTGAAGTAGTGGCGTATGGGGAGAAGAATCTAAATTCGTGCTCTTTTAAACAATCTATCCATCGGTCAGCAAGAAGTTCTGTCTGTGTTTTTCTATCTCGCCCAGATTTCAATCTAAAATTAATTCTTTCACTTTGCCATTCGTGTTGTTGCTGATAGACTTCCAATTCAAAAAATTAATTATTTGACTTTGAGTTTGGTGTTGTTACCGGTATATTGAACTCTTCATTCCTTCATCGGACTTGCTGATTTGCACCACCTTTGTTGTACTATGTTCCTTTAAGTTCTGAATTGATTTTTGCCATCTGGATGGTTCGAGTTGTATTCTGAATATGGCCTTAGTGGCGATGAAATTTGTATTTGTGGATAAGAATATGCTCGTTCAGGGGTTCTCAGCATGTGAGTTTCGGTATTATGTAATATCCCGGAAGGCTGTTATTTATTCAGGGAGGATTTAATTGGCGAGTTTCGGTATTATTAGAATATCCTGGAAGGATAATATTTATTCGGAGAGGGCTAAATTGAGAGGTAAGGGAATTTGATACCAACATTGAATGTAGACGAGGTTCACTTCTGAGACGACCTCTGGTGCCGTGATATGAATCGGTATATTTCGAGGTTGCGAATTTGGCGAAATTTGTTTACTCTATTTTCGAGTGTTAAATATTTATGTTACTGTATCTGTATATAGTTGTGCTTAATACTTGTCTGAGGAAGGAATTTTCCCAAATTTTAGAATAGGTAATAACTTGGGCTAATTTCCAAGGCAGTCGGTGGCCATTTGAAGACAATTTATCCTGCCGTCCATTTTATCTTCTAGATACGGTGATAATAATTCCCGAACGTATCCTATGCAATCAATTGGAGGTATTCACCGAAGGGCTTACACGCTTATCTGCTTTAGATACTATTGATGTGGTAGTTAGCACTACGTGTAGAGCCGTCAAGAGCAATAGGTGGAGAAGCGGCTCCATAAAATACTGTGCAATCATAAATCTTGATGTGAAAACCGCCCTCAACTCGTCGAGAAGGGAATATTTAACACTGTTACCTTAATGAGTGTTCCCGAGTATATTTCAAAGAGAAGATTATAATGATGAGAGATTAGGTATGGGAAAGTTGGCATGAACAATTGGCTGAAGTCTCCAAACTAATGGGAGTAAAAAAGAAAAAACTAATAGGGTCAGGTTATAACTCCCAAATGGTGATGTAATTTCTACTAATGCTACTAAAGCAGTGAATTTAAAAGTAAATTTTGGCAATGAATGGAATACAATCGGAAGAAATAAGCGCAAACCGCCAAAATTTCAGCAATTTAAATATGACCTCATAATAGTCAAGGCAAAGGAGGGATCTATACATGCGCAGTATTGAGATCCTAAGCCGTAGGATCTGAGCGCCAATACCAGAAAGATCTACAAGATCGTGACCGTGGTTAGGTTAATCCTGCTATATGTTCCACCAATTTGGGCAAATATGTTGATTAGAGCAACATACTTACGTGAAGTTACCTTAGTTTACCATTGGAGCATATTGAGGGTAGGCTGCGCATTCCAAGTAGTATCATACGATAATATTTGTACTGCGTCCGGATTGATATGCATTGAAATTCTGGTGGACGAGAACCGGTGGATCCAGGACGGCACAGCCGCAGACCCATTTTATAAATTAAGCAAATTAAAATAAATTTACACATTATTTTGGTAACCCCGACATAATAGCACATTTAATACATATAGTTGTGATTATTTATTTTAAAAATGCATTTAATAATGAAACAAAAAACAATTTAAACCCAACGATAGGCATTTTCATCTTTTGATATGAATTGCAACTGTTTTTTTTAATAATTCATTTCGTCAATATCAATCAAATATCAGGCGACTTAATTTTGTAGATTTCCATAGAGTTTAAAAAATGCCATTCTCCATGAAAGTAGTAACATACCGAAATGCTTATGTTCTCCTGTCATCTTTCAAGTTGTTATTTCGGCACTTATCGGAAAGTGCAAGTGAAAGTGTATTTTTCATCAATTTAGAAGTGTTTACGAAAAGGTAAGTATTTATATAAATAGTTATATTATTGATAAAATTTAATACGAAGTTTTGATTTCAGAAAATGAAGTGTTTTATAAAGAATTGCTTTTCATTCAACGAAATGAGGAAGCCGGGAATTTCAGTAAATTGATATCTTCTAGAAAATAACAAAAATTTTTGTTTGTGATGTGCCTATATGTCTTTCAATGATTTATTTTGCCAATTAGAGGTTAAGAAGTGAAAAGTTTGGCATTCAATAAATGTAAACAAATTCGATGGTGACACTTCAATGTTTACCAGAAAATAGTTCAGTGCCGGTGCATGTAAAGTGTGTGTGAGAAAATGAAATAGGACGAATTTTTTTAATAGTGCAAGAATTAAAAAATTCTTAATTCAATTAATTAAAAAATTAATTGAAAAACTAAATGTGACATTGCAGGTTTCCACAAAATAAATGGTCGAGGGAAAAGTGGATTGCAGCAGCAGCATCGGGAATTCCAAAGAATCGGGATGTTGTGTGCTCGCTTCACTTTCATAGACGAGACATCAAAATAGGAGCCAGCAGGACCAGACTAGAAAGATATACTATTCCTTCCGTATTTGGTATATGGAAGAGCCACACCGTAAGTTTTAATACTACAAAATTAATAATTCCAAAATTATAACGCATTGAAATCATTTTTGTAGGAAATCGGGCAACCGCCATCAAAGTAGGAAAAGTTTGATAATGAAACAGTAATAATTTTACTTTAATTACTTCTATTTTTTAGGCTCCTAATAGCAGCACTGAATGCGACGACATGGATACAGCTGCAGAAGAAGTACAATTTCATTCGAATGTAAGTAAAGTAGCTCCCTTTAAATTCTTCCATAGTAACACTATTTCTTTGTAGAACTCGCCAACAAAGAAAATAAGTAATTGTATGCATGTATTATAATGTTTTCTGCTATGCACATTCATAGCATTGTTTTTTATTGATTCATTAAATTTCTTCACAATTTGCATGTTTAGAATTATACTTCTTTAAAATATACTATGAATTGTTCTTCTGATAATCCGCAAAACATTGCCGGAAAACTGAAAATAGTAAGGCTTCATTTAATAATGAAGCCTTACTATTTTGAAAATAGTATGATACTACTTGGAATGCGCAGCCTACCCTCAATATGCTCCAATGGTAAACTAAGGTAACTTCACGTAAGTATGTTGCTCTAATCAACATATTTGCCCAAATTGGTGGAACATATAGCAGGATTAACCTAACCACGGTCACGATCTTGTAGATCTTTCTGGTATTGGCGCTCAGATCCTACGGCTTAGGATCTCAATACTGCGCATGTATAGATCCCTCCTTTGCCTTGACTATTATGAGGTCATATTTAAATTGCTGAAATTTTGGCGGTTTGCGCTTATTTCTTCCGATTGTATTCCATTCATTGCCAAAATTTACTTTTAAATTCACTGCTTTAGTAGCATTAGTAGAAATTACATCACCATTTGGGAGTTATAACCTGACCCTATTAGTTTTTTCTTTTTTACTCCCATTAGTTTGGAGACTTCAGCCAATTGTTCATGCCAACTTTCCCATACCTAATCTCTCATCATTATAATCTTCTCTTTGAAATATACTCGGGAACACTCATTAAGGTAACAGTGTTAAATATTCCCTTCTCGACGAGTTGAGGGCGGTTTTCACATCAAGATTTATGATTGCACAGTATTTTATGGAGCCGCTTCTCCACCTATTGCTCTTGACGGCTCTACACGTAGTGCTAACTACCACATCAATAGTATCTAAAGCAGATAAGCGTGTAAGCCCTTCGGTGAATACCTCCAATTGATTACATAGGATACGTTCGGGAATTATTATCACCGTATCTAGAAGATAAAATGGACGGCAGGATAAATTGTCTTCAAATGGCCACCGACTGCCTTGGAAATTAGCCCAAGTTATTACCTATTCTAAAATTTGGGAAAATTCCTTCCTCAGACAAGTATTAAGCACAACTATATACAGATACAGTAACATAAATATTTAACACTCGAAAATAGAGTAAACAAATTTCGCCAAATTCGCAACCTCGAAATATACCGATTCATATCACGGCACCAGAGGTCGTCTCAGAAGTGAACCTCGTCTACATTCAATGTTGGTATCAAATTCCCTTACCTCTCAATTTAGCCCTCTCCGAATAAATATTATCCTTCCAGGATATTCTAATAATACCGAAACTCGCCAATTAAATCCTCCCTGAATAAATAACAGCCTTCCGGGATATTACATAATACCGAAACTCACATGCTGAGAACCCCTGAACGAGCATATTCTTATCCACAAATACAAATTTCATCGCCACTAAGGCCATATTCAGAATACAACTCGAACCATCCAGATGGCAAAAATCAATTCAGAACTTAAAGAAACATAGTACAACAAAGGTGGTGCAAATCAGCAAGTCCGATGAAGGAATGAAGAGTTCAATATACCGGTAACAACACCAAACTCAAAGTCAAATAATTAATTTTTTGAATTGGAAGTCTATCAGCAACAACACGAATGGCAAAGTGAAAGAATTAATTTTAGATTGAAATCTGGGCGAGATAGAAAAACACAGACAGAACTTCTTGCTGACCGATGGATAGATTGTTTAAAAGAGCACGAATTTAGATTCTTCTCCCCATACGCCACTACTTCAATATCCATAGTCCTGTTAACACACAATAAATCTGAGCAAAGGCCATTAGCTCAAATCCGTTTTAATCCAGAGCCCCCTCTTAATCCACATCTAATATTTTATAATTAGCTAGAGCAGATATAATTAGTAATTTTGCGAAGTAAGTATTCTTATTACAAGTGTATAAAAAATAATCATGAAAGGTTCGGTCGTATGAGTTTACAGATTGAGCATCCCGTATCCAATACGCATACTTATCGTTAATATAATTAATAAAAAATTTAAGTTGAATAAATAGTGCGTTTTATTTCAAAAAATTAAGGAAATTAAAAAAAAATAATTATAACAATGATGTTAATATTATAATAATAGTAATAATACCATAATAATAATAAATATAATAATAATAATAAAAATAATAATAATAAGGATAACAATTGTAATAATTTTAATGATAATATTAAAAATAATAACAATACTGATTATACTAATAATCACAATTTCAGCAGTAATAATATAAATAAAGGACTATTAATAAAAATAATAATAATAATAATAAGAATAGGAATAATGATAATAATCATTATTTTTTTTGGACGAAGGGGAAAATACATTATGTACCATCAGGGCGTCTCAAACCGTGAGACATACACCGACTAGTGGCTTGATATTTTAAAAATCACCTTTGCACTGCTTTCGTATCACTGCATTGTTTGTCACTTATTGGGTCTTTCTGGTTTAACCTCTTTTTATATTCCTTTCTCCAGTTTTTTGTTCATACCACGCTTTGTATAAAATCCGCAACCCTCTCACAGCTGGTTCTGTCGGTCAACATTACTCCATTAATTTTTTTTGATGCAATCGGGACTATTTTAGCCTCCAGAACCTGGCTTTACACTGTTCATATGTTGTACTGGAAGAACATATGACAAGCGTCGTCTGCAGTGCTATTTCCGTAAGGGCATTTTAGTTTGTAGTTTTACCCATCTAGAATAAATATATATGGAAGTATCCATATCCAATCAGAAACTGTGTGAGGTAATAATCCACGTCGCTATGTCCTCGGCCTACCTATTCCTTCAGATGTCTTATCAGTGTTTTCGTCTACCTTCCTCTTGTTTCGTTTTCCCATCGGTCTTATAATCTATTGAGGGTTTCTACCCTAGCTTCTGTTTTCGCTTCTTCAGGTCGCGGGCCTGCTTTAGCTCGTATATCATCTTCCGTTCTTGCACCCATCAATAGGTCGATGGGTATCACTGTTGCAATCCCTAGAATCGCGGGTTCAGATATTATGCTGTAGAAACAAGCCACTCTAACGTTACCTCTCATCTACATTGCAATTGTATAATTCCCATACCTTTCTTTCTTTAAAATATTAGCCCAAATATGAGTATAGTGTGGGCTGTGGACATGAGGTGATGGTCAACCCACATTGGCTATGAGATTTCAGTTTGCAGTCGCAGCTTTGATTTATGTCCAGTATGCCATCTTCATATCCAGAAGTAGTCCAAGGTACTAGATTTGAAATAATCTCGTCTTCTACTAAAAACTCCATCACTGGAGGTACTCGTGCTTTGGTGAGCAAAATAATATCGTTTTTCTTTTTGCCAGATAAAATCCATATGCTCTTAGCTACGCGGTAGTTTGACGTATGACTTGATAAAGCTTCTTTTGTGCTTTCTCAACATTTCGAGCAGCTCTAACCATAGCAATGTCGTCGGCGTATCCATGAAAGAATGTATATAGCAATAATTTTTTCTTTTCCTTCCTTTTCTTTTTTCTTTTTTTTTATTGTGCTTCTTCGGAATCGGTTCTTTTTTTCTAAATATGTGATTCTATTTGTTTTTTTTCAATGGCTTAGTAATGTTAAGAATGAATTAGAAAAGGAAAGTTAAGGAATAAAATGGGATGAAATAAAATAATAAAATTACGGGTTTAATTAATTAAAGATCAAACAAAAACATTATTAATCAATAAAAAAAGAAAAAAATGGAAGAATTTTTGGTAAACTAAATGAGTTGAAAGAAATAACTGAATTTTAGATTAAATAAAAAATGAATTTTTGAATTAAATGAATTGTCAGAAATATCAACTGAATTTCAGATTTAATTTGTTTCAAACTAAATGTATTGTTATTTCTTTCAACTTATAAATTAACATTAAACCAACTTTGTGAGATTAAACTAATTAAAACTTTTTCTAATGAATTTTTACTAAATCGATTTTTAATTCAGGGTTCCTTCTCCCTACAGGTACCCGATCCTATTCCTTAAGATAGGTTGAAAGAAATCATCGTCCTTTATAAAAGAGGCACTCTAAATTTATTTAGCTGGGGAGTATAGTGCTGATTAGGAGATAGTTCAGGAAGAAAAGGACCATCTAAATCTCTCCCACTGACATCGATGGCCGGCTTCAACCCTTTTTACTTTTTTTTAATTTTTTTGGATATTTAAATATTTTTTTTGTAGCTTCCTAACTTTTTTACTTTTTTTTTTAATTTCAGTAACACATAATTGCAGCCACTTTAGCAACAACCACAACCTCAATCAATTCAACAATCGCAACAAGTTGAACAATAACAGCAACAGATTGGAACTTCATAAACAATATAGCAACAATCACAGCAACAACAAGTACAGCGACTCATTAACCATTAGTAAGTTGAACAGAAGCAGCTGCAACAACACCACTTATAGTAATAGCAAATAAACCTTCAATTAACACCACAGTAGGTACACCAATTATAGCAGCAATTACAACCGAGCAATTATAATTTCAACAACAACTGCAATTTCTTCAATAAACAAGAACAGAAGCTGTAGTAACATTTAAACATAAAAGGGCAAGTAAACAAAATTTATTAGAAACAAAAAGAAACGTATAAAACATTTTTTTTTTCAATTTAATTTAAATAAAGTAAACTATTATTAATATTTTTTTTGATAAAATACAAAAAAGCCAGTTTTTTTAATAAAATACAAAAAAGCGCTGCATAACGGTACTCTGCTTGTGCGTGATTTAAAAATAGATTTTGTACTGCAAAATTGAACTAAGTTATAAAGAAATTTTAATAGTTATGCCGCGAAAGCGGTCAACGACACCGTCAGTTAAAACTACGGATTCCGATACGGACTCGTTAAAACTACGGACTCCAAAGAAGCAAAAGCAAGTAGCGAAGCCAACAACTAGCCAGCCATCGTGCAGCAACAGATTCGCTGCTTTAGCGCTTCCAAATGCGATTGCTTCTAATGGCGATATTGGGGCGGAGAAACAGAGGACACCGCGCATTTACGTTAAAAACGTCACCAATTTTGGTGATTTAGGCCGTGCCATTAACAAACTTGTTGGTACGAGTGAATTCACATGCAAAGCCCATCCAAAAGGCCTGGCAATTTACACAGAGAGCGGCGCCTCTTACAGAAGTGTCGTTAAGTACTTGGAAGAGACTAAATCTGAATTTCACACGTACCAGCCTAAAAATTTAAAGGTGGACGACATAAAAAACGAGTTGGAAGTGCTTGGTTTCGTTGTGTGCAACATTAACAACGTTAAAACCAAAGGACAAGAGGGTCGATCTCTTCCACTATTTTTTGTGGACTTAGAACCCTCAGCGAGGAACAATAAAATTTAAAAAATGGACACATTGTTCTACACAAGAATTAAAGTAGAGGAACCATATCCGTAAAAGGATATTGTGCAATGCCGCAGGTGCCAGGAATTTGGATACTCCAAAGCCTATTGTAGGCACCCGCCTAAATGTGTTAAATGTGCTGGTGAACATTTGACATCTGCATGCTTAAAAGAGAGGACAAGTGCAGCTAAGTACGTCCACTGCATGGGTGCACATCCAGCAAACTATAAGGGTTGTGCTACCTACAAGACTCTACAAGCTAAAACAAAACCACAGAAAGCACAAATTCCGCATACAAGCTACGTAGTACCCACCATTTCATATGCATCAGTAGCATCAGGTCAACCTCAACACCGAGAACAGCAACAGCAACAACAACACCAGACACAGCAACAGCAGCAGCAGCCGCATCAACAACATCAACAACTACAGCAGCCACAACAGCAACATCAACAAGGACAAAATTCGGATAATAATATCCCGTCAGCAGTCTCCGAAATTCAACAAGAACCAAACCGAAAGCAATATCAGCAATCAAACTTACAACAACAACAACAATATAGTAAGAACTATATCCCCCCTCCGTCATTTTCGTCCCACGATATCTCCTCAATGTTCTCCCGACTAACTAACTCACTTGTACAGGAATTAAATAAAATACTAACACCTCTTGTAAATGCGTTAATGTCCATTGTGTCAGTTTTATCGTCCGCCGCTCAGAAATAAATGTCTTCCTTTACTGCAAATTTCCTTACAATCCTCCTTTGGAATGCTAATGGACTGAGTTCCAAACGACTAGAACTTGACTTATTACTACATGACAAACGAATAGACGTACTACTCATTACAGAAACACACTTTACGTCCAGGTCCAACTTCTACATACGCGACTACACAACGTTCAGGACCGACCATCCTGACAATACAGCCCAAGGTGGCACTGTTACCCTCATTAGAAATTCTTTATCCTTTTCTTTTCACTCCAATATTGCAGAAGATTTTCTTCAATCTACCGCAGTATCAATTGACTGCTCCCCGTCCTCTTAACTATTGCCGCAACCTATTGCCCTCCTAATAAACCTATAAACTCCCTTGAATTTAGGTCATTTTTCCAAGCGCTTGAGAATTCTTTCATTGCTGGTGGTGACTTTAACGTAATAATGGGGCTGTCGAGTGTCCAATCCCCGTGGCATTATTCTAAATCATGTGCTTTCATCCTCTCCCTACCAAGTCTTCTCTCCTCCAACTCCCACATACTGGCCAACTTCCCGATCTAAGCTTCCTGATATTCAGGATTACTTTATAACTAGTCCCATGAAGTCCTCCAATATTAATGTTAATTCACTCCTAGATCTTAACTCCGATCATAGCCCTGTTCTACTAGTCCTCGATTCCCAATCCACTCCAAAAGTCAATGCGCCGAGACTTATGAATGGACCAATTGACTGGGAATTATTCAAACAATATATTGATGAGCATTTATACTTGCAACAAAGCTTAAAAACAGAACAAGAACTAGATGACGCGGTACACAAGTTTACATGTTTTCGCAAAAAAGTAAAAACTTGAAACCTACACAAAACCTGACAATTCAACCATTAACAATTAGGCGTCTTATTGCAGAAAAAACGAAAAGCAAGAGCTCATTGGCAACATACAAGAATGCCCAGCGACAAAACCAAACTGAACAAACTGCAAAAAGAACTACATGACGAAATCACTAAATACAATACAGATCGTTTTAGAAACTACACTTCAACCCTAACAAAAAACTGAAGTTTGTGGACTGCTGCAAGACAAATACTATCTTATAAAAAACCAAAGCACCCTTTACGAAAAACTGACGGAACCTGGGCAAAAACGGACAAGCATAAAGCAGACGCTTTTGCTGAACACCTTGCACAAACATTTACTCCACATGAGGACATATGAGACAGGACTCATTGCACTATAATCGAGACGGAACTATCCATTACTTTTTAGTTTTCTCCCTAAGGCAATCACTCCTTCCGAAGTTGCCAATTTAATCAAGCTCCTTCCCAAAAATAAAGCTCCTGGCTATGATCTGATAACCTCCAATATACTCCAACAACTCCCTAAAAGAGCAATAGTGTTGCTTGCCACAATATATAACTCCATCCTTAGAACAACACATTTCCCAATCCTCTGGAAATTTGCCATCATTAAAATGATTCCTAAGCCCAATAAACCAATAAACCGCCCCAGCTCCTACAGGCCAATAAGTCTTCTTCTACTACTCTGAAAAATCTTTGAAAAAATCCTCCTTCGCCGCTTACATCCTCTACTCGAATCTTCAAATTTAATTCCTAATCATCAATTTGGTTTCCGCGCCGAACACTCCACTATCCAGCAGTGTCATCGAGTTGTCGATTTCATTGCATCCTCTTTAGAAAGAAAAGAGTACTGTCCCGGTGTGTTTCTTGATATAAGTCAAGCTTTTGATAGGGTGTGGCACCGGGGTCTACTCTGGAAACTCAAGAGGTTCCTTCCTTCCACCTATTTCCTAATCCTAAGATCATTCCTTTCCGACCGACACTTCCAAGTAAATGAATCGAACGAACTAAAAAGACGTTTTTAGTTCTTGTCTTTAAAAGACTTTAAAGACAAGAACTAAAAAGACGATACCTAAAACTACTTCGACTTCTAGACAATCGTTCCAAACTTACTATAGACAGCAAAGTACTGTTATACAATACCTTACTGAAACCCATATGGACATACGGACTAGAACTCTGGGGATCTACTAAGCCTTCTAATTCCCGTCGAATCCAATCCCTTCAATCAAAAATACTCCGTACAATTGTCGATGCCCCCTTTTATGTTCTCAATACTGTTATTCATCGTGACCTTAAAGTTCCATTTGTTTTTGACGTGGCTGTGTCTCGTTATAAAAAGTTCCGTTACCGTGTCCTCAATCATAATAATCCTCTTGTTCAAGAACCATCCTCCATTTCCTTCAATACAAATTTTCTTACTTTTCACCACGTACATTATTGCCATTCTGCAAAATTTGTATATTTTGTTGTTGTTGGTTGGTTGTATGTT
This sequence comes from Atherix ibis, assembly GCA_958298945.1. Lineage (NCBI taxonomy): Eukaryota > Metazoa > Arthropoda > Insecta > Diptera > Athericidae > Atherix > Atherix ibis. The sequence continues at coordinate 79,144,065 of OY282605.1, read as the reverse complement.
ATTCTTTTTCTATGCCATATAAGCAGTATTGATTAGTGACATCCTTGGCTGTGACTATTCTCGGTATTTTAATGCAACATGCCTACTGAAATAGTAGTAGGCATATTGCATTAAAATACCGAGAATAGTTATGTGTAGGCATGTTGCATTAAAATACCGAGGATTTATGTGTATAACGCATCAAACCAAGTCTGAATGGATACACATAAAATATTATTATTGGAATCTCAAACTGTATCACAAGTATATTTTTTGATAAATTTTATATAATATTTAAAATTTTTGTTTGTTGAGAATGTTGAATTTTTATATATATTTGAGCTGCATTCCTTTTACCCACTTTTTATATTTTTTATTATTCGTCATTACGGAAATTGATATTAAATTTTCATTAATCTTAAATTTTTTTAATTCAACAATAATCTGCCCCAAATGTAATAGAGAAGTATGTGGTTTGTCAGGGAGAAGGGGGGAGTCCGGAAATGAACTATTCATCACATTTGCCGACATATATTGCATCGCGAATATTTAGCTTGATGAATGCTCAAGAATAGTACATGCTGAGTTTATCGACCGACAATTACTTTACAGGATTATCGTTCGTATATGGGTGGACTACAAAGGACGCAATATTACGTCCACCGCATCTCAATACTCTTGTTTATAAGAAAACGCTGGATTTTGTCCCGGACGCGAACATCTCACGCACCTCCTCGTTTGGTGGGGAATGCTTCTCCGAGCCTTCCTGTCTCATAGATTAAACGTAAGTTTCCTGCCATGTGCAACTAATCCCTTTCCTCATTTATCGGAACTAATCCGGTACAATTGATAGCCCAAGAGCGAGACTCTTCGCTCCCACATATGCCAGTTCTTTCTCCAGTATAGTTTTCTTCAGTGACTATTATCAACAGACATTAGAAAAACGAACGCGGATATAATAATATAATAAGCATTTACTAATATTGAGAGAAAGTAAAATATATTCACCACTTTTATTTTTAATTAACAATAACTTTAAAAATTTTTGTTTATGTTAAATATTTTTAATCTATAATCTACCTTCACCAAAATCTTTTTCTTTGTGATATACATATAAATACCTGCGGGAGAAAGAAGTTGTAAAACGGCCGAGGGAGCTAAGTAACTCAGATACCTGCGGGATCCGAAAAAATGGAAAGAAAATTCACTCCTCCTCAAATATAATTTAATTTTTTTTCTTTTCTTAATAAGATGTAATTTTGTTTTAATCGCTTTTCAACTATCGATATACCTTCGTATGCGATGGTACACAATTGTACGGACAATAATTTTAACGATACTATACGATTGTTCTTATATAATCTCTATACGACCGTACTTTCAAAATTATATTCGCGATCATGACGTAAACGTTCTTCGATAACGTAAAAATCAAATTTATAGTCTGATGCTCTAGCGTTAATCAAACATTTAACCGTGGTATCCGAAAACTATGAAATCGCATGGAAAATATTATAAGACCCTTACGATAATAGAAGACCATTATGGCGAGTAAATTGTTGGATTAAGTAAAAAGCGTATCTACTGGCGCAGTGAGCATTTGCGATCCGAAGAAATACCTGATTGGTTTGTTAAACTTATATAAAGATATGGTAACTCATAGGATCTATTACCAGTTGCTAAAACAACCTTTTAGCCTCCATGAAATAAACATATTACTAGAGTTCGTAGAAAAACGGTTTCAGATCGTGGATATTAGGAATAAATTAGACCACACAGTTTAGAGACTACACATCAGACTACCCCAGAGTGATGTGCCCAATATTCCTCGTCATTGACATTACGAGTCCTAGCAAAAACACATCACATTCCCAATATACCAAGATTAAATCTCATATATTAAGCGAGGTAAGCTATTATCGTTAAACTACATTTTTGCTCAAACAATGATAGCATCGGATATCAGATTGTCATTCGCGACAGAGTTTATCGTCGCGTCGAGTTGATCGCACGTTTTCAATTACTGTGCGATAATATTTAATATTTATTATTAATTGTTTAGAATAATAATTATTTACATGTGCAGTGTTAATTAGCATATAATAATAAACAACACTTAATATAACGAAAATTTAGTTTAGTTAAATTATTAATGAATAATATTAAAAAATATTAAAAATAGAACCGAAGTAGAAATTATATTAAGTATAATTTAAGTGAGAGAACAAAGAGATGTTGTTGCGGTGATCGTGCGTGCTTCTGACCGATGGTGTTGATGATAGTGATTGTGCATAGGCAGTTATTTCTTTGTTGGAATTTTGGGCTGGAACAAAGAAACGGTCTCTGTAGTTTCACAACGACTGGATTAATTGGAAACGATCAATTTTTTTCTTTATTATTCTTTATTTCTTTAAAACCACAATTAAAATTAAAATTAAAATTAGAATTAGAATTAAAACTAAAATTAAGATTAGAATTATAATTTGAAATTTGAAATTTGAAATTTCTATTTTAAGTAGTTTATTCAAATGACAAATTAGTTTTGATTTTGATATTGATATTTATTTTATTTTATAAAAGGCAGACATTTATTTTATTTTATTTTATTTTATTAAATTTAATATATAAAAGAAAAATACAAAAAACATACACACATATACACATCCACACATACACACATGCATCCGAACCTCATAGTTTCGGGTCGGGAATTGATACCACCCGTCCACCCACATAAGAGCGGCAGTGAAGGAGATCTTCCCAACTTGGGACTTCGCCTCGAGACACCGCAGTACATGAAGATGGGCTGTCTTATAAAAAAGCTCATGGAATTCGTTGGTCCAAAACACAACGTCCATAAGGAGATAAAACAAACTTTGTTTTATAGACTTGGAGTGGAATTACAAACCGTTTCCAACGAAACGCAAGCCACTCCGACTGTACAAAAAAGCTGGGCGCAGGTGTGCGGAACACCAGATAATGCGCAAGGGAGCCAGAATGGATCCAACAGAAAGAAGAGGAAGGCCCCGCCTTCACCTAATAGCCAACTCCGGAAGGTGAAATAAGCACAGAACAACACCGGGAGGGAGGATATACCTCTACAATCTACTTCTGATCCGGAGCGTGATCAGCATAAACAGTCAGGAAAGACTTCAGGTGTAGTTTCTGACGGACAACAATGGGAGCAAGCTAGCGGGAGAAAGAAGAAGAAAAATAAATTTCCGGCAAAAGCTCAAAGGAAACCACTACCGCCGAACGCATTAGTGGTCCACAAGGCGTAAGAGAAGACGACGTACGCCGACATAATAAAGAAGGTGAAGGCAGACCCCGCTTTGAAAGACATCGGGGACAAAGTCAAAACGAAAGACATCCGGGACGGCAGGAGGCAACCTGCTGATTATGTTTGGGAAAACTGAAGAGAAGGAGATGGAGAGCTACTGGGCGACCATTAGGGAGACACTCAAGGATGAAGCGATAGTAGAGATGAGGATTCCGGAGTCGGAAATAGAAAACAGACACCTGGACGAATGGGCAACCAAAGAAGAGGTAGTTAAACTACTAAAACACCATATCCCAGACCTGAGGGACCTCACCATCAATGCGGTGAAAGCCCTGAGGAAAAGCTGGGCCTCGACGCAGATCGCGGTGGTCTGCCTGCCGGCCGTTCACGCGAGGAAAGCGGCGATGCTTGGTAAAATCAGAGTAGGCTGGGGCACAGTGCGCATCCGGGAGAAAATATCGCCAAGCAGATGCTTCAAGTGCTGGCATTTTGATCGCAGGAAGAGAGTGGACCACAGCAGGATCTGCTTTAGATGCGGACAAGAAGGGCACAACACACCTACGTGCAAGGAGACTCCCAACTGCATCATCTGCAGGGTGCAGGATCCAAAGAGTGACTGTAACCATACAAAATGCCGGAAGTGCAGTCCAGAGTGCGGAAAATGAGAGTGCTTCAACTTAATCTCAACCACTGCAGGGCAGCCCAAGACTTGCTGACACAGCGAGTCAGAGAACTGGACGTTGACGTGGCTATGCTGTGCGAGCAGTATGGCGGCCTTAATACCCAACCATGGGTTTCAGACAGCACAAAAAAGGCAGCAATATGGGCATGCGGTAGACTGCCTTTCGAACAGCTACCAACTAACCCCACCTCATGGTTTGTCAGGGCCAAGATTGGAGGGGTGCATCTGTATAGTTGCTATGCTCCACCGAGTGCTCCAATTGACATGTTCGAGGACTTCCTGGACACTCTCACAGAGGACGTGAGAAGACATGACCCGGTCGTAATCGCCGGAGACTTCAATGCCTGGTGTATTGAATGGGGCAGCCGTGAGACGGACAGAAGAGGTGAAGCCCTGCAAAAGACATTCTCGACACTTAACCTCACTCTCATGAATGAGGGAACTGCGAGCACCTATCGCAAAGGCGCCGTAAACTCCATTATCAACCTGACGTTCATTAGCAGTGTCCTAACAAAAAGTGGTTGCGAATGGAAGGTCGATGAAGAGTTCACAAATAGCGATCATCCAGCTATAATCTGGAAAATCAACACCAGTCCCAGAAGCGGGTGGCGTCAGAGACCCACAAGGAGGCAGCCAGTGGGCTGGAACAGCAAATGCTTTGATGTGGAGGCCTTCAGGTTGATGATGAGCGGATCACCAGCGCCCCGGTCAACAACTGCCGAAGGCATCACAGAAGAGGTAACAGCTACCCTGGTGGCAGCCAGCGATGCGTCGATGCCAAGGAGTCGCCCGAACGACGGCCGAGCATCAGTCCACTGGTGGAACCCGACCATCGCCCTACACCGGCGAGCATGCCTTAAGGTAAGAAGGCAACACCAGCGTGTTCGTAAGCAAGACAGGACCTCGACATAGGAACTTCGATGGATCTACAAAGAGAAAAGCGTCTTCTCAGAAACGCCATCAACTCTAGCAAACAAGAATGTTGGAAGGAACTTTGCGCGGAAGTTGACCGGGACCCGTGGGGCAGACCGTATAAGATGGTCATGCATAAGATAAAAAGCCTACCCGCAACAACACCAACCTATCCCGACATGCTGCACAGAATAGTAGAACATCTGCTCCTGGAGAAACCAGAACTCCCCGACTACCACCCCGAGGATGAAGAAGTGGAAATTCCTGGTGTGACCATGGAAGAGCTCACGAGAGCCTGCACTAGATTGCAGAATGGCAAGGCACCAGAACCAAGCGGCATACCCAACATCGCACTGAAGAGTGCAAATGCTGCCAGGCCAGACATGTTCATAAGCATGTGCGACGCATGCCTGCGGCAAGGCTTATTTCTGTTGTAAAAATTTCGATGATCTCCAGTTGATTTTATACAATAGAAAACAAACACAATAAAACACACAAAATTTAGCAGTGGTATTTTTATTGTTGGAGCACACTTTCACTTGGACATACAAAACGTTAATAATAAATTACATTTATAATTATTTTCACTGTGACATACAAACGTTTTCACTGCGACATATAAACGTTATCACTGAGCCATAAAAACGTTAATAATAAATTTCTCTCTATGTTCAAATTACATTTTTAATCACTGTGAAATTAATTCAACTCAACACTCCTCCTGAATTAATTCACTGCGTAGATTAACAAAGACTTTCTTACTCAATGATTTTGTAAAAATGTCAGCTAATTGCTGTTCACTTCGAATGGATTTTGGACTTACAGTTTTGTCGATGGCTTTATTGTTTTTGCCTTTGTGAGCATTCTTGAGCATGTAGATTGCAGATCTGTTATCCACGTAGAGGTCGGTGGGCTCATCAGTCTTCAGAATTTTGAGCCCACGAGCGATTCTTCTTATCCAACAAACGTCATCAATGGCAGATACTGCTGCCCGGTACTCGGCTTCGGCTGTGGAGGTTGCAATTAGTCATTGCTTTTGCGAGTACCACACCAGTGGTCCACCTCGCATGAGTAGCACTCCAGTCGTCGATTGCATAGTCTCTCGATCTCTTCCGAAGTCCGAATCTCCATTGAAGAAGATTCAACTGTTCATCGTGCCTCTCAGATACTTGAATACTCGCTTCACCATGTTCCAGTGAGTTTCTTTTGATTGTGCACAGAATCTGCTGAGAAGATTTACCGCAAAACTAATGTCTGGCCTGGAAATTGTCGCAAGATACAGCAAGCTACCAATTGCCTCTCGGTAGGGTGCTTTGGTGGCTGTTGCTTGGACATTCGGTTTTTCCATGACTTCTTTCGCAGCTCCAATGTCGATGGGAGTTGAGACGGGGTTGCAGTCGATATGTTGCATCTTCTTGAGTATCTTCATCGTGTACCTGGGTTGGCTCACAGATATCCCATCAGTCTTCACCTTCAGCTCCATCCGCAGATATGAAAATTCCTCTTGCACAGTCTCACTGTAGGTGATTTCAAATATTTGACTAATTTTCTTCAACAGCTTGTAGATTTCAGTCACGTCCTTTCCTGCGATAAGCCCATCATCTACGAAGAGTGTCATCAGGATGCTCCTGTCCTGATTATTATAAACACAAGGATCATTGTCAGTGCTCTTCAGTCCAAGTTCCTCAAATTTTGCTGACACTTCCTGGTTCCAGACTCTTGGAGCTTGTTTCAGATCGTAGATTGCTTTGAGTAGATGGCATACTTTTTCACTTCCATCTTCGAATCCTTGGGGTTGAGTCATGTGCAAAACTTCGTTCAACTTCCCATACAGAAAAGCAGTTTTGACGTCGAATGCGACCAACTTCATCTTTTCCGTTGCAGCATGACTCAGTATCAATCGTATCGAGGCATGACGAGCTACTGGACTAAATGTCTCGGCATAGTCTAAACCTTCCTTCTGCTCAAAACCTCTTGCGACAAGTCTGGCTTTCAATTTTCCGTTCGCTTTCTCAAGCAGTACCCATCTGCAAGATAATGGCTTGACATTCTTCGGGCATCCTCCTGCATCGCCTTTCTCCAATCAGGATCCTTCAGTGAATCTTCGACGGCGATTTCCCCAACTTCACCAATCAGTGCACATTGTGCGATGTTGCCTCTTCCCTGGAAGTCGATGATGTAGTTGGCGTATCTCTTGGGTTGTTTCAGAGTGTTGCGGTCTCTCAGTTCTCGACTTGGTGTCTGATTCGCTGGTGGTATCTGGTTGCCCCTTTCTTTTGTTTTTTTATGCTGTCCATCTTCGCCTGACTCACTTTCTGCTTGCTCAGTTTCCTCTTCCTCTTCCTTTTCTTCAGTAGTCACTTCTTGCGGGCTTGATTAGCTCAGTTCTGTCCTTGGTCTTGCTTCAGGCTTGGCTTCATGGAAGATTACGTTGTCTGAGCTGACGATTTTTCCTGTGCTTGGAATGTAAATTCTATAACACGGTGAGTCCCATTCGTAGCCTATCATGATTCCTTTTTCAGAATTGCGATCCATCTTTCCTCTCTTGTGACTTGGTTTGAGAACGTAGCACTCACATCCGAGTGCACGCAGCTTGCTGATGTCGACCTGTCGTCCAAACCAAAGTTGTGCTGGTGTCTTTCCTTCAACGGAGCTTGTGCCAGTCTGGTTAATGGTGAAGACTGCGTAGTTTGCCGCCTCCGCCCATAGTCTTTTGTCTAGTCCGTTGGAGTGAATCGCTGTACGAGTGGCTTCTACGATGGTTCGCATTTCCCTCTCGATCCTTACATTTTGCTCTGGTGTGTGGGTGTTTGAGACTGTATGGAAAATTCCTCTTTCTTCTACCATCTTTCTTGTTTAGGCGCTCCTTATCTCGGTTCCGTTGTCTGATCTGAATTTCTTTAATTTCCTCCCGAATTGATTTTCTACCAGGTTGATGTACTTTTCAAATTTGCTTGGAGCTTCATCTTTGGACTTCATGAAATATATCGTGCGATAATATGTGTAGTCATCTTTAAATAGGAGAAAGTACTTTGCGTTTCCGAGAGAAGGAACGTCCATTTCACCCATGTCCATGTGCACCAGGTCCAGGGGTTGTTTCGCTTTCTTTGGGTTTGAAGGGTGAGAGATCCGATGATGCTTCCCAAAGTCACAGCCTATACAAATCAAAATGTTTTTCACGTACTTTATGTTTTGATGCGCCAGTTTCTCATGCCATGTCCTGATTGACGTGATAAAAATTCATTCAACTTTCTTTTCTCTCCTCAGTAGCATCTTGAATAGGTTGCCCTCTCGTTCTGCCATGACAGCTACTTCATTTGTCCTTGGGTTGACAAATTTTGACGTTTTGTGGTCAGCCTTTTGTTGAAAACCTTTATCCAGGATTTGCCCCACTGAGACGAGGTTAAATCCGTGACTTGGCACGTACAAAACATTTTTAAAAACCACTTCCTTCCACTTCTGGCCATCATATGCTTCCATTTTCACATTTCCAACAGCAACGCCATCTCCAATTAGCTGAGTGCCATCTCCAATTAGGATTGGAACAGGCTTATCCAGTTCGACCATGTCGGTGAACCACTTGCGGTGTGATGACATATGTTGGCTTGCCCCCACAATCCTGGAACCAACATTCGTCCTTGCTCACTGAATTGCTGCTCAGCAGTGAGTTTGTGTCATGAGATGTGTTCAGAAGTGCCAAAGGTGATTGGTTACACTGCTCACTGGAACGTGATCTGCATTTATTTTTGAAGTGTCCCTTCTTTCCGCACTTGTTGCAGGCGTAATTGCGTTTGCAATATTCTAAATACTTTGGTGTTGGCTTTCCTTTGCATTTCCTCACAAAGTGTCCTTTATTCTCACACATGCAACAGATTTTCGATTTGGCCTCACTCTTGCTCGTTGATTGCTGTCCTTTCTTGTTATGGTGCTTAGTGACAAGTGCATTCTGATTGCTTGTTTCATGTCCATTTCCATTTTCTTTCAGCCTCTCGTCCTCAAGTCTAAGTCGTTCAACTAGTCTTTCCACTGTCTGCTGTCCTGCATCAACGTTGTCACATGATGTCCTGAAGTGTGCCAACTTGGGTGGCAGCACATCCAGGATCCTCAATATCACCCAACTTGGATCAATGTCATTTGCTAGTTCCTCGGCAATGGCGGTGATGTCCATGCAATTTTCAGCAGCTGACTTTGTCTCGTCGTAGACAAATGAGAAGAATTTCTGTCACAATGTCTCTCTGGTCACTTCAGTTTTCGTTCCGTACAGGTTGATGATTTTGTCCAACATCTGTCTTGAAGTCACACAGTCTGCGAGTTTGCTGGCTATCTGACTGCTCACGTTGAGTGCGATGAGTGTTTGGCCCTCGAGATCTTGTTTGACCCATGCTTTCACTGTTTCATCAGTTGAGGCACCTGCTGGTTTGACCTTTGCGCCGATTGCAACTTCATACAAATGTTTTATTTTTAAAGCTAAGTTTAATTTCAAGCGCCAGGACGCATAATTAACCTTGCCTTGTGAATCTTCACACAGTGTTTATAACTTTGACTTGACTGTGTCCATTTTTCAAACTGACTTTACAATTTCAATTTTTCAGACTAGTTATAAAATGTTCAGACTTACAGTTCGGTGGCGCTTACGACGGCTGCTCTGACTTTCGATGACAGTTTGCCGGTGAATTTGGGAGGCGTACCTCAGGGCTCTGTCCTGAGGCCACTCTTGTGGAACGTCGTGTACGACGGCCTACTCCATCTGGAATTACCGACGAACACAACACTCGTGGCTTTCGCGGACGACGTAGCAGTTGTCCTTGTAGCCAAACACCTGGAGGAACTGGAAGCCGCATTCTTCACCACCATCCGGAGCATAAGACAGTGGATGACATCGGTGGACCTGTCTTTGGCGAAACATAAGACCGAGGCACTCCTTGTGAGTAGCCGGAAGAAAATGGAGACCATCACCATAAGAGTAGGCGACTACGACATCCGGTCGCTACCCTACATCCCCGGTATTTAGGAGTGGTCTTGGATGCCAGACTCAACTACAAAGAGCACATCTCCAGCGTCAGCAGGAAGGCATCAGCAGTACAGGGCGCACTTTCGCGGATAATACCCAATATCGGAGGCCCCAGACAAATCCGAAGGCGACTACTGGCAACTGTGGTTACCTCCGTCTTGCTATACGGAGCACCAGTATGGACGAAATCACTAGAGCTAACAACATACCGCAAGACAATGTCATTAGTCCTGCGGCTCTCAGCGATCAGAGTGGCGACAGCATACCGAACAGTATCACACGATGCTGTCAACGTCGTGGCATCATGCCCACCCATTGACACCCTGGCAGGAGAGCGGGAACACCAACATCGTTGGAAGAAGGAAGAGCGGCGAAAGGTCCTCTGTGAAGAGGAGAGACCCGAGAGTCTTCGCCTCTGGCAAGAGAGATGGGACAACTCGACGAAGGGTCGGTGCACTCATCGGCTGATCCCAGTTATTACCAAATGGGTTACTCGCCTGCACGGGGAAGTCGGGTATTACATCACCCAACTCTTGACTGGGCATGGATGCTTTCGGGCATACTTGCACAGATTCAAGAGAACTGACTTCCCAAACTGTCATCATTGCCGCGATGTGATCGAAGACGCAGAACACGTGTTCTTCCAATGCCCCCTCTACGAGGGGACACGGGCAGAACTAGGGAGAAATCTGGACCATTCCATTAGTCCAGAAAACGTGGAGTGCATGCTGAAGAGCCAATCGGCTTGGAACAGAATTGCAGAGTACGCGGAATCCATTATCAAGAATCTCCAGACAACGTACGAAGAATAGGCCGCGAGGCGTCATAACATCGGGACATCAGTAGCATCAAATAAGAACGCCCCGGTGAAGTTGTATTTACAAAGAGTGCCGCCGGGGAACCATCGTTCCGGGAGCAAGGTTACAGGTGCAGGTTATGTTTTAGCGAGGTAAAAATCCCGCATAACTCGTCTGGCAGGAAAAATTTCCATGCGAGTACCTTTCGAAGGTTTCCCCCTGTACCTCATTAATCTAAACATTAAAAAAAAAGACTCATTCACGATCCTGTTTTAGATGTAACCACAATCACCACTCTTTTCTCCACTTACAACACTCTGCTGAGCAAAATGATTTTAACGCAGAACAGAATATATCATGATCAACAATAAGCTTAATGGCCTGTCAATCCAGTAATCCTTTCGCATACTCGTTCTTAAGTATAAATAAGGTTAAATAAAAAATAAAGCTGGCGGAATTAATTTTCTAATCAATTGATTTACTTGTTGGAGTGGACATTTTTTTTTGTTTATTAGCAGATGCACAAATAAGTGTGCAATATAATGAATTTGTGGCTATTGGACTTAAAACTAAAACATTCATACAAACAGTCATATAAACATGCACACAATATGCATACTACATATACACACATTAGCATTCACTTGTACACAGCTGAGCACCATGGCAATAAATGTGCATTGCACAGTCAGTCGTACCATAGCGCTCAGCAATAACACGCGCTAACTTACCATAAAGAACAAAAACCAAACATTATAAACATCTTTACTTTTGTGAATTAAAAATTTATTAGTTAAAATTTAATTCATCCATGTATTTATTGTTTTCCTTATTCTACGGAAATTAATGAGCAACTAGCTTGTTCTAATATCAAAAATATTGACAATAACCGGTTCATCGACGACAATTATTACAGTTTATGTGCTAATTGAATAATCATTTATATTTTTGTGGACATTTTCATAGTTTTTCTCACGGGATTACACGTATTTTTACAGATTTTTCCAGATTGGCAAAAAAAAACAGAATTCAAGCAAACCGCGTGACTTTGTTGGAAAAAATTATACTTCATGCAAATGGAAGCTCAGTTCTTATTAGCTGGTATTACAACCGATTCAATGAAATTCAATCACATTTTGTGAGCGTTGGATCTACAATTTCTACAGCCAGTCATTGACATTATTGAACATCCGCCATTATTAAATAAATATGAAACACTAAAAACACGAATTTTAGCCGAATTCACACATTCTGATCAGCAAAAACTGCGTATTTTGTTAAAAGAAACCGAATTGGGCGATGCCATGTCATCACAACTTCTTCGAAAAATAGGCAGGCTGTCAAATAATGCACTCTCAGATGAGGCGTTAAAAACGCTTTGAATCGAACGTTTGCCAGAACAAATTGGTCCTGTTATCTCCACTGCTGACGGCGATTTGACAAAATTGCAATTAGCGAGGTAGCAACGCCCTCTACTTTACGGCAAAGTTCTGACGACATGTCATATCAAATTTCTGCTTTAACATGTCGGATTGAGAAACTTTCAAAAAAGTTCTCCCAATTTTCGAATAATCGCGGACGCTCACAAAGTCGCGATAAATCAAAAGATCGCAAACGATCAACTACACGTCCTAACAATAATAGTCCATATTGCTATTATCACTTCAAGTTCGTTGATCGCAAACGATCAACTGCACATCCTAACAATAATAGTCCATATTGCTATTATTACTTCAAGAACTTTGTAAATTTTGGTCCACTAAGGAGGCCTCAAAAAACTAATTATTTCCACTTCCGAAACAATGGCGAGCGAAGTGGTCACCTCGAAAAGTAAACGTCTATTCATTTTTGATCGCCAAAGTAACAGAAAATATTTCATTACCACGGGTGCTGACATTTCAGTTAGTCCAAAGGTCTACTACGGTAGCACTTCAAACGCCGATGATTATCAACTTTTCGCCGCAAATGGCACATTGATAAAAACATTTGGCAAAACAAACATAAACGTTAATTTGCGATTTCGCAGAAATTTCACTTGGCAATTCATTATCGCCGACGTCAAACAAGCAATTATTGGCGCTGATTTTTTAGAATATTTCGATTTACTCGTCGATATCAAATGCAACCGGCTGATTGATCAAATTACAAAAGTAAACGTCAACCCTAACACATTGCCACCTATCAACGGATCAGCACCATCAACAAATCAATCAATTTTTTTTGACATTTTCGATACATTTAGGGATTTAGCGCAACTGCCATCATTCAACTCACCAACACTTACGTCGAATGTCAACTATCAAATAATTACAAATGGACAATCCATTTTTTCACGCGCACGTCGACTAGACACCGAGAAATTAAATGCTGCAAAAAAGGAATTTGAAATCATGATGCGAGCGGGCATCTGTCAATCAAGTAAAAGTCAATGGGCCAGTCCACTACATATGGTAAAAAAACACAATAGCGAGTGGCGCCCATGCGGTGATTATAGACGACTCAACGCTATAACGGTTTCGGACAGGTATCCTCTTCCACACATCTATGATTTTGCTAAAAATTTTGCTGGAAAAACCATTTTCACAAAAATTGATTTCTTCAAAGCATATCATCAGGTCCCACTCGACGAAGAGAGCCATAAAAACAGCCATCATTACGCCATTCGGTTTCTTCGAATTCAAATTCCAACGCCTCACGAATGTTTCAACGCTACATGAACCAGATTTTTCACGATTTAGATTTTGTTTATGTGTACATTGATGACATTTGCATCGCGTCAAAGGATGAAACGAAGCATCGCACACATATGGAATCGGTTTTAAATCGCCTGCAACAATTCAATATAAAAATCAACATGGCGAAATGCGACATTGTCAAACCAACAGTTCTATTTTTGGGACACATGATAACCGCAAATGGAATACTTCCATTTAATACCGCAAAAATTTATGCAATTTTGAATTTCAAAAAGGCACAAAAAGCGTTTGAACTTTGTCGTTTTTTACTGATCATGAATTTTTATTGGCGTTTCCTCCCACATGCACCTGCGACACAAGGAAAACTACAGTCCTTAATTGGGGGGAACAAGGAAAGGGACCAATCACTGATTGGTTGGTCCGTCGAAGCTAACGCAGCTTTCGAAAAATGCAAGTCAGACTTAGCATCTGTCACTTATTTGTCTCATCCAGTCATAGGAACCCAATTGGTACTTCACATTGATGCAAGCGATTTTTCTGTAGGCGCAGTTCTGCAACAAATAGTGGACAACAAATTATAGCCATTGGTATTTTACTCAAAAAGTATGACCGACACGCACCCCAGATACCGCACTTATGATCGTGAGTTATTGGCCATCTATCAATCAATTGAATTTTTCAAATACATGATCGAAGGTCGAAACTGCATCATTTACACTGACCATAAGCCACTGATTTTCGCGATTCTACAGAAACCAGACAAAGCATCGCCACGACAACTACGTTATTTGGATTTCATAGGTCAATTTTGAACTGATTTACGTCACGTGTCCGGAAGGGACAATATTATTGCTGATGCACACTCAATTTTGCACTTTTAACATTGAATGCAAGACGATGCCCATCTTGAAATGTTCAGCGAAGCGTGCAACAATCAAAATGATCACCGAAAAATATGTTTGGTCCAACATGAAAGCTGACATTTCAAAATGGGCATCGTCTTGCATTCAATGTTAAAAATGCAAAATTGTACGACACAACAGAGCCATTTTGGACAAATCAACACATCTCTTGCATTCAGCTACTCAACCACTTAAAACTATTAAAGAAAAAAATTTGCAAATCAATGAAGCTACCATAGAGATTGACCTAAATTCTCCACACAGAAGCAATTGACAACGAATTTTCCACATTTGGAGTTCATTTTGGAGTTCCAGTAACTATCAAACCGATAGAAGATCTCTGTTCGAGTCCCGATTTATCGACGCGCTTAATAAGCTTATTGATTGCCAGCGCTCGCAAACTGTAGCGTATCATCCGGCCTCAAGTGGAATAATCGAGCGCTGTGTGATTGATTTTTACAAGAAACACTAATGTGCCATGGTACTAACGATTAGTTTAACGGATTTTAGCAGTTGTACTCAGAGTTCGTTAAAGCCTAAGGCAGGACATGGAAGCAAGTCTTATATTATTTTTGAAATCTTATATTATTTGTATGATATATTATTTATTTTTTATTTCTATTCTTATATGTTATAATAAACTTTCAAGGGAAAAAAATTATATTTGATTTATTTATAATATTTCTTTATATTGTATTATTTAATTTACATTAGTTATTTTTTGAATTTATCTAAATATTTGAAGATTTAATTATCTTATACAATTTATATTATAAGACATAAAATTCAATATTATTTATAAAATTTATCTCATTAGGTTCAGGTTTCAGGTTATTCATGTTGGTTGTACTGTTTACATTTTAGTACTATTGGTTATTAATTTATTTAAAATATTTTGTGCAATTGGTCAAACTTTTATTATGAACGATTCTCAAATTGTTTTTGATTTTGATTGTTGAGTTTTACTATTTCATAGGGGCTTTCATATGGACTCCCATTTTTTTACAGTTCTCGGACTTAAGGTAGACAAAATCTTCAATTTTTAGCTCATATGTTATGTCTATGTTTTTATTTTTTTGAAATAATTTTCCCTGAATAACTCGTTTTTTCACTAGGGCTAATGCTCTCTTTAGAGTAGTTGTAATTCTTTGACATCGTTATCAGTATTATATATATAGTATCATTGATTTAGCTTTCGATACAACTGATGTCATCAATTTTGTTTTCCTAAATGCTAATTGAAAAGGGGTATATTTTGTTTCAGTGCGGGGAGTTGTGTTGTATGGAAGAACGTAATTTGCTATTCGTTCATTCCAATTATCATATTTTGTGAACAACAATATGTATTTGGTTAGTGTTCTATAATTTCTTTCTATAGAATTTAAGGTTTAATGGAGGAATAGTATTAACATTATATCAATATTTTTCATAGTTTACTGAGCAAAGAATTGTTAAATTGGTACCTTTATCTGTTGAAAATTTCTTGAAGCATCCGAACTTTAATATGCACTCTTTCGCTATGGTTTTCGCTGTTGCATAAGATTCTTTAGTTTCCACAGTTAGAATATATAGATATCTTTGCGAAAATTTCAGTGGTCCCACAGTATCTGTAGACACAGCAATTTTTTAAGTTATCAGTTATTACCTACATCTCTTTTCTAATTACCTTTTTTTTGAACAGTTGTCACAATTGCCAATATATATTTTTCCCATTCTGTTCATATTTTTCCACACGCAGTTTTGTTTCAATTTGGAAATGCATCTATTTATGCCAATATGACCCCCATGTGTAGTTAAATAATGTTCTTCAATTAATATCTTTATTTCTAGATCGTTAATTATTCGTGCTATCTGTTTGTATAATAATATCTGCAACGGAGATATTTTATTATCTGATAGCATAATTCTTTACGTATCATTGAATATTCTTTGAATTTTGAGATACTCAAAAATTATAAGTTCTCAAATATTCTGTGATTATAAGCCAGACTTAATTATTTTATATTTTCTCTGCTTCTATGTCATAGTATTTTATGCAAAATCATTTCATTCTAATCTGCTCGTTTCTTATTAAATTTTAAAATAATATTGTTATTATCTTCAATTAAAGTATTCATTGCCTTTTTATTTATATTAACTTGAGTGTTCCTTATATTTAAATTTTTATTCTTAATAGTACGTGTACCTACACGTATATGTTCAATTTGGATACGTTTTATGTTCCTTATAACTGATATTGAGGTACACTCCCATGTGTATTTTTTCTCCATTTTATTTTTATTATTACTCTTTGGCATCTTCTCAATTTTATTTTGAGCTTCATAATTTTTATTAGCCTTCATTCCACCGGTAACTACGTTAATATTTTTGGAAATGAGCTTTTATAATTATGTTATAGTAGCGTTGCCTATGGCAATGATGGTTTGTTCGTCACCCTGAATTCAAAGAGGGTGTTCGTCACTCTAAATTCTTAAAGATATAGATTTGTTCGAAAGTTTGTTGCCTCTGGTAGCACTTCCGAAAAAAGATGCCATGATTCGATGATACTTTGTCGAATATACGAAAAACCAATAAGAAACGATTATACGTGGTAATAAAGGAAAAATGCAGCCGATGTATGACGCCATCGAACTACATGAAGTACGCGATTTATTGGGTACTAGACCGTCGAGGCGACAAGTGTTGCCTATAGTAGGTTTTCTGCGAGAAGAAGCCATGATTGGATGACTCTTCGTCGAATCTACGAAAAACTGATAAGAATCACTCGTACGTACGAACAAAGTAAAAATACGGCCGGTGGTATGAAGCTATGGCCGTCGAGGTGACAAGTCGGTGAATTACTTTTATTAGCTTTTCTAGTAAATGGATTGTTTTTCATAATTATTACACATATGCATTGAAATAAATAAATTTTTTGGAATATTTTTATATAAAAGTGTTGACACATTTTAAAGGTAATTTTTTTTATTATTCGTTTTGTTATATGGGAAGAATTATTGTTAATTGATTGAATTTGAATACTCAAGTGGTAAGGGATTTTTTCATCATTTTTTTAAAAACTTTTCGGTGTTAATTTTCAAATATATGTCTACAAACTGAATTCAACCGATATTTTGCCGAATTTCTTATAAGTATCATTGATAAAAAATAAATAGAAAGTAATCAAATAAATATGATTGCATAAGGAAAATTTAATAATGTTTTGATTAGTTTTGATTATATAACACAAAAAATTATAGTAGTTGAATTTTCACATCAACTACTATAACATAAAAACTATAATCGAAATAAAAATAATTGCTAGTAAAATTTTTATCTTTTCTTTCATTAAATAATAGGGAAAAAAGGAAATTGTAATTAAATAAATTACAACTGACTGAATAAAAAGTGAACTTAGTTTAAATTCATTATAAAAAGTTTAGTTAGTTTAACTCTTACTAAGTTAGTTTAATTATATGTAAGCATTTTTGAAGTTTTTCTTGCTAACTATGTTCTTTTGCTAGCAAAAAGTTGTAAGGATTACCAATAACTCATTATAGTTGTGGTTGCGATGGTGTTATTGCTCAAGTCAAACACAGGTAGAGCATTACGACATTTGGTGTCTATGCCGGTGATGTATGCAAATTAAAGATGAGATCCAAGAGTAAAGTCAATGTTGAAAACCGCTAGGCCGATTTTTATTAATTCTTTTAAAACTTTATAAAATTCTTCTTTTATTCTTAGATTTATTTTATAATGATCTTCGGCTTTGCGTATTCAATTTTATATTCTTAAATTTCTGAACATCGATCCTTTGGAAAAACTGTAGTATTTATAGTAGTAACAAGAATTTACATAAGAATAAGTGTATAGTGATGCATTTCTCTAAGAAGATAAACAATGCCAGTTTTTTCTGAGGAATTTACATTTCTAAAATTGTAGTAATATAAATTGTCCTTGGATTGCACTTATTCATTAGTTGTACATAGGTTTATCATATTACTATTACAGAACTCGATTAGTGAGATGCAATTATGATAGAACACGTATAAAGAGTTCTATCATAATTGCATCTCACTTGAAAGCAGAAACCTTTAGTAAGAGTAAAATTAGACTGATGAAATTTACTCATTTGCAATTTTCTCATATTATGCGAGAACAGATAGAACAAATGCCTTTCTGAAGATAATTCATACTTCAAGTAAGGGCGTAGTAATAATTCATTCATAATCGTCAACATATGGGCTGACGATTATGATACTAAATTTATTAAGTTGCCTTCACCCAGTCATTATTAGGAAAACGTATGTTGACTTTTGCTAAAGTAAACATACGTGAGAGTATTATTCAGATATTACTAAAGTTAATTTAAAAATAATTCATTTAGTTCGGCAAAAATTTAATCTGAAGTTGAGTTAATATTTCTTACAATTAGTTAAAAAAATATATATATTATTCACACATAAACAATAAAAACTGAGTTTACGCACACATAAACAATAAAAACAAAAATATGACGCTTCAACATAACCAACGAACCCACTAATCCATCTATAGTTAGTCCGGAAACTACAATCCCTTACCCTAAGGGGAGCAGTGCAACTACTGCTACAATCCTCCTGTTTTGTTAGAGGTACTGTAAATGATGACAGCTACACAACAGTAGTAGTAGCAAAATTAGTCCAATCGAATTCGCCTAATATTTTCCATGCGATTTCATAGTTTTCGGATACCACGGTTGAATGTTTGATTAACGCTAGAGCATCAGACTATAAATTTGAATTTTACGTTATCGAAGAACGTTTACGTCATGATCGCGAATATAATTTTGAAAGTACGGTCGTATAGAGATTATATAAGAACAGTCGTATAGTATCGTTAAAATTATTGTCCGTACAATTGCGTACCATCGTATACGAAGGTATATCGATCGTTGAAAATTATTGTACATTCGATTATATAAATAAAATAATTGTATGTGCGATAACATTCTGAATAAACAAAAAAAATTTAGAAAGTTTAAAAAAATTCCAAAATTAAGTGAAAATCGCGTCTTTATTTTACTTATAAAAGAACGGTAAAATTAGGATTGGAAATAAAAAAAACTACTTGTAAGGTAAATGTTAAAATATTGATAGAAGTAATAATGTTATATAATAAAAATTATAATACTAAATTTAATACGATATTTTATTTATCGTCAAAACCTATATGAGTGATTAAATCTTATATTGGCGATCGTATTATTCAGAAATATTATTTATTTAAAAAATAGCAGAACATATACGGCCAGCAGAATCTATATTGGTCACCCCAAATCAGTTTTCATACAACATTTCTCACTCTTTTAATGTGCGCAGTTTTAAAACCCAATAAGTGCAACAATTTACCATTTAGCCAAGCGCATTTTGTGACTTTATTTCCCAAAGTACATCGCCACTATACCCTCTAATTAACTATTAATCTACTTTCTTGTTTGCAAGTTTCAAAGTAACAAATATCTGCGAACCCTCGTAAAATTTAATCAAATGGGTCAAAACAGAAAAAACTAAATTTGTATGGGATGATTAAGCATTCTGTGTTTTACAAATAACTTTAATATTAATTTTTTTTTCTCGATTATATCAACAATAATCGATTATATTTTTTTCGATTATATCAACAATAGCAAAAATACTAGAAATAATAACAAGCAACAGGCAATAAATAGCAAGCAACAATCAATAATGAGAGACAACGTTTAGACCGATTTCCAATTAGAATTTGCGAGTATTTTAATTTTTTTCAAATTATTATTCTCTTAAATTTTGAGTTATGTTCGGTTTACGAATTATATTTGAAACTCAACTTTAAATTTACTTCTTGTGTGAACTACGATTGTGAGTATATGTGAAGCGACACAGTAAATTTTAAAGTGAATAAAAAAAAATGAACAAACAATAATAATAGTCGATATATTAAACAAATGATCAGAATCATTTCAATTTCAAGAAGAAAGAAAACCGCTGTGGGTTGTTATTAAATAAATTATTAATGTAAGGTTATTTTGCTATGCCAAGGCTTTCTTCCTGCTTGCACATACTAACTTTTATGCCCTTCAATACTAAAATAAAATGGGACTGGAAGTACTGCTTTGATATCTGGTTCTGGATCGGTTCTTTTGGTATACTTTGATGTTTAATTTATTATTTTATATTTAGTTTTAGCGGCAGTTTCATTCCCTATTGCTTTCGCACTCAGAAATAATAGCCCGATTATTAAACAAATAATCAATATGGTACTTATAGATGCTAACATGCAGTAATGGAATCTTATGTTCCATTGGTTATGGCTGAGTTTGCGGAAATCTTCCTCTACTTTTACCTTGTCTCTAAACGCATTCAATAACTTCCTCCCTTCTGAAAAATATGCTTGTTTCCTTATGACTTCTCATTATGATAAGTAAAATCTTTACTCTAAATATTCCCCCATTTGAACTATGAACATCAAACTTCATTCAGTTTGCTTCTCATAAATTGGGGATATTATTTTTTTGGTTTCGAAAAATAATACTTGTTCAAGTGGTAGTTTCAATTCCTTATTTCCTAGTTCACATATTTTCAAAAATTCTATAATTCAGGAATGTAGATGGTAACGATGTGGTGACTTCCTTCGCAGAGAATCCACTAAATGTTCTGAGTTAGAGCTGCTAAGAATCGGTCAATTATTTTTACAAATTCGTCGAGTCGCTGAAGCGGTATACACTATATTTACGCATTGTCAGAACTCATCACATGAAAATGGTACGAAAAACTCATGGTTAATTAAATGCGGTATACACATATATTTGTGCATTGTTTGTACCAATAAGTCCTACCTTTCGTAGAAAATTCCAGGCAAAATATATACCTTATGCATCGCGTATGTTGTTAATTTTGGAAAGGGTAAAACGATCTTTATTAAAATATTTTTCACATTTTGAAATGCAGATAGCTATACTACTTGATGTAGTATGAATAGATTTTAGAAAATAAGTTAGTCTTGGCTGCTACTGTTTTTAAAGATTTTTGTTATATTGTTTCTATTTAATGTATAGATCCCATAAAAGAAGTTAGTCTTAGCTGCTAAATTTTTTTAAAGATTTCTGTTATATTAATTCTATTTAAAATAAATGAATGTAGTTTTGTTTTGGTACAAATTCTTCAGAATAAATAATTCAGTTTTTAACGTCACACTTCAGATTTTCTTATTCATGGCATCACTGAAATCGTTATATGATGTACCGAGCTTATGGATGTTGGCTGACATAATAAGTTCTAGTTCCTTTAATGGTTTACTCAGTTTGTCAAAATTAGAGATCACCACCGATATTTTATATTTCACTATTTTAAATGTCCCATCGCATTCTTTTTTAAGAATCACGAATTTATTATAAATTGTATGAGAGTCGTCACTATACATTGTATCGAAAGCCACTTTGAGAAACTATCTATCACATCGATAGCTCTTTTTAATCTAGTTGGTCCAAAAATATGTCTTAGCTGATCATTATTTTTCGTCAATATTTTGGATAACATAGATATCTTCTTTAGCAGCAAAATACAGGATTTCTGAAAAGATTCAGTGTCTGAGGTATCACCGATTATAGAACATAATTCATCAATTTTTCGATAAAAAATACCGATAAAATTCAAAACATTGGAAAACCAATAGGCGTAAATTTCGAAAAATCCTCCAAATATCCGTATAGAAAATTACAATTCCTACTTTTTCGAACGAAACCGGTCCACCGTTTAAATCCACATTTTCAATATGTATTTTATTATTTTCAAATAGTGGGCAAGCATGTGTCAGTGTAGCCTATATTCCGTACCTCGTTGCAATGTAAATGCATATCAGGAAATTCAATAATTTTTTATATTCTTTTAATGGTAACTTACAATATTATCTCAAATAAAACAAAATTGTCTTTTAAAATTGTTTTTTTCATATTTATGAATTTATTATTAATTTGTTAGATTCGATGGATAATATAAAAGATAAAAATAAAATGTTACAAAAACTACGACACAGCCATACACTTTAATTATCTACAATTAAATAAAATACAAATACGCAGAGTTTACATAACACTTTATTTAATTACGACAGATGTTATACAAATAACGTAGCATCTACGAAATACGGCTTACAATCGCTGTTCAGTTTCAACTAAAAACTAAAACTAAACTAAAACTCTCTGTCGCGAGCAGCGCCCATATTTATAAACTCTGAAACCAATTTTCTGGAATCTTTTAGAATATGCCAGAACCATGCCACATCGAAACAAATGTTCTAAAATGAATGGCACTCATCTTCTCTCTCAAATTCAGAGCATATTACTTTGTATGTCTGGTGGAATTCCAGTTTGTAGGGCCACTGGTAATCGCACTTCTCTTCTGAAGTCCGTACTTACCGATGTTCCTTCATACTTACGGGTGTATCTACAAGAGAAGGAGCAGAGGTATATGTTGGGCTCAGTTTCTTTGATGCCGATCAGCCAATTGAGCCAAACGCCGTTCCAGACTTTAATTGAATCGATCTACCATTCCGTTCGATTGAGGATAATGTGGGGTTGTCCAAGCTTTGTAAATTCCCATAAGCTGACATATTTCCTTAAATAGTCGAGACTCAAAATTTCTGTCTTGATTAGTGTGAATTTCCGAACGAACTTCAAATAGGTAAAATATTTCTGTTACTAGCCTTTCTGCTATTCTTATTGCCTCTTGATTCGTTATTTCAAACGCCTCTGGCCATTTCGTATGAACCGGTTTACGATTTCCATAGTAGGTAAAGTTCCCGCCACGTTTAGCACTATTCTTTTCCATGAAGTACTGATATTGTAAAGTGTCAGCGCGTCCCTGCTTTTTGTCTGTGGCCTTTTTACAAATGCGCAGCTGTTGCAATTACGGTAACAATCTTCGACATCATCACGGCAGTTAATCCAATCAAATCACTAAAATTTTCTTAAGAGAGTTTTCTTCATCCTGCTCCTGTGCATATTGCACAATATCTTTACTCTGTTGCTCGCTAAGAGCACCGAATGCTTCTTACAATCTCAGCTACTTTATCCGCTTGCTAAGTACAATATTTACAGTCATTTATATAAGGTCTCCTGGACAAAGCATCCGCATTATCATGTAATTTGCGAATTGCTCGATCCATCGTACTACCTGCCTTTCAGTATTTTTGAAGTGAATCAACCACTTTAATGCAGCATGGTCTGTTTTAAGGAGAAATTTTCTCTGCAGAAGATACTTGCTCAACTTTTGGAATGTTTTTATCACAGCGAGCAACTCTCTTCGTAAGAAGCAATAGTTCCTCTTCAGATTGGAAACAAAAGCGATCACCACCTCACAAGATCCTCTCTAGTTACCTAGACAATGTAAATAAATTCATCATCAATACATAAGACGATAGGCATGTTACACAGGCGTTGTTTTAATTCTTAGAAAGCTTTATTACATTTGTGTTCCAGTTAAACTGATATCGTTCTTCTGTGAGCTGATGTAATGACCTTGCAATATCCGCAAAATTACGAATTAATCTTCAGGCCACAAACTGAGAAATGTCCGCACTTAAGTCTTATTCCTTGGTATGGAAAAGAATTGACTTTCTCCAGTTCCGTTTGTATATTTTCATGCAAAACAATCTGTCCAAAAAAGTTGACTTCTCTTTTGACAAATGAGCACTTCTTACGGCTCAGCTTCAAGTTTGCATTCCGTAGTTTTCAAAAATGTATCCCAGTTTTTGAGAGTGGTCCTCACAAAATTACGCTCAATTTTGATTATATTGTCCAAATACACCAGGCAGGCATCTCCTATTAGTGCACAAAACACCACTACCATAAACACCTCGAATATAGTGCGCACACAGTTCTTTTCCTGTAGAGGACGCCAGTTTCATTCCCTATTGCTTTCGCACTGGGTTATGACGTGAAAACCAAAGCTCAATCATCCCAATGGAAGTTGCCGCACGAGTCAAGACCGAAAAAAGCGCGTCAATTTCGGTCGAATGTAAAGATTTTGCTTACAATTTTCTTCGATTGAAGGGGTGTGGTGTATCATGAGTTCTTGCCACAGGATAGAACGGTCAATAAGGAATATTACCTGCAAGTAACGCGCAAGTTGAGCGAAGCAATCCACCAGCAACGCCCGGATTTGTAGAAGAATAAAAATTGGCTTTTCCACCATGATAACGCCCCTGCTTACGCATCGTTGCTTGTGCGCAAATTTTTGACCAAAAACAACACACTAATAATGGTACAGCCACCGTATTCCCTAGATCTGGGCCCCTGTGACTTTTTCTTATTCCCGAAACTGAAGAGCCCCATGAAAGGACAACGCTACGCTACGATTGAGGAGATAAAAACGGCATCGAAGGAGCAGCTGAACAAGATCACAAAAAATGATTTTTTAAAGTGCTTTGAGAATTGGACAAAACGTTGGCACAAGTGTATAATATCTGGTGGGGATTATTTTGAAGGGGACAAAATAGTAATTCATAAATAAATAAATAATTTTTGAAAAAAAAACAAAATTCGCAATACTTTTTATATAAAGGATATCCACTCTTTCATATACATACTACGTTTCCCAATTCACTCTATATTGATATTCAAATAATAAATCAATTTGGTAGGTTTTCCGTTAATAAGCAACATAATCAGAGTATAATAAGTATTAAAAATAATTTCATAATAAATACTATAACCATAGCCGGTCAGTGGCTTTTTGTATGCTTGAATTTAAATTTCAGACTTTATTACTTGTTTATCTATATTTATTTTATAAAACTATACAAAATATAGGTAAACAGTATTTAGCTGTGAAATATTTTTTATAATTTTTGTTTTATAGTTCCACCTGTAATTATTCCATTTTCTTTTGGCGAAAAACCCCTAAACGTCGACGATTCTGTATCAAAATAGTTTTCGCATCATTGAATCAGTTCAAGCAGTTCATAATGGAAATTATACGTGTGAAGCAAAACATTCTTCCGCATTTACTGATTATACTACGGAACTAAATATTCAAGGTTTTTTTTTAATTTTAGCATATTTTTTACAAAACTAAAGAGCTTATATTTTTGGACAAAACTAAAGAGCTTATATTTTTTATGTTTGACTATTGCATTAAAAATACGAGTTCTTAATTGCGTACTTACTTTATCATAATTGCTTATCCATTTTGTGATCATATTACTGAAGAGATTTTCTTAGATTAGTTTTGAAAAGAAAATTTTATTGCGGAAGAATGTCGTCTTCATTATAATCGAGCTGCAAGGGCTTTTTTAAAAATTATCTTCATTGGTTCATACAGTATTTTTCAATAAAAGTGATATGTTTTTTTTCAAATAAATGAAAAATTAAATATGGCCGAGCATAATTTATTATTTTGTTTGGAAGTACTCGTATAACCAAATCTTCTAAAAAAGGAAGTATATTGGGTATACAATAAATATTGTGGACTGGAGTGGAATGTTGGCTTCATCGGCTTGAATAATATATATTAGAAACCACTCGATAATATTTGAATTGGACATATTGTTTATGTTAAAGCTGCAAAAACGAAATATTTTTTGAAAATACGTAAAGATTTTGAATGCAAAATTCGAATTATATCTGATGAATATACTATATCTAAATTTAATAATATAAAATAGATTTTTTCGACTACACCTCGATGTTGTATTCATAAGTGTTTTGATATACATTATAATTATACTTTATATTATTTCCTTAATAGTTTACAATTTTAATGGGAGGTTTTAAAGTTCTAAATCTTTCGAAATATTTCACATTTATTTCCATTTTATAATATAATATTTTAAAATTATTATCAACTAATCGAATATCATATATATTATAGTATTTCATGAAGTTTTTCATTACTTTTACGGTCATCTAGAAGAGATTTTACTTAATTTCTTAGACTGTTGTTATGAAATACAGTTCTTATATAGTAGAAATGGATGAATTTCGTTTTTACATATAGGATGTTGCTGACTCTTCTTTAAAAAAGAAGAGGATACATATAGGATGTTGCTGACTAATCAATAAAAATTGACTAATTATTATTGAGTATTTAAAACACAAAGCCCACGAAAAATAAAAACCAAAATAAATTTCGTTCTGTTTCAACATATATTTTTGTTTACAGATAAAAAGAAAAACCAACAAATTTTTGTGCTGTAGGAAATAATTAAAATATCAAAGTTGGATTTTACCTAGCATTAAAATTTTACGGGCGATAAATTTCGAGTTTGTCGTATGCAATCATTAGGTAAACATAACATTTTTTAAAATAAAATACAAAAAAAAACTCAGTTTCTTTGCACATAAAATAATTTGAATGCGTTTCAATTTAAATAATTAGAAATTTTTTCTCTTAAGTTAAAACCTAATCTTTATTTAAATAAAATTTGACTGTATATTAATTAAAGCTAATACAAAAAATTTTATTTTATTAAAAAGAAAAAGTACAAAAAAATTTTTTTGAAAAGTACAAATAAAAAATAAAAAAAAAACAATAAGATAAAAATAAATTTAAAAAAAACAGACGTATTATATTAAATTAAAAACTGTAAAAATAAAAGCAAAAATAAAAATTAATAGCTTTTGTGAAATGTAAATTAAGTCATATAATAATATTGAAAGAAATATGGTATTGTAAAAAAGTCGAAAGAAAAGTGCAGTATGGAAAATATACATTTTATTATTGTGATTTTTTTTCTATTCTGTTGTCGCAAGAATGGTAAAATAAACGAAAACATAAAATC
This sequence comes from Atherix ibis, assembly GCA_958298945.1. NCBI lineage: Eukaryota > Metazoa > Arthropoda > Insecta > Diptera > Athericidae > Atherix > Atherix ibis. The sequence continues at coordinate 79,117,029 of OY282605.1, read as the reverse complement.
GAAGAATATTTTCGACTAAGTATGCGGGAATAAAATGGCAATAATGTAAGCTGAAAATGAGGGATGCTCCACTTAGGGATCTTGTGATGTAGCTTGCACTATTTCTCGGAGAGGAAAAGGAAAAAAAATGGAGGAATTCAGCTCGTCGCGCCTGACCAAAAAACGGATAAGTCAATGAAAAAAAAATTTTAATAGCAGAAATTAAAACAGAAATGTAAGAGCAGTGAATTCTTCTTCTTCCTTTTTTTAATTTTGAATGCATGACTGCCTTACGGTATATAGCTCTAAGATATTTCTTTCTTTCCTTCCCCTTTCCATCTCTCTTCTTTTTTATTCTCCAGGAGTGTTTCATTTCTTCTCAATTTGTTATTTTATCTTTTCTTTCATTGAATGTTAAAAAAACACAAGCAAAATAATAGAGTTGCATATGAATTAAAATACGATTTTAGTTTCTTTTTATATAATTAATTAACCAATACGCATACATTGCGTATTGGTTAATTAATTATATAAAAAGAAACTGAAATCGTATTTTGATGTGAACTGCCGGATAATTCAAGTTTATGAATTGATGTGAACTGCCGGAAAAGTTTTGCATACAAAATTGCAAAGTTACTGTAATAACATAGATGTTTTAAAGGCAATTTCAGATAATTTATCGAGCTCACCCTCAGTGCTGGTCAATATATATTGTTTTAAGGCTAGTTCTGTTATGCCTACTTTAAATGCTGTTGTAGTTGATTTTTTGAACTCGGCTACTACGGATACTTAAACATTCATTGTACGATTTATCTTATTAGGATTGCGGAGCTCGAAAGTCGTCTGGAGTATCCCTTAATATCTTATATTATAAGCTGCTTACACTGCTTGATTTGGAATACAATGCTGTTCAAAGTTCTAGCCGCTAAATGCATATTTTTCTGAAGTCCTCTCAGTACTCGTAACTGGGAACTCCCTTCATTGTTGAAAGGCATTTTATCCGCGTAATCTCCTCCTTTACTTTTATATGCTTTTAAAAAAATCATATACCTTCCTTAGTAATTCGGGAGTTCGTGATCTTAAAAAGTTTGGTACCAAACATGGCACAACTTTTCCAATACTTGCATATGATATGTCAGATTCTGCACCAATCTCTGAGTTAAACGAGTCCCTACGACTTTCTATCACATGTGTTTCCACGATTAATAATAAAATCTGAAGGAAAGATTCCCCAAATTCCTTCACTTTCTGTACCATTTTTCCCTTGGAGTTTTTCTTATTGGCGTTTATTACCCTGCCAAGTATTTATAATATCCTAAGAACGTTTCTCAATTTTTCTTAAGTTATTTTAATGATACTCTGTCCTTATCTACTAGATGTATTTAGGCCCTTCAAATTTTGCCTGATGACTTTCCCGAATACTTTTTCAGAAAGCTGATCCATCAGTGCCTCTCTGGTTTAAAAAAACGATGCTACGTGCAACACAGCTCATGCCACAATCCATTTATAACGTTTATAAGTTTGACGAGTTGATAATTTCAAGATATTTAGATGTACGAATAGTATCCCAAAAGTTATAATTTAATGGCTTTCGACTTCTTGTAGGATTATTTGAAGTCATTGGTATATATTCATAAGCCAGCCACAATTGATGCATTTAAATTTAATATTGAAGGCCAAATACGTGATTTATTAAACAAGGTGGTCGAAAATTGGAACATCGTATACGGTTCTGTAACCAACCATTTGAATGATGTTAATTTACAAATATAATTGCATCGATTATAGTTTAAAATTATAAATTTTGCTCTACCACATTTCTTTCTTATTTTATAAAAAAATATCATTCTTATTGAAACATCCTGCATATGATTTATATTATTATTGTTATTGTTATTGTTGCTATTATTATAATTGTTATACAATAGTTAATGTTTTTGTTATAGTTATTGCTATTAATATTATTATTGTTTTTTTTTTATAGTTATTTGTATTATTATTAATATTATTTTTATTATTAATGTTATTGTTATCTCATTATTTTGCTGCCATACTTTTTTTGTTATCCCTTTTCCGCTCTCATAGAGAAATTAACACCTTTGGGTGTCTCCATAATCCTTTATGTGTTTCATCATGATTTTTTTATTATTGTATAATAGGTTTGAGAGCACCACTTTGTACAAACTTGGAAATGTCCGCATAAAGCAATTGACAAGCATATCTAAAAGGGTAAAGTATTCTCTGTGTATGGTCATAACTGGCCATATTCCTGTTGGACTTACCGCTCACTTGAAATTCTAAATTTTAACAACTTCCTCACATCTTCCCATTCAATACCCAGAAAAATTTAAAGAATTTCCACCAAAAAAGCATAATATACTATGGTACGGAGATTTATTATTTTGTAGGAAAAAAATGATATAAAGAGAACTGTGTGTTTATCATATCTCACTTGAAATTAAAATTTGTTGATCATGTATTTACGATATTATTGTTTACATTGTAAGTAATTTATTTATAGATTTTAATTTTTTATTTTATTTTATAATATTTTTCTTTGCATAGAAATTGTTTAGCTAATCATATTTATTATTTTATTTTGTAGATATATTTCGTTAACATTTATTTATATTATACTCTTTAGTTATTTATAATATATTAACAATGTAAGTTTTCTATTTTAATATTATCTTACTCTAAATAAATTTATTTAATTTAATTTATTTTTTATATTTTTTAACACATTTAATTCTGATCATCTATTCTCAATATTTTAGCATTGTAAATCCTTAATTTTACCATTTCATTCATTAAATTTTTTTTGATTTAATATGTTAGACTGTATTTTTCTTTAAATTGTTATTATGGAATGTTTTTTATTTTAATTATTTCTTTTCATTCTTTTATAGAGGCCTGCGTATGGGCTGTCGTTTTTCTTACGATTTCCGCATTTAAGGTAAATTAGATCCCCAACTTTTAACGTAGCAGGATTCATATTTCGACTTTATTTTCTTCTTGGCTTAATTTCCCTGGATAAGTCATTCCTACGCTATAACTAATATTCTCTTCGGCTTAAATTGTAATTCTTTGATATAGTTTGTTTAAATTTGATATGTGATGGGATTGATGTTTTCCCCAGATACTAATTCGAAAGGGGTATTCAGTATTGGAGGTGGTGCTGCATATGAAAATGTACTATGGCATCAACCCATTCCAAATGTCGTCCTTTATGAACGACAGTAGATATTCATTTAAAGTACCATGATTACTTTCCACAGAACCTAAGGTTTCATGATGGAATGGTATTGTCATTATGTGTTCGATTTTTAGTACCCTGTATAGGTTACTAAAAAATGAATTTTTATATTCTTTAATCTTGGCTACTGATGTTAATAGTTAATATTTGCAGAAGTAACATACTCGTACATGTTCAAATAAGTTATTTATTACTTTGCAGAAGATAATAAAAAAATAATCATGAATGCAAAATGCAAATTAATACTTATTAGAATTGAAAATAATGAAAATAGTTATATTTTCAAATAGTATAATACCTAAATTACGAATGCTCAAATTCCAATGGCGAGTTCCGCATGTAAACTTTTAAAAACTTTTGATTCCAAAAAACCAATTCAAATGACTTTTCGTAATAAAATTGATTTATTATACAATATATAACTGCTTTAATATAAAATATGTATGCTTAATTTCAACCGTTGTATTACAACCATTCCAGTATTCCATTTGTTAGTAAGAACGAATTCAAATTAACAATATTTTACTTTACAACCGTCGCAAAATTTTATAAATGTACGAGGTCTGTTCAAAAAGATCACGAATTTTGAATATTTGCGTGTTACGTATATTCTATTTTCGATTTGTTTGTGGCGTTATGGTGGTACTCATGTCTCTCACTTATACCGACAAGTTTGGCCATTTTGAATATTCAGTTAATTTTTGACAGCTCCTTTGGTTGCACATGTTTTGGCTCGTCTTGGATTTTGGCCCATTTTTGACCCAAAACAGTATCACATTAACATTGCTAAGGAGCTGTTGGACTCTGACAAATCATAGATTTTTGGTTATGACGTGAAAACCAAAGCTCAATCATCCCAATGGAAGTTGCCGCACGAGTCAAGACCGAAAAAAGCGCGTCAATTTCGGTCGAATGTAAAGATTTTGCTTATAATTTTCTTCGATTGAAGGGGTGTGGTGTATCATGAGTTCTTGCCACAGGATAGAACGGTCAATAAGGAATATTACCTGCAAGTAACGCGCAAGTTGAGCGAAGCAATCCACCAGCAACGCCCGGATTTGTGGAAGAATAAAAATTGGCTTTTCCACCATGATAACGCCCCTGCTTACGCATCGTTGCTTGTGCGTGAATTTTTGACCAAAAACAACACACTAATAATGGTACAGCCACCGTATTCCCTAGATCTGGGCCCCTGTGACTTTTTCTTATTCCCGAAACTGAAGAGCCCCATGAAAGGACAACGCTACGCTACGATTGAGGAGATAAAAACGGCATCGAAGGAGCAGCTGAACAAGATCACAAAAAATGATTTTTTAAAGTGCTTTGAGAATTGGACAAAACGTTGGCACAAGTGTATAATATCTGGTGGGGATTATTTTGAAGGGGACAAAATAGTAATTCATAAATAAATAAATAATTTTTGAAAAAAAAACAAAATTCGCAATACTTTTTATATAAAGGATATCCACTCTTTCATATACATACTACGTTTCCCAATTCACTCTATATTGATATTCAAATAATAAATCAATTTGGTAGGTTTTCCGTTAATAAGCAACATAATCAGAGTATAATAAGTATTAAAAATAATTTCATAATAAATACTATAACCATAGCCGGTCAGTGGCTTTTTGTATGCTTGAATTTAAATTTCAGACTTTATTACTTGTTTATCTATATTTATTTTATAAAACTATACAAAATATAGGTAAACAGTATTTAGCTGTGAAATATTTTTTATAATTTTTGTTTTATAGTTCCACCTGTAATTATTCCATTTTCTTTTGGCGAAAAACCCCTAAACGTCGACGATTCTGTATCAAAATAGTTTTCGCATCATTGAATCAGTTCAAGCAGTTCATAATGGAAATTATACGTGTGAAGCAAAACATTCTTCCGCATTTACTGATTATACTACGGAACTAAATATTCAAGGTTTTTTTTAATTTTAGCATATTTTTTACAAAACTAAAGAGCTTATATTTTTGGACAAAACTAAAGAGCTTATATTTTTTATGTTTGACTATTGCATTAAAAATACGAGTTCTTAATTGCGTACTTACTTTATCATAATTGCTTATCCATTTTGTGATCATATTACTGAAGAGATTTTCTTAGATTAGTTTTGAAAAGAAAATTTTATTGCGGAAGAATGTCGTCTTCATTATAATCGAGCTGCAAGGGCTTTTTTAAAAATTATCTTCATTGGTTCATACAGTATTTTTCAATAAAAGTGATATGTTTTTTTTTTCAAATAAATGAAAAATTAAATATGGCCGAGCATAATTTATTATTTTGTTTGGAAGTACTCGTATAACCAAATCTTCTAAAAAAAGGAAGTATATTGGGTATACAATAAATATTGTGGACTGGAGTGGAATGTTGGCTTCATCGGCTTGAATAATATATATTAGAAACCACTCGATAATATTTGAATTGGACATATTGTTTATGTTAAAGCTGCAAAAACGAAATATTTTTTGAAAATACGTAAAGATTTTGAATGCAAAATTCGAATTATATCTGATGAATATACTATATCTAAATTTAATAATATAAAATAGATTTTTTCGACTACACCTCGATGTTGTATTCATAAGTGTTTTGATATACATTATAATTATACTTTATATTATTTCCTTAATAGTTTACAATTTTAATGGGAGGTTTTAAAGTTCTAAATCTTTCGAAATATTTCACATTTATTCCCATTTTATAATATAATATTTTAAAATTATTATCAACTAATCGAATATCATATATATTATAGTATTTCATGAAGTTTTTCATTACTTTTACGGTCATCTAGAAGAGATTTTACTTAATTTCTTAGACTGTTGTTATGAAATTCAGTTCTTATATAGTAGAAATAGATGAATTTCGTTTTTACATATAGCATGTTGCTGACTCTTCTTTGACATTGTTGACTTCCTATTAGAATACTGAATAGTTTTTTTGGAGATATTGCAATTTTCATTATTATACCCCTTTTCTATATTTAAATCAGACTTTAATTATTCAGAAAGCTGTAAAAGATGCTTAGTAGCTGGTTTGAAAGTGTCTTTTAGTTCTATATCCTTTTCCACTCTACCTGTTTTTAAGTGTCGCACAAATTAGCACGATCATGCATGGAATTTTCATAGAAGATTTCATGCTTCGATGATGTTTTATCGAATGACTGGTAAAACCAGACATACCATCGTGACGTATGCACAATAATAATGTCATAGACAGAATGGTATGATCGTACGTACAAAACAGCTCTTATGAGCTGGAATAATGATGTTATGATGGAATAGATGAAGGGATTCCATGGTTGGTCCGTTAATATAAAGTGCGTGAAAAAGAGTTTCACCGTTTAGTTATTTTGGTAAATAAGAGCGTGTAATCAATAAAAATTGACTAATTATTATTGAGTATTTAAAACACAAAGCCCACGAAAAATAAAAACCAAAATAAATTTCGTTCTGTTTCAACATATATTTTTGTTTACAGATAAAAAGAAAAACCAACAAATTTTTGTGCTGTAGGAAATAATTAAAATATCAAAGTTGGATTTTACCTAGCATTAAAATTTTACGGGCGATAAATTTCGAGTTTGTCGTATGCAATCATTAGGTAAACATAACATTTTTTAAAATAAAATACAAAAAAAAACTCAGTTTCTTTGCACATAAAATAATTTGAATGCGTTTCAATTTAAATAATTAGAAATTTTTTCTCTTAAGTTAAAACCTAATCTTTATTTAAATAAAATTTGACTGTATATTAATTAAAGCTAATACAAAAAATTTTATTTTATTAAAAAGAAAAAGTACAAATAAAATTTTTTGAAAAGTACAAATAAAAAATAAAAAAAAACAATGATAAAAATAAATTTAAAAAAAACAGACGTATTATATTAAATTAAAAACTGTAAAAATAAAAGCAAAAATAAAAATTAATAGCTTTTGTGAAATGTAAATTAAGTCATATAATAATATTGAAAGAAATATGGTATTGTAAAAAAGTCGAAAGAAAAGTGCAGTATGGAAAATATACATTTTATTATTGTGATTTTTTTTCTATTCTGTTGTCGCAAGAATGGTAAAATAAACGAAAACATAAAATCGAAGAATATTTTCGACTAAGTATGCGGGAATAAAATGGCAATAATGTAAGCTGAAAATGAGGGATGCTCCACTTAGGGATCTTGTGATGTAGCTTGCACTATTTCTCGGAGAGGAAAAGGAAAAAAAATGGAGGAATTCAGCTCGTCGCGCCTGACCAAAAAACGGATAAGTCAATGAAAAAAAAATTTTAATAGCAGAAATTAAAACAGAAATGTAAGAGCAGTGAATTCTTCTTCTTCCTTTTTTTAATTTTGAATGCATGACTGCCTTACGGTATATAGCTCTAAGATATTTCTTTCTTTCCTTTCCCTTTCCATCTCTCTTCTTTTTTATTCTCCAGGAGTGTTTCATTTCTTCTCAATTTGTTATTTTATCTTTTCTTTCATTGAATGTTAAAAAAACACAAGCAAAATAATAGAGTTGCATATGAATTAAAATACGATTTCAGTTTCTTTTTATATAATTAATTAACCAATACGCATACATTGCGTATTGGTTAATTAATTATATAAAAAGAAACTGAAATCGTATTTTGATGTGAACTGCCGGATAATTCAAGTTTATGAATTGATGTGAACTGCCGGAAAAGTTTTGCATACAAAATTGCAAAGTTACTGTAATAACATAGATGTTTTAAAGGCAATTTCAGATAATTTATCGAGCTCACCCTCAGTGCTGGTCAATATATATTGTTTTAAGGCTAGTTCTGTTATGCCTACTTTAAATGCTGTTGTAGTTGATTTTTTGAACTCGGCTACTACGGATACTTAAACATTCATTGTACGATTTATCTTATTAGGATTGCGGAGCTCGAAAGTCGTCTGGAGTATCCCTTAATATCTTATATTATAAGCTGCTTACACTGCTTGATTTGGAATACAATGCTGTTCAAAGTTCTAGCCGCTAAATGCATATTTTTCTGAAGTCCTCTCAGTACTCGTAACTGGGAACTCCCTTCATTGTTGAAAGGCATTTTATCCGCGTAATCTCCTCCTTTACTTTTATATGCTTTAAAAAAAATCATATACCTTCCTTAGTAATTCGGGAGTTCGTGATCTTAAAAAGTTTGGTACCAAACATGGCACAACTTTTCCAATACTTGCATATGATATGTCAGATTCTGCACCAATCTCTGAGTTAAACGAGTCCCTACGACTTTCTATCGCATGTGTTTCCACGATTAATAATAAAATCTGAAGGAAAGATTCCCCAAATTCCTTCACTTTCTGTACCATTTTTCCCTTGGAGTTTTTCTTATTGGCGTTTATTACCCTGCCAAGTATTTATAATATCCTAAGAACGTTTCTCAATTTTTCTTAAGTTATTTTAATGATACTCTGTCCTTATCTACTAGATGTATTTAGGCCCTTCAAATTTTGCCTGATGACTTTCCCGAATACTTTTTCAGAAAGCTGATCCATCAGTGCCTCTCTGGTTTAAAAAAACGATGCTACGTGCAACACAGCTCATGCCACAATCCATTTATAACGTTTATAAGTTTGACGAGTTGATAATTTCAAGATATTTAGATGTACCAATAGTATCCCAAAAGTTATAATTTAATGGCTTTCGACTTCTTGTAGGATTATTTGAAGTCATTGGTATATATTCATAAGCCAGCCACAATTGATGCATTTAAATTTAATATTGAAGGCCAAATACGTGATTTATTAAACAAGGTGGTCGAAAATTGGAACATCGTATACGGTTCTGTAACCAACCATTTGAATGATGTTAATTTACAAATATAATTGCATCGATTATAGTTTAAAATTATAAATTTTGCTCTACCACATTTCTTTCTTATTTTATAAAAAAATATCATTCTTATTGAAACATCCTGCATATGATTTATATCATTATTGTTATTGTTATTGTTGCTATTATTATAATTGTTATACAATAGTTAATGTTTTTGTTATAGTTATTGCTATTAATATTATTATTGTTTTTTTATAGTTATTTGTATTATTATTAATATTATTTTTATTATTAATGTTATTGTTATCTCATTATTTTGCTGCCATACTTTTTTGTTATCCCTTTTCCGCTCTCATAGAGAAATTAACACCTTTGGGTGTCTCCATAATCCTTTATGTGTTTCATCATGATTTTTTTATTATTGTATAATAGGTTTGAGAGCACCACTTTGTACAAACTTGGAAATGTCCGCATAAAGCAATTGACAAGCATATCTAAAAGGGTAAAGTATTCTCTGTGTATGGTCATAACTGGCCATATTCCTGTTGGACTTACCGCTCACTTGAAATTCTAAATTTTAACAACTTCCTCACATCTTCCCATTCAATACCCAGAAAAATTTAAAGAATTTCCACCAAAAAAGCATAATATACTATGGTACGGAGATTTATTATTTTGTAGGAAAAAAATGATATAAAGAGAACTGTGTGTTTATCATATCTCACTTGAAATTAAAATTTGTTGATCATGTATTTACGATATTATTGTTTACATTGTAAGTAATTTATTTATAGATTTTAATTTTTTATTTTATTTTATAATATTTTTCTTTGCATAGAAATTGTTTAGCTAATCATATTTATTATTTTATTTTGTAGATATATTTCGTTAACATTTATTTATATTATACTCTTTACTTATTTATAATATATTAACAATGTAAGTTTTCTATTTTAATATTATCTTACTCTAAATAAATTTATTTAATTTAATTTATTTTTTATATTTTTTAACACATTTAATTCTGATCATCTATTCTCAATATTTTAGCATTGTAAATCCTTAATTTTACCATTTCATTCATTAAATTTTTTTTGATTTAATATGTTAGACTGTATTTTTCTTTAAATTGTTATTATGGAATGTTTTTTATTTTAATTATTTCTTTTCATTCTTTTATAGAGGCCTGCGTATGGGCTGTCGTTTTTCTTACGATTTCCGCATTTAAGGTAAATTAGATCCCCAACTTTTAACGTAGCAGGATTCATATTTCGACTTTATTTTCTTCTTGGCTTAATTTCCCTGGATAAGTCATTCCTACGCTATAACTAATATTCTCTTCGACTTAAATTGTAATTCTTTGATATAGTTTGTTTAAATTTGATATGTGATGGGATTGATGTTTTCCCCAGATACTAATTCGAAAGGGGTATTCAGTATTGGAGGTGGTGCTGCATATGAAAATGTACTATGGCATCAACCCATTCCAAATGTCGTCCTTTATGAACGACAGTAGATATTCATTTAAAGTACCATGATTACTTTCCACAGAACCTAAGGTTTCATGATGGAATGGTATTGTCATTATGTGTTCGATTTTTAGTACCCTGTATAGGTTACTAAAAAATGAATTTTTATATTCTTTAATCTTGGCTACTGATGTTAATAGTTAATATTTGCAGAAGTAACATACTCGTACATGTTCAAATAAGTTATTTATTACTTTGCAGAAGATAATAAAAAAATAATCATGAATGCAAAATGCAAATTAATACTTATTAGAATTGAAAATAATGAAAATAGTTATATTTTCAAATAGTATAATACCTAAATTACGAATGCTCAAATTCCAATGGCGAGTTCCGCATGTAAACTTTTAAAAACTTTTGATTCCAAAAAACCAATTCAAATGACTTTTCGTAATAAAATTGATTTATTATACAATATATAACTGCTTTAATATAAAATATGTATGCTTAATTTCAACCGTTGTATTACAACCATTCCAGTATTCAATTTGTTAGTAAGAACGAATTCAAATTAACAATATTTTACTTTACAACCGTCGCAAAATTTTATAAATGTACGAGGTCTGTTCAAAAAGATCACGAATTTTGAATATTTGCGTGTTACGTATATTCTATTTTCGATTTGTTTGTGGCGTTATGGTGGTACTCATGTCTCTCACTTATACCGACAAGTTCGGCCATTTTGAATATTCAGTTAATTTTTGACAGCTCCTTTGGTTGCACATGTTTTGGCTCGTCTTGGATTTTGGCCCATTTTTGACCCAAAACAGTATCACATTAACATTGCTAAGGAGCTGTTGGACTCTGACAAATCATAGATTTTTGGTTATGACGTGAAAACCAAAGCTCAATCATCCCAATGGAAGTTGCCGCACGAGTCAAGACCGAAAAAAGCGCGTCAATTTCGGTCGAATGTAAAGATTTTGCTTACAATTTTCTTCGATTGAAGGGGTGTGGTGTATCATGAGTTCTTGCCACAGGATAGAACGGTCAATAAGGAATATTACCTGCAAGTAACGCGCAAGTTCAGCGAAGCAATCCACCAGCAACGCCCGGATTTGTGGAAGAATAAAAATTGGCTTTTCCACCATGATAACGCCCCTGCTTACGCATCGTTGCTTGTGCGCGAATTTTTGACCAAAAACAACACACTAATAATGGTACAGCCACCGTATTCCCTAGATCTGGGCCCCTGTGACTTTTTCTTATTCCCGAAACTGAAGAGCCCCATGAAAGGACAACGCTACGCTACGATTGAGGAGATAAAAACGGCATCGAAGGAGCAGCTGAACAAGATCACAAAAAATGATTTTTTAAAGTGCTTTGAGAATTGGACAAAACGTTGGCACAAGTGTATAATATCTGGTGGGGATTATTTTGAAGGGGACAAAATAGTAATTCATAAATAAATAAATAATTTTTGAAAAAAAAACAAAATTCGCAATACTTTTTATATAAAGGATATCCACTCTTTCATATACATACTACGTTTCCCAATTCACTCTATATTGATATTCAAATAATAAATCAATTTGGTAGGTTTTCCGTTAATAAGCAACATAATCAGAGTATAATAAGTATTAAAAATAATTTCATAATAAATACTATAACCATAGCCGGTCAGTGGCTTTTTGTATGCTTGAATTTAAATTTCAGACTTTATTACTTGTTTATCTATATTTATTTTATAAAACTATACAAAATATAGGTAAACAGTATTTAGCTGTGAAATATTTTTTATAATTTTTGTTTTATAGTTCCACCTGTAATTATTCCATTTTCTTTTGGCGAAAAACCCCTAAACGTCGACGATTCTGTATCAAAATAGTTTTCGCATCATTGAATCAGTTCAAGCAGTTCATAATGGAAATTATACGTGTGAAGCAAAACATTCTTCCGCATTTACTGATTATACTACGGAACTAAATATTCAAGGTTTTTTTTTAATTTTAGCATATTTTTTACAAAACTAAAGAGCTTATATTTTTGGACAAAACTAAAGAGCTTATATTTTTTATGTTTGACTATTGCATTAAAAATACGAGTTCTTAATTGCGTACTTACTTTATCATAATTGCTTATCCATTTTGTGATCATATTACTGAAGAGATTTTCTTAGATTAGTTTTGAAAAGAAAATTTTATTGCGGAAGAATGTCGTCTTCATTATAATCGAGCTGCAAGGGCTTTTTTAAAAATTATCTTCATTGGTTCATACAGTATTTTTCAATAAAAGTGATATGTTTTTTTTTTCAAATAAATGAAAAATTAAATATGGCCGAGCATAATTTATTATTTTGTTTGGAAGTACTCGTATAACCAAATCTTCTAAAAAAAGGAAGTATATTGGGTATACAATAAATATTGTGGACTGGAGTGGAATGTTGGCTTCATCGGCTTGAATAATATATATTAGAAACCACTCGATAATATTTGAATTGGACATATTGTTTATGTTAAAGCTGCAAAAACGAAATATTTTTTGAAAATACGTAAAGATTTTGAATGCAAAATTCGAATTATATCTGATGAATATACTATATCTAAATTTAATAATATAAAATAGATTTTTTCGACTACACCTCGATGTTGTATTCATAAGTGTTTTGATATACATTATAATTATACTTTATATTATTTCCTTAATAGTTTACAATTTTAATGGGAGGTTTTAAAGTTCTAAATCTTTCGAAATATTTCACATTTATTCCCATTTTATAATATAATATTTTAAAATTATTATCAACTAATCGAATATCATATATATTATAGTATTTCATGAAGTTTTTCATTACTTTTACGGTCATCTAGAAGAGATTTTACTTAATTTCTTAGACTGTTATGAAATTCAGTTCTTATATAGTAGAAATGGATGAATTTCGTTTTTACATATAGGATGTTGCTGACTCTTCTTTGACATTGTTGACTTCCTATTAGAATACTGAATAGTTTTTTTGGAGATATTGCAATTTTCATTATTATACCCCTTTTCTATATTTAAATCAGACTTTAATTATTCAGAAAGCTGTAAAAGATGCTTAGTAGCTGGTTTGAAAGTGTCTTTTAGTTCTATATCCTTTTCCACTCTACCTGTTTTTAAGTGTCGCACAAATTAGCACGATCATGCATGGAATTTTCATAGAAGATTCCATGCTTCGATGATGTTTTATCGAATGACTGGTAAAACCAGACATACCATCGTGACGTATGCACAATAATAATGTCATAGACAGAATGGTATGATCGTACGTACAAAACAGCTCTTATGAGCTGGAATAATGATGTTATGATGGAATAGATGAAGGGATTCCATGGTTGGTCCGTTAATATAAAGTGCGTGAAAAAGAGTTTCACCGTTTAGTTATTTTGGTCGAAAGAGCGTGTAATCAATAAAAATTGACTAATTATTATTGAGTATTTATAACACAAAGGCCACGAAAAATAAAAACCAAAATAAATTTCGTTTTGTTTCAACATATATTTTTGTTTACAGATAAAAATAAAAACAAAATATTTTTGTGCTACAGGAAATAATTAAAATATCAAAGTTGGATTTTACCTAGCATTAAAATTTTACGGGCGATAAATTTCGAGTTTGTCGTATGCAATCATTAGGTAAACATAACATTTTTTAAAATAAAATACAAAAAAAAACTCAGTTTCTTTGCACATAAAATAATTTGAATGCGTTTCAATTTAAATAATTAGAAATTTTTTCTCTTAAGTTAAAACCTAATCTTTATTTAAATAAAATTTGACTGTATATTAATTAAAGCTAATACAAAAAATTTTATTTTATTAAAAAGAAAAAGTACAAATAAAATTTTTTGAAAAGTACAAATAAAAAATAAAAAAAAAACAATAAGATAAAAATAAATTTAAAAAAAACAGACGTATTATATTAAATTAAAAACTGTAAAAATAAAAGCAAAAATAAAAATTAATAGCTTTTGTGAAATGTAAATTAAGTCATATAATAATATTGAAAGAAATATGGTATTGTAAAAAAGTCGAAAGAAAAGTGCAGTATGGAAAATATACATTTTATTATTGTGATTTTTTTTCTATTCTGTTGTCGCAAGAATGGTAAAATAAACGAAAACATAAAATCGAAGAATATTTTCGACTAAGTATGCGGGAATAAAATGGCAATAATGTAAGCTGAAAATGAGGGATGCTCCACTTAGGGATCTTGTGATGTAGCTTGCACTATTTCTCGGAGAGGAAAAGGAAAAAAAATGGAGGAATTCAGCTCGTCGCGCCTGACCAAAAAACGGATAAGTCAATGAAAAAAAAAATTTTAATAGCAGAAATTAAAACAGAAATGTAAGAGCAGTGAATTCTTCTTCTTCTTCCTTTTTTTAATTTTGAATGCATGACTGCCTATTCTAAGATATTGTTTTCTTTCCTTCTCCTTTCCATCTTTCTTCTTTGTCCTCTTAAACTTTGTTATTCTCCAGGAGTGTTTAATTTCTTCTCAATTTGTTATTTTATCTTTTCTTTCATTGAATGTTAAAAAAACAAGCAAAATAATAGAGTTGCATATGAATTAAAATACGATTTCAGTTTCCTTTTATATAATTAATTAACCAATACGTATACATGTTTAAATAAATAAATCTTAAATGAAATTAAGAAAAACTTTAAAACAAAAATAATAAAATGCTTAGCTTATCACCAATCCAAGCAATAAAATAACACAATTACTGGTACCCACAGTTCCAGAAATAACGAAACAATATAATGAAATTAAAACAATTACGGATTTTAATCAGTTAAACACCAATAATGAAATAAAGGAGGAAAAATATTTTTGAAACGAAATTGTACATTATAATAGAAATTAAATTTGTTAAGAAAAGAAAAAAGGAAAGAAAAGCCTAGAATATTGAAATCAAATTCTTTTATTGAACGTTTACATTTTGCAATTGAGTTCTGAAAAATTTTAAATGTTTTTGTTTCTATAAATGCATGTTTTTTTCCACTATATTGAATTTTTGATCTCTTCCTTGAATCAGAATTTTTTGTTTCTGTCTATTTTCAAATAATTGAATAAATTGGGAAGAAATATTATAATTATAACCGAATTATTAAATTATAAATATAATTATAAATGAAAATTTTCTATTTAACTATAAATTAAAACCATATTTATAAAATTCATACATGTTAAAATTTTATTAAACCCTGTATAGATTTTTTAAATTTATTTCCACATATAAATTTATTATAATTAGTTTTAAACCAAGAATAAGCCAAGAATAAATCTTTTTTTTGTCTATTTAATTTATTTAAATATATATATATTATAATAAATTTTAACTAAACTGATATTTTTATTCAAGGTCATTCCTCCCCACAGGTACTTGGTTGCCCTATAATGGGCTGAGAGAAAGATTTTTTTTTTTTAGAATCAAAAGGGATACTTTTTTTTTGGCCATGGGTTATAGTACGGTTAGGGCAGGCCAGGGAAAACATTTCCATCTATGGTTCTTTTTCGCCTATCTATCCCTTCCATTCCCTATTCTCTGAGCTTTTTTATTTTTTCTTATTAATTCTTATAAAATTTCTTTTCCTTTCACTTTTTTCCTTTCTTTTTTTCTCCCCTCCCCTCCCATGGATAACATAACACCCTCGATTGTCTTCATTACCACCTTTACGTTTTTTTTGGCATATTTTTCTGCTTATGGTGGGTGTGAGAGCACATCTCAGCATCAATTTTGAACCCCGCCATAATCATCCTAGGAAGCTAGCTTCAAGCATGCCTCGCTGAAACATGTGGAGCTTAACATTCAGAAAGTATTTATTTTTAATCAAAATCTAAATACTTTCATCATCACATTCCAACACCCAAAAATACCTTTCAGTATAAATTCAATATATTTTGAAGCTCGTATCAGGATTAACATGGTCACTTAATATATGTCTTTTTTTACTTCATCCAAATCTGGTTTTTTCAAAATTCAGCACATATTGTACTTGTTTTTCCAAAATTTAGCACAATAAAATTAAAAAATTTACATAATCACGTATCAAGTGTTTGGCAATATTAGTATACAAAATACGAACGTATATTATTCTGCTTCTCATATACTATTGACAAATATTCACCAGTTCAACTATATAAAAACGCCGCAAAAAATTGTGCACGCAAATTCTATCAAAAGGGACAGAAGCGCGTTTCCAGTTTTTAACCTTTCATACCCAAAATGCAGTTTGCCTTTCATCAGCCAGAAATATTGAAAAATACTGTCCAGCACAATTATTTAAAATCGCCACATATAAGAAAAAAAGAACAAGAAAATCAATAGCGTGTTTATTAAATACACAGATAATAAAAATTAATTTACAAATATAATGATACAACACAACGATAATACAATATAATATAATAACAACGATAACGACAATACAATTTAAACACCATAGGCTGACTCTACATTAGTTTTCCATATACTAATAGATGTAAGACAAAATCCCTTGAATTAAACATATAATACTGAGTGCATTTAAATACATTCAACCCTCGCATTTTTAGTTACAAGTTAAAATAAAAACAACTAAAAAAAATATAATTCTTTTGCAAAATGTTAACCAACTTTTTGAAAAATTGATGTTTGTTGTACCACCTACGTCTTGGTATCAGTTCATTGATTGACACATATTTATTTCGAAAATACCGTTTATATATTTATCGACAATGTGTTTCGTTTTTTTAAAAGAAATTCCGGATGTTTCACAAATCGTATCATGCTTTGGTTATCCATGTAGAAAATAGGTTTATCAGTTTCAGCAAAAAATATTTGCGACAGTAATATCTTCAACCAAATGAATTCCTTTATTGCACATAATGCTGTCAACACCAATACCAGTGATTGTTAATGTTCCTAATACCAACTAATTACACCACCGCCAAGCATAAAAATGATAACAGATGTCGACCGTCTAGTCTCAATTCTACCACTATAGCCGCAGATACCCAAATTATTACAGCCATCAAATTGCCGACCGCCTCACGATATGTAAAGTTTGATTCTCGATATCCCCTGTTCGTGAAAAAAGTCAAGTAGCTATGACTGACATTAATCGACCCGCTCACCGGCTCATTGATTTCAAGACCCAAAAACCCTCATGTCTCGAAAAAGTTTACTTTGAACTCCCTTCTTATATGATCAGTTACCGACCAAATGGCCCTTTCGCCTTCCACTGCTATCAAGTCGTCATCAACGTAGATGGCGAACACCATCATGCCCTATTTACCATTACATACGAAATAGTATGGATCCGACTCACTCGTGCTGAATTCGTATTTAGTTATACATGATGTAAACTTCCTGTTCCAGCATCCAGACTCCGGTTTCAAATCGTACAAACTCTTTGATAGCGTACACATCCGTCCGCTGTCATTTTCATATCAAATGGGTTGATTAATATAAATGTTGTCTTCCAAATCACCATTTAGAAAATTGATACAAATTTGACTTCTGGACTGAACGTTTCTTAATAATTCATATTCCTCATACAATCAACCGTGTCTTGTGTAGGTCAATATTTTCATCTGAATCTTGTTTCAATTTTTACATACAACAATTAACATCTACCTTTTGTTCATACGATGGTTTAACCAAAGACAAAAAAAGAGCGAATCATACTCTTCATCCTTCACTCTTTCCATGGTAGATTTACGTGTTTGGCCCCTCTTTGATGACTAACATTGTAACGATATCTCAATCGCGTATGCTGTGCGGTCGCAATAGTATCTCGAGCATCTAAACGTCTTTTGATGATGTTTCATTTGCCCTTTTCACATAATGCACCATTCCCATACCAAACTTGATCACCTAGTATTACATTCATCTCAGTTTTCACTTCCAAATTTGCCACTATATTTCTTATGTCCTCATCAACTCTCCAACCAACGGTGATGTTTCTCATATATGCATGACCCGCACGAAAAATCTTCGTTCGCAAAATCTATATTATATCTCTGTATGTACTTCTTCACGTTTTGAAAGCCGCCGCAAATAAGAAAAAAGGAACCAAAAAATAACAGCGTATTTATTAAATGCACGATGATAAAAACTAATATTTTTTAGATAATATGAAATATTTATTAAATGCACGAGCCTTACAGATGATGAAAACTTGTTGCGCAAAGATTTTTTACTTAACTTTGAGGAAAATCCGGATTTGGAAAATGGGAAAACATAGGGTTTGTTTAAACTTTCAATTCACTTTAATGATTATTAATTGGCAATTTATATTAATTTGTCATAATTATAAACCAAAACTTAGTCAATTCTATGTTTAAACTAATCATTTATTACATTACTGAACAGTACATTGTGTGATTAATTTTTCTTCTGGATTTTAACGAATTAATAGTTGACAATGTTGAGGATTGGAACTAATTTATTTTAATAATTATTACTCAATATAACTCTTATTGGGCACGACTTAAAGTCGGAGCCAAATAATTTCAATAACCAGTATTCTGGAGGTGTTTATTATTATTTTATTTGGACCGAACAGCATCGAGTCCAGCAGAAACTTCCGCGATTTGCCTTACTAAACTGTAAACTAAATTTTATATATAGTGACCAGTTAAACGGATTTCTGTTTATCCGTTATTAAGAATTGCTTGACTCCTCTACTGAAAGTAGCGCCATCTACTTAGGAGTAGAATCTTCTTTTGGCCTATATTCTTTATAGAGTAGAGCTGCATTCAGTATTTGAGTCAACAATACTAATGATTAAAAAAAATAAATGGCAGTCGAATAGATTTCGGCACGCGTTCAGTTACAGCAGTGAAGTTTTGGCCAACGCACCCCACGACTTGGGCCATTTAAGCCGAAGCACAATTTCAAGCATACAGTATCGCAAGCGATGACACGGGATATTGCCTTTTTATCGCTGCGTTACCAACTGAATCCCGCGACTCAATTATTGATTTTTTATCGGATCTATCTATATCAAGTAGCTACGTAAATACTCAATCCGAATTACTTAAGAGTCACTCAGTCTCCGATAGGAAACGATTGAAACTTTTAATTGCAAAAGCTAGCATCGGGGAGAGAATTCTACCGTAAGTTATACATGTTGCGTCAGTTGCAGTTGGCGACAAGCCTCTTAATGAGTTATCTGACATAGCCGACAAAATACAATATATGAGGCACAACAAAATCCAACATGTTTGCAATATCTAATTTTAACAAATATTTAGTGTAGAACACCTATAGCTCTTATTTGGGTTTACGTTTACAGAGACTCGAAGCGTTTATAGTAGGACTTGACGTCAGTAACACGAACAATTGAAATTTGAGGCATAATAATCAGTTATTTCGCCGATGCAGCTCTAATGGACATTTAAAAGATCCTCGTTTATATTCGGCTTCATCTACTTTACGTGAGCTATACTGGTATCATAAAAGATTTGGCGAAAGAGCAAAGAAATATAGATGTAACCAAAAAATTTACAGAAATTTAACCAACTAGTGTATTGCGACTATTAGCCGCCTGGTGATCCGTAACGATTCAAACAATATCGTTTCTTTTACAAATGCGCGTACATACTTGTCAGTTTTACTGTGCCAAACACACTTTAGAAATAATAATTCTGAAATTTCGCTCTGCGCAGTAAAAGGTTCAATTATAAAAACATTAGGTTCAAAAATGATAAAATTAATTTTGGACTTTGGTGAAATTTCAAATGAATTCCTGCTAACTGACATTGATCACGTAATTATCGGTGCTTATTATTAAAAATAATGTTTAGTTGTGATTCTAAAATGCCTATACCTAAACTTTTCTTCATAGAAGGAGAATTTTCGGCCACTCCAACGGAATTTCCCGAACTAATTCAACAACAAAATTATTTTAAAGAGGTTCAACAAACAGTAGTGCATCACATCATTACAAGAAAATCACCTTCAGCTTAAAAAGAATTCGACATAATGGTAGAAATGGGAATATGCCAACCATCAGCTTCACCGCTTGCATCTCCGTTACACATGATACTGAAGAAAAATTAGACGGATTGGCGCCCGTGCGGAGATTACCGTCGGTTTCTAAAAATTAGACGGATTGGCGCCCGTGCGGAGATTAACAATTCCTGATTAGTGTCTATCCCATTCCGCATATACATGTGTTTAAATTGTGCTAAAATTTTCTTAAAGATCGATTTAATAAGAGCGTACTATTTAATTTCGGTAGTAGAAAAAGACATCCACAAAACTTCGATCTTTTTTGAGCGGAACTTAGCATAAACGTTCCAGCGTTTCATGCAAAAAATTTCTCGAGGATTAGATTTTGCCTTTCTATATATCGATTATAATGTCATTGCTTCTTCTGATCTAAGTACTCGCTTTCTATTCTCTTTTATAACTTGTATCAATCTCTGCGTCTCCGTGCCAGATATTTTTATGGATTCGTTAAAGAGTGGCCAATAAAGTTAAGTAGATGCTTCTAGATGCTGGGAAAACGGAATATCAGAAAATGGAAAGAGTGGCCAATAAAGTGTGCAGCCAAGGTGAGCTGCGCAGAGGATCAAGGAGTGTGAGGGCTTGGTACTCGTAATAGCCGGTTAGATCACTTTCGAACCCAAGCGGGTTAGTCCGAAGATGATCTGCGGCGTTCTGAAGGAGGTCGCCAATGCCGAGCTGATCGAGCAACCGTGGTCAAAATACGTTCAGAATCTCCCAAAAAGCTCGCAGTTTGGCAAAGACTCACCGAAAGGCAAAACAAGGAGGAGTAAGAGAGGTCGTGATTGATTGGTGCGTAAGAGGACAGTGTTCGTTTGGTGGTTGTATCTGCTAGTTCGTGAATGCCAACTAGTAAGGAGCTCCTATAGCTGCCTATATTATAGCCATGTGCTGCGTAGTTGCTCGAGTGTGGATAAACTATGCAGTAGGAGCGCCTGTAATGATCATTTCACGTCGAATAACCCGAACAGGGTTTGTCGCTACTACCAATTGCAAGAACTACTTGTGTCCCACTAGGTTTATTTGGAGTGGACCAAACGGAAAAAGCAATATTAAAATTACTTTCTTTAACCGCGTGCTGTACTGTTACGAGTATGAATGGAGGGTTAATCTGAACTTAAAGCGTGGATTTCAAGCCAAACTCCAAGCGATACATAGGTCAATAACATGTAGGCTTACTTCGCAATTAAAAAATACTGCGAAATAAATAGAACAATATATCTAATAAAGCAACGAAGAAATCCCAAAACCGTTTATCGAAACATGGATCTGAAATGGCGCCATTGGCTTCGTTTTCATCGAAGCTTTCCCCGATAATAAAATAATCACTTGTCCAATAGAACTACAAAGCTGGGATATTTTGATGGATTGGAGAAAATGACTGGAGGAATTTATTGAACTCGTCATCTGTTCCTACTTTTCGTTCCCTCGGATTTGATATTTTCATTTTTACTAAAAATTCCGAGGATCGGAGCTTGAGTCCATAATATGAAGAAGCTAATAAAATAGTAAATTCACTTAAGGATGGCAACGACGTGGCAGAACAATCGGTAGCATTGATGTTTTGCTTCAACGAATCAATATCAGCCTCTGGTAGGCGATGCAGAGGGTGAAACAAGTTGTAGAAGATCATAGAAAGTGAGTTCCGACAAAACCAATAATAAATATATTAAACACTAAAAATCGTAGATAATTAAAAAAATGTATGCAAATAAAATTACTACAAAAATAAATAAAAGGCTTTTTTAATTTATTTATTTAATAACTTATCGAAATGCATTTCACAAATTTCAATAACCGTTGATACGCTAAAACCAGCCAATGGAGTGTTGTCACTTAGATTAAAATAAATGGTTACATAGTTTCTGTCTTACGTTTCACTTAGAGAAGGTGATATGGTGACTCTGGAACACACGAAAATAAGATAATAATTAAATTATGTAAATTGTACAATAATAAATGTAAATATGGTGAATATTATATAATAAATATTATTAAAATATTACAATTATATATATATACAATATAATACCCATGCCGGATATTGTGCTTAGAACTTTTTGTAAATATTCCTATTTTGGTTGATATGGTTTTGAGAATACGTAAACCTAAATTATTTTATTGTCTGGTCGATTTATCATATCACTAGTTTTTCCACAATTCCGTGCTCCTACTATTAGATATTTATTACTTAAAGGCACCAATGAAACATGTTTATAATTATTAGTATTATTAGAACTATTGCAGTCTAAGTTTCTACCCTATAAGCAAGCGTATTGCTTAACTAACCTCATATTTGAGTAGCAATTCATAGAGTATGAATATAACAATTTATCAATTTTTTTTATTAGTTATTACATATGATTGCATATTGTAAGACCAAACAAGGATGGGAAGCCTGCGGATTAATAAATTCATTAAACAGCAGGCTTTCCATAGAAATACATCTACCTTGTCATCAATAATGTGGACCTGGCACAAAATTAGCAAAACGGTCAGTCAGAGGTGCTCCTGGTATAAATTTACTTGATCAGGCTTGTAAGTAGCACAGCTCTACTTATTCTAAATATAAAGATCAAAACATTGCTGATAAAATATTAGCATGAAATCCGTAGGAAAGAGTACAGTCAAGTAACACAAATGTGGGAGAATGAGCTAATACATTACTTATAACAAATAGAATGAATGGTTAAGCTAAAATGGAAATGGAATTTCAAAAGGAAGAGAGCATCAGAGTAAATTAAACTCCTATTTAGATATGCAGGAGAATGTATCTATACAATCGTACGTACCAAACAGTACGTATGAGCTGGCATCGTGATCCCAAAAAAGACGACAGGTAGATTATTCTGTGGTGTGACTATCATGGAAAACGTCTCTCCTCCGGTTTTTCAAAAATTACTATTGAAGTGGAAGTGTACAATTGTTGCAAATATAAAATATATTTCATATATATAATTTAATTTTCAAAGTATCAATTATAAGTGAATTCAGACAAAATATAAGAAAATATAAACATTTAGCAGTAAATTTTATATCAAAGATATAACGGAATAAATATTAAATATATATTTACAATAATTTTATTTGAAACATACAATAATTTTATTTGAATAATATAAGCAGTGAGATAATAAGTTGTCACATCAGTTGGCAAATACATCTCTAAGAATGAAAGTGATCACCAATATTAAACAAAATTTAAAAACTAAATTATATTTAAAATTAATATTAAAATTGTGATAGAATTTTAAATATTTCATAATTAATACTAAAATACGTAACAATTTAAATAATCAAAAAGAGAATTTCTATTCTTAGAACTGCCTGATTGCAACTTGTGCGCTTGCTGAACACGTCTGAAGTGTAATTCTTATGGTGCAAATAAATTACTGATACTACTAGGTAATTGCTACTTATTTGTTGCAACATAAATGAAATCAAGTATATGGAAATTCTCAATAAATAATTTTATATGAAACTGAAACAGTTTTGATCAGAAATATTAATAACATATTATAAAATGTTCACAAAAACTAACGTAAAAATTAATCATGTTTGTAGACATCAAAAAAATCATGTCCGTTATTATTCTACAAATAAATCTAAAACAATTTATTAATAAATTTTTATTCAAATGATTAAGACAAATTTTCTATAAAAATACGAAAAATTTAAAACCGCCGAAGTATTGTCATGCCTAAATCGGTATCTAAAAATTAATTAACAAAAGTCATATTTAATAATATCCATACTTATTTCTGTGACTACGACATAAACAATTATTCTGAAATGTTCCCTTTTTTTAAAAACAATATTTACCACCGTTATCCATGAAATTTATTAATATTACAAATGATTTGAATTTAATACATAAAACGAATAACTATTGTAAAACATGTGAAATAACTAATAATAAAATTAATAATTGTTATAAAAAATATTTTTAAAAAAATGGTCAAAAAGAAATCCGTCCATTAATTCCAATGCGAACACAGTGCGGTTTGAAATCAAAATAATACATTGTGGAAAATTAATTATACTCCATAAATAAATTAATCAATAAATAAATAAGAACATGATATAAAAAAGGAAAAAAAAGAAAAAAAAGGGAAGACAAATTAAAAAAGCAAATAAAAACAAAAACCGTACCCAATTATTTTTAAATACATGTCAATATAATAAAAATGTCGTAAAGATTACTTAGGGCTTTCTTTTACGAGTCAATAGCCGGCATTAAATTTGAAAGTGGCTACATCAAACAATAGCTCTCCATGAATAATTGATCTCAACGTCAGCAGCCGACTATAATAATATGAATTTTTGTAAGGGAGACCATTATAACTTTTAGATAACATTATATAATCGCACTGAGGTATAACTCTCACTGATTACTTGATTTTTAGTATTGGTTGTCTTTTAATTTTTTCTATCGTTTTGAGATTTAAAGGAATTATAAAACTTAGTGAAAAAATCAATAATATAAAATATAATACAATATATAATGTAATATATCACTTACAGTACACATATATTATACAATATGGTACGTACAATTAATAAATTACAAACTTTTGTAAATGTACTATCTAATGCTAAAAGCACCTTATCTTTTTGTAAGTTAATGAAATAGTAATTTTAGTGCAAAATCTCGAAATAATTTTATACAAACAAATACAACAAATTATATAATTATTTGTACGTTACTATAGTAAAAATATTAAGAATCAGCAAAAAAAAACAGATCATCGTCGTTAAACACAAAAAAGGGCACTTCAACTATGTTTTGATCGCAGCGTGCCATAGGGTGGTGGGGCAAGCCATGGACTGAAAAACAGATCATCGTCGTTACACACAAAAAAGGGCACTTCAACTATGTTTTGATCGCAGCGTGCCATAGGGTGGTGGGGCAAGCCAGGGACAGCATTTCCATCTAATGCTCTTCCAACCAGGTCGTCGGTCGACATCATCCATTTTCTTTTTCTTCCCCTCTTTCTTTTACTTTCTTAGGGTTTTCTTTAGGATTCTTTCTTTTTTATTATTTTACTTTATTTTTATTTTTATTTTTTTCCTAACAAATTTTTGTTTTGTTGTTTTTTTTGAATTTTTTTCTCGGTTATCCTTTTTTAACTTCGCAACTTTTTACCTTCCCTCTTATTCCCTATTCGTCTCTCTGTTTGAGTTTTTTTCTGTTTTTTTTATTGTAATTGTTTTAATAGTTTCTTTTACTTTCTCTCCTTTTCCTTTTTATTTTTTTTCTCCTTTTCCGTCCCATAGAGAACTTAACACCCTCCGGTGTCTCTATTATTCCCTTTATGTTTTTGGCATTATATATTTCTGTTTATGGTGGATGTAAGAGCACATCTCAGCACTAATTTTGAACCTCCCCATAATCTGCCCAATAAGGCCAGGAACAAGTATGCCCAGCTGAAACATGTGCTTTCTGAGCATGGTTGTCATTCACCATATTCCTGTTGAACTTAACATTCATAAAATTGTCTTTCCAAATTTTGATACCTTCCTCATTCCTTTTCAACACCCAAAAAAATAATTTTCATTTTTTTTTTAAAACCATAACAGGTGGCGCCTAACGTGAGGCCCGAGTTATGGATCAGTTTTGTGACCCCTCATTTGTCTTTATTCTGGTATTACCAAACAGATGGTGCCCAACGTGGCGTCTGAAAAATTGTGCGTCGTGACTCTTCATTGTGCATCGTCTTGTAATGCAGAACAAAACGATGCCCAATGTAGAGCCTAATTAAGCTGTAACGAATTATGCCCCTTAGTTCTTGAGAATGCGAGAGTTGGTTATGAGCTGCCTACTCAACTCGACTACAAGGAAACATATTCGTTTGGTTTTATACGCATCATAATTTCCACACTCGGCTCTAAAAATTTTGTAATTATTTTTCTTCTTCTCGGATTTCAGCCTGAATCAACCTAGAGAATTTGGAAGACTGGCTTTTAGCTAACTTACGACTTGGTTGTGGATTCTAAAAATCCACGTAGAATAAACTTTATTTTCTTCTTCATTCAGTGCAGCCTCGAGAATTTGTGGATCTGGGTAATAGCTAGTTGCCATACTCGGCTTATACTGAGTTCTTATCTAATCCCAACCTTTAATTCTTTAACTCTCATTGAACAATCTGGTTGAAGTTACTCGTGACATGACGATGATCTCCTCAACGACCGAGATCTGGTAGATTGAAGTACCCAGAATAAATAAAACCTTAATTAAATTAAGGTTTATTATTCATAATAAATAAACCTTAATTTAATTTTCTTTTGACCATAAATCTTAAATTTTTTTTCAAGTTGAATTCTTATAATTTTTTTCCAAAATTTTTTTTTCTTTCTAATATTATTTGCTATTATTATTATTTATTATTACAATTAATACTAAAATGAAAATATAAATTTTTATTATTTTCCTTTTAATGTTTATTGATTAGGCTAGTTATACGAATATAGTCATCTTTCCTGTCTCCTATACTTAATAATATATAAGTTTTAAACACTACCTCATCGAGCGCAGATTTGCCTTGATTTTGAGTACTAATTACGTGTAGATTTTATTGCATATAAAGGGAGCAGACATATAATACAGCATGAATACTTAGCTTGCTAGTTGTCGAAGAAGAGTACGTATCCGATATGTGGAGCGGAACTCCGATTACAAGAAATGTCATCCGCATATCAGTGCAAAAGCCAGGCGCAATATGAGACGTTCCCAGACTAAACGGTCCTCATCAGGTATCACGAACGCAGCTACCACCACGACCAACACCTTCACATATACCTGTTCATGAAACCACCCCCAAAGTAAATGTGCCATCCTGCCCACTTTCTGCATTGGTGCACGATACCACGTTTCGATTCATGGCAACACGAAATCGACCTATGCGCGAATCATACTACAGACCAAAACAGGAGGAAGTGACGTGGATTGACGATGAACCTAGTTTGAATGACTGGGACGAATCACAAGACATACCGCTGCTAGGAGAAATCGATTTTTTCGGATGTTCGTTAAACTTTGTAACTTTTACCATAGTGTCACTAGCAGATAGGAGGCCTTATGCCATCGTACACCTGTTGGTTCACGACCTCACTGGATCGTTATATAGCGTCAATATTCTAGATGAGAGAGCTGAAACCATTTTAAGTAATATCTAAAAAATTATTAAAAGGATCCTCCGAAAACATTAAATTCGCAAATGGTATATAAAAAAGTAAATTGAGTAGCATAACAACTCCCGTAACTTATAGAGGAATCACAAAACTTTTGACGTTTTATATAGTTCCTAGCTTGATGTAAGATCTATATTTAGGAATAGAATTTTGGGAATCAATTGGATTGGCACCAGACATTATAGGAAAAGTCACCTCTTCCGAATTAAAGAACGATGAGAGGTAAGCGAATGAACACATTCTAACCCCAAACCATAAATTGAGATTGGAATCAATAAGAATATCATTACCGTCATAAAATATCTCAGGATTATGTAGAACACGTTTGATAGAACACAGAATCGATGTTGGTTTAGCTATGCCAATTAAACAAAGATTTTATCCAGTATTACCCGCAATCCAAAAATTAATGGATGACGAAGTAAAGATAATAATGTAATTAGGAATTAAAGAAGAAAGCGATATTCCTTAGAGTTCTTCAGTGCGATTGGTGAGGAAGCCAGAAAAAGTTTGTCTTTGTTTCGATGGTAGAAAGGTAAATGCTGTGACGAAGAAAGACGCACATCTTCTTTTACATATACATGGATTATAGAGGCGTCTACCTCCAGCCAAATTTATCACTAGCTTAGATATCAAAGACTTCTTTTAGCAAATACTACTGGAACAGGAATCTCGAGTAGACTCCTTCAACTATACCCGGGCATCTCCTTTACTAGTACCGAGTCATGCTATTTGGACCGAGTCATGCCGTTTAACGGAAAATGCGATACCATATGATCTAAGAAACAGCGTTCTGGTCTTCTTAGATGACTTGTTGATCTTATACAAATATTTTGACTCCAATTTCACTATACTGAATCAGTCGGCGAACACTTGAAAAGACCAGGTTTAACCATCAATATAGGTTCCATCATTGGAGAGAATGGATTTGAGACAAATCCTGAGAAGCTATCCTCTATAGAAGAGTATCCTTCTCCCAAGATAATTCGGTAGAACCAAAGATTCATGGGAATATCTGGATTGTATAGACTATTTATTGTGAAATTTGCGGCTGTATCCGCTCCAATAACAAATACCCTTAAAAAACTCTAAAATTTGTGTAGACCGTAGTGACCCAGAAGGCTTGTGTTGATTTAAAAATTAAATTGACTTCCTCTCCATTATTGATAAGATCCGACTTCTCTAAATCTTTAGTCATACAGTGTGATGCGTGTCAAAATGGGATTGGGGATGTGCTGCTGAAGGAGGACAACGAGGGGAATGAAGTTCAATTGCTAACGTATCACAAAAGCTAAATTCAGCTTAGCGAAATTACTCTGCAACTGAGTAAGAATGTTTAACAGCCATTATTAGTATCGCGAAATTTCGACCATACGTCAAATTAATACCTTTCGAAGTTGTGACCGACCGTCTTATTTAAAGTAGCTCATGTGCCAGAAGGACTTAAGTGTAAGATTGGCTAGGTGGAGCTTTAAATTGCAATGTTTCGACTTCTATATAGAGCATCGCAAGGAAACCTCAATGTAGTATATGACGCACTATCTAGAATATATTGCGAAGAAGTAGGAAATCCTGAGATACCCAAATTGGAAATTAATCTATTTTATAGGGGGGATTGGGCAGCCCAGGAAGAGTATTTCCATTTAAGGCTCTCCCAGTCAGGTAATCGGTCGGTTTCATCCTTTTTATTCTTTTTTTTAATTTTTTGAGGTTTTCTTTGGAACTCTTTATTTTTTATATTAGATTTCCTTTTTTTCTTAAAAAAAATTATTTCTTGTTCTTTTTTTTCTTGGCTATCCCTTTTTAACGTCGCCACTTTTAACTTTCTACACATATACACTCACTAATTTTTTTATTTACACAATAAAAAATTAAGAGTATGCATGTGTAGTAAAAAGTTCGAAATAGGTTGTGCGTTTTTAAAATGAAAAGATTTGAAAAACGATTTTAAGTAATATTAAAGATTAGAACGACCCGAATTATTTTATAGATTAGAATTATCTGAGTTATTTTACAAAAGTTACAAAATCGTTGATGCGATTAATAAAAAATGTTAATAAAATACAATTGGTAATCCCGACGAAGAACGAAAAACAATAACGATCAACTTGGAGGACAACGATCAACAATCAGTAAATATTATCAATAACAACATAAGCAAAACAAAATGGCCGGAAACAAATATTGACAATAATATTGCCTACATTCTCCACACGATGGTGATGACCAACACGCCCAAATTCATGCAAACAATGGACTGCTCCTACCGTGGCCGCATATCGCGCGAATTAAGTTAATTTTTAGTGATCGATCATACTTTTTATGATTATACAACATAGTATATAGTATAAACACTGTCACTTAACAGAAACATTCAAAACCAAACTGACCGCAGAGTATATGGTAGATTAACATTCTTGTTGTCAACTCTTTGGAGTGACAATATACCAGAAGTGTTAATAATATAATTTAAAGTAACATTTTTATAGTTAACTCTTCAGAGTGACAAATAATTCTGCCAGGAGAGTTAATATTGTTTAATTAGGCATTTCTGTAATTAACTCTTTGAAATAATAATTAACGCTAACTCGACACATAATTCAATATGTTTATATATATTTTTCTTATTTCTGACTTATTTTATTATCTGAGAATCAACTTTATTCTTCCGATACTTATGTTGACGGTATATCTATGGAAGATAAGATATTTTTAATTGCAACAGCATAAATGTTATGAACCTGTAAAGAAATTAATTCGATGGACGCAAACGCATTCGATAAATAAAAGAGATCCCTTAGAATGGTGAAATGACAACTGACTTTTACTTAGCTAATATCATAACTGTTTACAATACCCTCACTTATAAAAAAATTGTATTTCATTAAAATTATTAGAATCCATTAAATAACATTTAATTAAATTCATTAAAATTATTAAATACACAAGATTTTTTGTTTTAATTTTAAATTAATGTTATTAGTTAATATATATTAATTGCTTCGCGGAAATGCTTTTATCGAAAATCAGAAAAATGTGTGGTTATTATCGGCTTAAAGGATGTGTATTTACCAACAACCGGCACGGCACCAATTTCAATTCATATTTCCGCTAAATTGTTAATTGGTATTTGTGCCATTCCAGTGCTGTATTTATTTTGATCGCTTTTTATGCTGCGTTCATCAAACCAAATTTCCAAACTTGTGAAGTACAGATCCAAATTGTGCATACATTCCCTTAATTTTGGCATCTGCAATCGTAGAATCGCCATTGATGCGTTCAGTTACTATCATAGAAAAATTGCAAGAAATTTTGCTCTTTATCATCGGTTTCGTACTTTGATGGGCAATTGCATGTTGAAGTATACGCCACGGGGTTTACTGGATGTGAAATGTTTGTACAACACTTTTAAATAGAATATTTTCACTACGATCACGGCTAAGTCACTAGTTTGGGCTCGTATTCTGCAATTTATTATTTATTTGTTATAACCGAACACGTTTTTATATTGATCATCATTAACTCTAATTTTAGAATTAATTTAAAAAGTCACTTTTACACCTCTATCGTGGTTACTTCAATGTCAAATGGAAATTACGAGTACGAAAAGCATGACGATAGCCTACTACTATAATTACGAAGACGGCTAGATAAAAGTACGACGTCAAAAGTACTTTGATGGAAAACGCACGTTTCTTCCAGACTGTGTTACTTTTATTGATATTGAATGCTCTGACGAAGTGGCCGGTTGATTTGTCGTTTTCTTAGATACTTTTATTAGTACGGGCACTTACGTTAGTTGCATTGATGTTTTTATCGCCAATGTATGTTGCTCCAAAAACGGCTGTCTTATCGTCAATTTTCAATACTCTATTATCGCTGTAAAAGCTGGTTTTGGTCGATCGATCTATTGTCGCTGTAAAAACTGGTTTTAGTTTTTTATCTAGGTTTCCATCAGTACTGCGTATGGTCCGTTGTATGGATGTTTAAGTGAGTGGCAAATGGAATCGTTTCGTATGAAAGCACGTAGCTCATTGCTGTCACGCAGTCGATGTTAGTCTTTATTGTGCCATTGCTTTTTGGAAGTCGGTCTTCGTGTCCGTTTCCGTTCGATTTGTTTTATCTTCATTGAATAATTCTTGCACGAAGTCCATGTAATATTTGGACTCATGGAAAAATTCTTGCACGAACAGTGCATATGGGCAAATGCACTGTTCAATTTCCGGTTTTATTGTTCATGGTGGCAACCTTGAGCGTTCGATGCCATCGTTCTACGACACCATTTCATTGCGGATAATATGCGGTAGAAGTTAAATGTCAGATGGCAAGCGTTAGCGTAAGGTTAGTAACGTAAATTCCTCAATAGTTTTAAATTTCTCTGGCAATGGCAATAGGCCATCAGATGATACTCGCTGTCCAAGAAATTGGATTTTCCGTTTGCCAAACTCGCATTTCGCCACCTCTATTGCTAATTTATTTTTTCAGGTCTTGAAATATTATTCGTATGCATTATCGTTGTTCTTCTAGTGCCGAGGATGCGATGCACAAGTCATCGATGTATGCGAACACAAAATCGAGAAATATCATCGATGTATGCGAACATAAAATGGAACAGTGATCATTGACCATCGGTTTTTTTTAGCTTGTGCAAAAGCCTTGCTCAGGAATTGCTTTATGGACAACAAATTCCCGCTTTATTTAATATATGTCGGGCCCCAACTGTCGTGGTCGAGTAAAAACTGTTTGTCCAGTCGCATTTATACGATATACCACCGTGGCAGTCCTTATGCTTCCAGGCTGGGATAATCTCGTAATTTCCTTAAATTCGGCGAGCACATCCGCGTAATTTGAATATAATTCAAACGATTTTAATTCAGTCGGCCGGAGTATGTTAATTTGACAACAGTATGACGCGATTCTATAAGTTCGAAGTGCGTTATAAAATCTGCACCTCTTATTGGCGTCGAGGTTTACTTTCAGAGTCGTCTTGCCATCAATTTTTATTTCAGTGTTATTCACTTCAAATTATTTCATTATCTTTGGTTTGCAATTACTTGAGTTCCGATTGGAAGAAATGACCGATACGTCGGCACAGTTATATAAAGTAGTTGATGTTCGTACTTTTGTCATTAATTTTCAATCGGTTGATCGAGTAGAACTTGAGCAGTTTGCTGCCACAAGTTCCAACACAGGCTGCATGTATCACTTAGTTGGTAATGACGTTCTATTCATAGCACCGTTCTTATCTCGGAACATGCGCGGTTTTTGGCACTTTCGCACTGGCACCAAATTTAAAATGGTACCAGCAGTTGGGATGTTCGGTGCGCTATTTAGAACAATCGCATCCATGTTGGCTACGTTCACGCGATCGGCTCCGTCTGCGATCGCCTCGGAGGGTGCTGAACTTTTGTTTTAAATCAATGGTCACCGATTCATTGGTGGTCGCCTGAGTGCATTTTTGGATCGGCAGAATTGGTGCATTCAATGTCCTCGCTGATTCCTGTTTGGCATGAACCGCGCTCATTAAGCGCAGGCGAAAATGCGTAGTAACAATCGACTTAAAATAAGCATATTTACCAACAACCGGCACGTCGTCGATTTCAATTTGTATTTCCGCGAAATCAATGAGTGGAATTTGTGGCATGATAGTGCTGTTTTTCTTTGGATCGCTTATCACGCTACATGCATCAAACCAAAATTTTAAACTTGTGAAGTACAGATCCAAATTGTGCATAGATTCACTTAATTTTTGGCAAACGAATTGTGCATAGATTCACTTTATTAAGAAATTCGATTGCAAACGATCCGTTAGATTAGCTGAAAATCACTCACTATCGTCGGTTTCGTTGTTTGATGGGCAATTGCAATTGCAGTATATGCCATGTGGTTTACTGGATACGAATGTTTGTACAACACTTTTAAATAAAATATTTTTGCTACGATCACATCGGAGTCACCGGTTTAGACTCGTTACTCGTATTTTGCAATTTATTCTTTATTTTCTATAACCGGACATGTTTTTATTTTGATCATCATTAATTCTAATTTGAAAATTAAATTAAAGCGGCACTTTTATACCTCTATCGTAGTACCTTAGATTTAAAACATAAATTGCATGACGACAGCCTACTACGAGTACGAAATGAATAACAACAGACTACCACTCTAATTACAAAGACGGCTACATACATATATATTATTAGATTTTGAAAAGCGCATTTGGAATCTAAAACGGCAGTCCAATATGGTTTCCCATAATTTAAATTAAATCGAATGACATCATTAATAGCAAACACTATATCAGGACTTGTGCAATGATTGGAACGGAATTTTTGCTATCTCTGGTTTTTCTCGTCACTCGGACTTATGGAAATCCATAATTTTTGACTCAATCACTCGAAGTTGAAATTGACTTTGAATTCGTCATTCCCAATCCTTAAATTACTTCAGAAATATACGAATTTTAATCAATGGCTATACTATTATTTTCATATGTGATACGTAATGCAATACATGAAGTGACATTACCCAAATCCTTCATTTTAAAAGAGCTACACAATGATGCTCGTAGATTATTTAAAATGGTTTAATTCTTCCAAAATATAAAAAATCATCGATAAAAATTGTGATTATTTATAATAAATCAGAGGTATAAAATACGCACAGGTCAACTAAATAATTTTTGAAGATATTATTTTTTGAAGATTTTAGCATTTCTGTTAATTTTCAAAAAACATGCCCACTTACGTTGGCAGAAATAATTGTGGTATTCTTGTCTAATCCTGTCTAGAAGTTCTGATATGCTATGGTTGCTGCTGATCAGACGATTATTGCGAAGGGTCTCAGAATTATAACTGCTTCCTGTGGAAATTGATGAACAGCTTAACATTGGTATATAATTTATGTTCAGATCTCGATGAAAGCCTCTTTTATTATAATGCAATAGACCTTGGGCAATATTCGCAGGAGTAGGACTTGTCTTCGCTTGAGCTGGTGAAATTGAGCTGGTGAGTAGGACTTGTCTTCGCTTGAGCTGGTGAAAAATGAGCTGGTGAAATTGAGTAATTTATTGAATCTTCCCTGAAAGCGTTATCAAGAAGATTAAAGTTGCCTGAAGAACCACCTTTCATCAACCAACCTACAGAGGTCTTCCGTAACAGTAGTAAGTGGTTCACCCGTCTTACTAATTATAAGTGATGAAAAAAGCTAGCTTCTATCAGGAGTGGTAGATAGAAGCTAGCTTTTTTCATCACTCTCTTGAACATATGAGAATAAATTTTTTGTAATAATCCAATATTGGATCTCAAAACCACTCTAATTCCGACTGGTACTCGTTGACACGGGATAATAAATAGATTTGCGACTTATTCATAATTAATTGTTTAGATATTTGTTATTTTATAAAATCTTCCCTGGACGAAATATTATTATTAAAGGCTAATTTACCTCTCGGTGCAGTTCCTTATTCTTCGGCTTTTATTATTGAATGTCTATCTTTATTTCAGATAGCTAGTT
The DNA here is from genome assembly GCA_958298945.1 of Atherix ibis. Classification (NCBI taxonomy): domain Eukaryota; kingdom Metazoa; phylum Arthropoda; class Insecta; order Diptera; family Athericidae; genus Atherix; species Atherix ibis. Next base: position 79,081,767 of record OY282605.1, on the reverse strand, counting down.
CATCTGATGTGACTGATGCTAAATCAGCCTCTATTTTACCAACCACCCTGGCTAAGTTGAACGGTTCATTTGCAAACATTGTTAGCATGCTAGCAAAATGGGTGGGAGTTGAGCAAAAAGAATCTATGTCCGACGATTCTAAGATACGTCCCTGCGAGTCTCGCATTAATAGCGTCATATTTGATATGGGTAAAGTTTTTTATAACATCCATTGTAAATTGTGTTTCACATGTTGTACCTCTTCAATCTGTCGCGGAGTTTGAATTTGATTCGAAACTGGCGTTGTACTATCCTGAGCAACAGAAACGTTAATTAAGAAAAAATTTTGATTGTGATGTTCTAAGTGCACATTAGTTCTTTGTATGGTATTCTGTCATTACGTTGAATTCTGTTGAAAAAGGTCGCATTATACTATTATTCGCTGAACTGCTTGCTGGCATCAATTGCTTCTCTTAATTAGGCATCAAACAGATTCATTTTTCATTAGTACTTTTAATGACGCATCGATCAGATTCATTTTTGATAAGCTATCCGAGAACGAATGATATTTATGGTTTGAATAACTGCTAGATTCTCTTCTATGTAAGAGAAGTGGTGCTTTTCCTCGCAATGAAAGCAGGTTTTGGATATATAAACCGACAATTGATGGTCAACTTTCAAACAATTAATACATAGCTTTAATCTCTTGATGTTATCGACCCTACCACTAATCGATATACTTCTTAAACTATCGTAGGAATATATCTGATGGTATTCATGGCAGACTGGATAATTACCAGGTAGAGCAATAGAAGTGGGCGATGTTAAAGGATATGCGTGGATCGTACTTGCTGTGGTTATAACTGCATTATTAGACGAACGCACTATAAAACTAACATCTAAATTTCGGAATTGCTGATACAACCTGCGAATGGTACTGAGATAATTAAGCTCCAGATCATCAGTGCTAAGATCGAGAATCAGTTTGCGCACCACCATTGAGTAATATTCATGAAGAGTATGTATTTTCTTATATGGTCACTCTATATGATCTACTATTAGTATAGCACAAAATTGCTTAGACTGTAAGTTGGCAGCAGGTGGTTTTTTGTTAGGAAGACGTTTTAATTTTTTGAATTCTCTGTAGAACTTTAATTCAATAAGTTTTTGTTCTGCCAGCAATTCATCCATGATTTAAGCAGGGAATCTACAGTGTTAACTACCAAGTATGGAATGTAGACAATGTTCAAGTGAATCTAGTTTGAATACTCAACTTCTTATGCATTAAAAAGTAACGTTACCTAGTGAGACAGAGGAATTGACCGTGATCATTGTCAGAGTAAATTCATTGATATATACAGGTTCAATGTTTACTTAGACAATAATGGAATTTGAAATAGATTGACAGTTAATCGCAACTAACTTTAACTAATTGGACAAAGAAATGAATAGTAAACATTATTATTCATAAAATGAGAACCATTAACAATTAAAGGGATCCCAGTATGGAAACATTCCGTAGACAATGGAATATATTGCAAGAACGGAGCTCGATAGGACAAAGGATATAAAGCTCTCAAAACTTCAATAATGAGTATTGTACTCAATGATAACCTTCGCTTGAAATCCTTTCGATTTACCGCCTCAACATGCACTTCTTGCCTTTTTTCACCACAGTTACACATACTGAACATCAGCATATGTAAATCACAGCGAATACGCAAAAGATGATCGTACGTATACTTCGATTAGGCCGAACAAACCTTTTAAATACAATTCTTGTATAGTAAAATAGAAAAAAGTTCCCATGTCGCCCTTAAGGAAATTAAACAGCGCTGTTTTGTATACAAAAAGGTGTTGTACAGACAATTTACACTTTAAGTTTAGAACCTAAATTATCATTGGTAGCACGGAATTATTAGTGATTAAATAAACATTCTCGAAGACAACGAATAATCGTAATTATATGTATTAAATGCACTATCACGTTGAGGCCACCAAAATATTGCGCCTAGACGTGATAGAGCATTTAATACATATTAAATATTTATAAAAAATTCAAGTAATTATTAATTTTTCTAACGTTAAGTATGGGTATTCGAGTTAATTACCATTATTGGTATGAAGAGCTTTAATCTTTCTAATTAAATGAATCTCAACCATCGATTTGTATTCGATAAATCGAACATCGATTCAACACTTCTGATTTATCTTGTAATAAATATTCAAAAAATGTTCATGAATAGTCATCAGTAAATATTAATATATATTTGATACCCTCAATGGAATGATTTCCAATTGGGCCATTCAGATCAGAATGAATCAAATCCAATATGTTATCTGTTCGTGTTAAACTTTCCTCAAATGGTTGACGTGTTTGCTTACCTTGTTTACAAACAATACAAATTTTAATTTATTTTCATTTCTTTCACTAAATTGTAATACCATTCACTAAAGAATTTTTCATTTTACATAAGTAAGCAACTTTAAGAATCTATAGTATCAAGTTTTATATCGACAATACATTGCCTTCGATGATTATACATTTTAAAACTTACATTATCAAATATGACTTGATTTCCATTTCGAACTATTTGCGAAACCGACAACAAATTTGCAGGTAAATCAGGAATGAAGAAAACATTCTTAAAATACGTCGATATTATTATACAAAGAGCAATATTACCAATACCTTTTACCAACACTCTTTCATTGTTTTGAATGGCCGTAACAACAAACGCAGGCTTTGCTATTTGGTTCTTTACATTTGAAGTTTTTTCGTTTGATGGTGTTGAATTTTTATTATTATTATGACTTTGTTGAGCATAATACCCCTTTGACCTCATGAAAAGGATTTTTCGAAAGCAATAATTATCGCTTGGAAATTATTTGATAAACTAGCCAATAAAAAAATCGCTACCCTTTCATCAGATACTGGACTGATGTATTTAATTCAACTAAATTATACGGCATCAGACGTCAACTAAATCTGATGCCGTATAATTAAGTTGACGTTTCAAATATTTAACCAACATTTTCATTCATTGTCTAACAATTTTCTAATTGCATTTTCACTAATTTTCTTAATAAGCCAATTCAATGAACGATGAACTATTCTTTTAATTTGTTCCACAAATCAGCAGCAATTTCAATTCCAATTGTATGTTAATACAATGATTTATCTATACTCAGATCAATACGGGCTTTGGCATTACGAATTTTACCCTCATCAATTTTGAAGCAATTTTCATAATTACACAATTCAAGCAAATTTTCAAAGGCCTAATTTTTTAACTAAATTCCAACTCGCACTCATTTCTATCAAACAAAATCTGTTTCTTATGATTTTATTTGTTGCTGATTATGCTGACGATGTGTGGGCCCATAACCTATTGTAATTAATTTGATGGCTGCAAACACACTCGATAAATAAAATATATCCCTTTCTGGCAATGTTTAAATAACAACTGAACTTTTATTTAACTAATGTGTTAGTAGTTATATGTTTATATAAAACAGTGTGGAAGTACAACATAGAAGGAAGTTAAATTTAAAACAGAATCTTATATCTCATATTTATATTCCCAGAATGTTAATATTAGTGAAAAATTATGTGGGAACCAGGAAAAATAAGTTTCGTATTATTATTATTAGTTCTTCGAAATTAAAAAACTGAGAATTTTCTAACATATGATTTGAGTTATTAGAACGGGCGGATATATCCTTCCCCCCACTTTGTTTCAGTATTCTCCTGGTTCCTGTTAATTAATTTCACTTTAACATTTCTTTATTTTTTACAAAAAAATATAATAAAAATTAAAATGAACTTTCCCAAACTGTAACTTACAATTTTTTGGTCTCCTAATTCTTTGGTAATTTTTGTGTTTTCTACCTTTTTTAATTTAAATTCATCAGATTTTATATTCGTAACAAATCGTTTCAAATACATTATTATTATAGTTTGTTATTTATAATTAAAGTGCAATTATTATAATAAGGTAATAATTTCCACTTAGTGAAAAAATTTCTTCGTCACAACTACTTTCATAAACTTATTTTCAAAATTTTTAAGTAATAAAATACTACCTTCTGACTCGATAATTTTTTCCAACTTATTATCAATTAGGTTACAATTACTTCTAAAAATATAATTTTTGCTTAACTTTGATTCCTTAATATGAACATTTTCTTCAAAAATGTGTGTTATTGTGAAAATTGATAACTCTTCTAAATTTACGTCTATTTCTTATAAATTTTTTTTTAAGATTCGTATACAATTTTTTTATTATCGTTAACTGATTCTACTGGCAGTTTAATTGCAAAGCTAATTTTGATATTATTAAATTTAGCTAACTCAAGTCTTATATGTAAACGTTTTTTTAAATCAATAAATTTTTTCGCGTGTTAAAATATTCGGTTGAAATATATCCATTCCAACAAGTAATGTTTTGCTGAATATGGTTAATTCTGAATATATAAGCAACGAATAGTTTTTCCGACAACAATTGTTTTGTAACTTCATTATTGTCATTTTATTTTGATGTTACAATTTTCCGATCGGATTCGATTACGCTTTTTAATGATAAAATTGTTTTATTGAAATTATCGTTTATTTTAACTTCTTGGTTAACTGTGTTAATTGTATTATGATAATTTTTATACGTAAGTACTTAATGACTGCTTATCTTAGTTGTCTATGGTTCCAAAGATACTCGTACATTTCATCACTGTACACAAACCATCAAATAAACACCGTTTCTATCGGTAGGAGTGGTCTAACGTATAAATTAAATTTTGTTTCTAATAGTTTATATTTTTTCTATAATATTTCACTCACAATTCTCAATATTACATTATTATTAATTATGTGTCAAATAATATTGCATTTACTATAACAATAATTTCTATCACATCAACCTGAATTGCTGCATAGCCCGGATCAGAATCTATTTTATCAATTATTATCATCTAGTTCGCCATCGGTAGTACCGTTATTTATATAAGCACCCACATTAGCACATCATTCAACCCTGTAAATTTTAAAGGCCTTTATTTTCATGAATATTATTTAATTCGTATTTTCTAAACTTAATTTTTTATAACTTCTTCCTCTGTTTTCTTAATATTCTTATCTTCCCTTTTCTGGGAAAAGAAAACATTCAATTTTTTTTTTTATTTTCTATTCTGTAATATAAAAAATATATTATATTATTTTATAATATTTTATTTTATATATAAAAAATAAAAAGTTATAAAGCCTTAAGTATTAGAGTCCTAATAGCAATCTTATTTTGTAACGTTAGTACTCTTATTCTTTCCGTCTACGCATTATTTAACTTTTTCTACGTGTACATTCTCTTTATGACTATTTGGTTTAACAAAAGTAGCTATATCTTTCTCTTCAAAAAAATTCTCTTATATTAAGGGTATTAAATTCGTTGGCATAAACAACTCTTTTTACTTTCCGTTTAATTTTTTTCGATTAAACAGAAACAAATAGCATGTTATGAGAATTTATCTATGAAATTGATAAGTTATTGTTTAGTGCTAACGTAAGTATCCGTATATATAATCGCATTTGTATCAGAAAGCGTTTCAGTCAATTTAAAGTTTTTTCTTACAGGGCTCCTATCGTTATTGGGAGCTGTTAACAAATCACAATTATTTATTCAATTGTTTATTAAAATTTTTATATCCAGATAGATTTAAAATTTTTAATTCCCGCGAAGGTTGCTATCACCCCTGAATGCACTCACGCATTTTTATGAAATAATGAAATTTCTTTTATTACGCTTCCTCGCACTTCATATCTTTTTATAAATTTAACTTTTTTGTCATTGCCGAACATTGTAATTAAATTTCTCTGTACGTTCTTATACTCGTATTATGCATCAGTCAATTCAGAATATATAGCAATTTTAACTTTATTGACATATCTTCGGATGATGTCCAAAAGGTTTTCTTCTACCTATATATCATGGAAACATATATATCTCTCTTTTATTAAGCATTTATTCGTATTCTTTTTCCTTATTTTACACTATTTTAATTTAAGTTTTAAACGTATTAGCTGCTGTTTCTAAAATTGATATCTGATCATGTAGATCTTTCTCCTGCGATATCATTTCAAGATATTCATTACGGTTAATTTTGTTATGAACCTCAAAATTAGCAGCTAAATATTTCTTATTTTTGTCCTTCAAATAAATTAATTTCATTTCAATCACGATTTCTCCCACTAAGAAAATCAGATACTTTATTTTCTTAACCTTTAATGTAGTAAATTTTTATGTCATATTCTCCCAATTAAATGAACCACCTTTGGAGTTTTCGATTTTTGGCTTGCAATTATTTCATTGGTTGATACTCAGTAAGTAAATAAAGTATTTTGTTTCCCAAATAACGGCTTCATTTTCAATAAATAAATAGTTAAGCTGGTGGTACTCTAATGTTGTAAAAAATATGTCCGTTTTGTGTCATAATGGCCCCTAATGCAACATTACTAATATCAATAATTAATTTTAATTTTTTGTTTTAATTAGGGTATTTTTATATTGAAGTATCCATAATTAGCTCCCTTAATTTTTCAAAAGCAAAAATTTTATATGGGTCATTTATATTTATTACCATTTCTTATTTTCAAGTATTAAGTAAGAAATTTTGTCACTTTGGTTTCTGTACATTTAAGATCTCTAATAACTTTAATTTTGTTGGGGTTAGGTCTAATTATAACCGAAGTTAGAATGTGCCCCAAATATTCCGTCCATTTCTACAGAAAGTTACATTTATCGATTCAGAGTCTAAGACACGCTTGCCTCAATCTGTTACATATTTTTATCAGATTACAAATATGTTCCTCCAACGAATTACTAAATATTAATATATTGTCCAAATACATGACCCATATTTTGTTCATATAATCCCTCAATATCAAATACATTGGTCTCTGGAACGTCGATGGAGCGTTTTTAAACCGAAGGGCATTATCACTTACTTGTAGTGATAAAAGGCGTAGAGAAAGCTGTATTTTTGATATTTTTAGGCCCCATCAAAAAACCCTTAGGCAAGTTCAGAGTCCTAAAGTATTGGGATCTTCTCAACTTAACATACTATCTATATAAGGTTTGTGAAATTAATCGCTAATAGTTATTTCTTTTAATCTCCTGTAGTCTATAACTATTCTACATTTCTGTCTGCCCCCTTTAGTAGTCTATAACTATTCTCCGAATTGTCCTTTGATACTATCTATAGGGGACTATTGTGTGAAGAATTGCGCTCGCAAATTATTTTCTGTTCCAGCATTTCACTAATTTATCTCTCTATTTCCCATTCATAAACTTGTAAATATTGATATTATGATTTCATGTGGAGTTTCATTGATTACGGTAAATAAATTTCCCGTTTTAAAAGACAGTTCCTCAGACTTATTTATAACTTACTCTACTTTTTCCTTCCTCATTATTTAATGAATGAGTGCTACAATTTTGCTAATTGAACTGCATTGGTTCCAAAATTTGAATATTATTGATATCAAATAGATATTTGCTGACATATTTATTCTTTAAATCTATTTTCCCTCCCATTATAGCATTATAATTTCTACCTCTCAATTCAATAAATGTCCATCGTACTGTACCCAATGTATCAAAATCTAAAGGAACCGAAGAAACTAATTTATTCGTCACTTTGTTCATTTCATTAATTGTGGTAAAATATAAAGGGTTTTCTAGAATTTCTTCGAAAAAATCATAAAATACTTTGATTTACTTATACTTGTAGCTGAACGGATATTAATTAAACATTTAATTGTTTGATAATTTATTGTTAAAAATATTATTGGAAGTTCAAATCCTAAGCTCCTCTATAAAATACACGGGTTGCTATAAATTCTCGACTTCCATTGTGTGTACGTTACCATTCCTATAAGTTACCCTTTTCTGTGTAGAGCCATTAGGAACATTTGAGTAACATTTAAATTGTTCTGAATTTTGGGTAAAATTTTGATTGGGATTCTGATTGTCCGTATTGTTATTATTATTATAATTAATATTTCTCTTATTGTTATTGTTGTTTAATTATTATTTCTGTTATAATAATTATTATTATTATTTCGGCTATAATTGCTATTATTATTATTAAAATTAGCTTTTTTGTTATAGTTTTTATTGTTATTATTATTATCTATTATATATTATATATATAACAATTAATGTTTGTGTGTTCGTCTTTTATGCGTTCGTGTATCGTTCATTCGATTGCAATAAAACTTTCCAATTATAATTTTAGGATGCAAATAAGTAATGCCAGTTAGTTACATAATTAAAAAAAAGAAAACTTTTGACACTTTGTACATTAATAACAGTATCGCTTTCTGTTTATTATAATAAAACCATAATAATTTGTTGATTCGATTGAGATGAAACTTTGAATAACTGTTGTTGCTTTCTTCTTCCAAATATTTATCCCTCCTAAATACGCATCAATGGAAGGTCTACTAACGGAGCGCAAAAGAAAAAGTAATAACGAGCTTCTCAAACAAGCGGAAAGCGAAAAACAAGCAACGAAGGAGTTGGTCAATTGCGTGCATCAGAATCAGAAGAGCAACGTGTACGAAGAAATTTAGCTAATTATTTATTAGCTACTCGGTCGCGTGCATTGAAAACAAAAATGCTATGAATAGTTCGAGTCGAAACGAAACGTTTACGAGCTACTCGATTTTGACGAACAGTGCACGTTGACTTGAATCTTGGTGCATTTCAGTACAATGTCAATTACTATTATTATCTGCATCCAAGTTTAGACATCGGTAAAAAGGATAAGGTGTGTTGGCAGTGCGGTACATGATATTTCAATAATAAAATCCCAGGAATGTGCTGCGCAAATGGAAAAGTTAAACTTCCGACTTTGCATCACCACCTAAGCCTCTGTTGTCTGCTTTCAGGGAACTCAGCCGGTTCGAAGTACTTTAGAAAATATTCGCAAATACAACTCGGCGTTTCAAATGACATTCTTTGGAGCTGCTAAAGTATTCCAAGACCAATATATGCAAACTTTCAAAATTCAAAAGCAAATATATCATCGCGTAGAATAATTTCTACCAGTTTCGGATACTGAACATAAATTTTGACAAATCTACTTCATGGGCGATGATGATGTGCAAGTTGATCAGCGATACGATGTAATTCGGGGCACCAAACGTAATACATCAACTTTACAAACTTTTTATTATTTATATTATTGTCATTTCGATTAGCGTTTCTGTTACTATTAGTACTATTAGAATTATTATTTCCTGTACCTTTGTTGTTGCTCTTAAATTTTCTATGATAAATGTCTATTATTCTAAAATCATCTAACATTTTTAGTAGACCATATTTATTATAAATTTATGGAATATGAGCCCTAAGTTTACCATCTGTTTTTCCATTAAAATTTCAACTTAATCTGTACTAACATTTTCAGGTTTTTACTTTCTAGTTTTCTTTCATCAAAAGCATACATGTCGTTGAATTGAAAATCAACTCTTGCAAATTCTTCAACAAAAAATTTTAAATTATTTATCTTTACTATGGTGAAATTGTTAAATAACTCTGCGTGATTTTGGTGCGGTTGAAAATGTTACGTTATTGCAGCTTAATTGTTTTCCATGTAGGATTATTTCCGCGTTAGAGGCCAGTAATTTAATAGTTGTAAATATGCACCATATAAAGAATTTGCATTACCCACTGACTTAAGGAACGATATGAATCCCTAAAAATCGTTACCATTAAATGATTTGAGATAATAAAAGTGGTTGATTATATATTTTATTGATGAACTGAACATGGACTTTTTGGATATTGCTTGTTGTTGGGCTGCCTGTTGTTAGAGCTGCTTGCTGTTGAGCTGTTTGTCTACATGATTTCAGATTCCTGTCTTGATGTTGCGCAACTTGACTGAACTCGTTAGCTTGTTACCTTAATTGACGTAAAGTTTTCATTTCAAGATTTTGTGAAATTACACGATTTGAATCGAAATTATCACGAAGTTTATATTTCAAAATTCTACCATTTCTGGATGCTGAACAAAAAACTTCTACCAGTTCTCGATGCTGAACATAAATTTTTACAAATCTACTTCATACGGGATGATTATATGCTAGTTAATCAGTGATGTGATACAATTCCAGGTATTATATGAACTTTACAATCTTTTTCACCAACACGACACCCTAATACAATTGTTCAAAACATCAATTGGTAACTTGCGCAGCAATAATTCTCTTGCGCAATATTAATTCCCTCGATTGTGCAATGAAACCAGGCTTGCTGTCAAAAAACTGAAGCCAAACGTTATCGAAGCGACAATTATGAATTACAAGTCAGAAGGAGAAGATGTGCTGATTCTACGCATTCTCATCATTCCCACCGACTTGCCATTTGATTTCAAACGACTGCTTGGCATTCACAATGATTATCAACAAGTCACAAGGTTAATTCCTTGAAGTATGTAGATTAAATCTGGTAAACCATATTTAATCCACATACTTTAAGCGATTTCACATGGTCAATGCATGCTCACGAGTGGAACACCAGAAAAATTTATTACTTTAAAAAAGACCAAAAATATTGTAATATATATACATCCCAAAACACTTCAATAGATTTTTCCAATTTAATTTAATTAACAAAAAATTATTGGGTTCTATTTATTTTGTACATGTAAATGTGTCTGCTTTGTATATGTATGTGTATTACAAACAAATTACAACAAAATTGAATGAAGCATTGCAACGCACGCCGGGCATTAACTAGTAATAAATATATTGTTTCATTTGAATTTTTTGGTGTAAAATCTTCAGAAAGACATCTGTTAGGAGTTTCACAGACTTGACCATTCTACTTCATAGTTTATTAGAAAGATATTTAGAATAAAAAATATTTGATGGCAGCATCTGTTATAAATGTTTCAGCAGGATTATTTTGTTTAGTACTATTAGGTATATGACCATTAGTACTTTCCACTTCCATGGAGAAAAGGAGACCACGGAAATAAAATGATTTATAACAAGTCTACTAATTAGAACTTTTTTTCAATAGTGTTTATATTGGCTTTGTTTGTTGACATATTCACAACAATTTAAGACATTATTAAAAATGGTAAACAATTGTTATATTTTTAAATTTGCTCGAAAAAATTTAAAATAATGCAAATCAATTATGAAATTAGTCGATCTGTGAAAACTACATTTCGTAAGATTTGCGATAATTTTATCTTAATGATCGTCTATCTGAGACTGCAATCAAGAATGTGGTAGATAAAATTGAGTCTACTGGTTCGGTACAAAACATACCAACAACAACACGTGTTCGTATACCTGTAAGAATTGCTTCGAGGTCCAGGGCGTTCTCGTCCCAAAAAATAGGGAGCTTATAAACCTTAGAAGACCCAAATATTAAACTCATCAGATTATTTTCAACGTATATAAACGTAGTCGCGGTGGAAATTTCCCGATATTGTTTTTTATTCATAAATGGTATAGTCTCTAGAACATATTTCAATAAACAATGACAAATTATATACATATTGCATGTAACGTTATTCAAATGGCTCCACGACTTCTTTTGCAGGAATGAATTCGATGAACCCAATTTCCGAGCACTTTTTCTCCTAAATCAAGTCGTATGTTATGAATAGCACGTTGCTAAAGACCAATGACTCCAAATAACCTAACAAAAAATAGTCTAATGGTGTTAAATCACAACTTCTTGGACGCCATTCAATGTCGCAATTTCTTGAAATAATCGAATCTTCAAACTTTTCTCGCAATAATTCGGTTGTTGCACGTAGCCCCGTCTTGTTAAAACCAGATGTTATCAAGACCAATTTCGGTCATAAAAAGTTGGTTATCATCGATCTATACCGCTTTCCATTGACAGTAACGGTATTACCAGCTTCATTTCGAAAGAAGTACGGACCGATGATTCCACCAAACCAAAAACCCCACCAAATACAATCATGAATAATTTGTGGATTTTCTTTGCACCAGAATCGACAGTTTTGTTTATTTACCGCACCACTCAGATGAAAGTGAGCGCACGAATAGTTGCCATTGGAGAACGATTATTTTGATAATAAAATTGAATAATTTGTATACGTTGTTCTTGCGTATATCTCTCCATGATGAAATTGTAAACATTACTGAATACAATGAAAATCACAGATCATGACATATTACAAATAGCCGAAATGTCACTTTCAAATCATATTGGAAAACCCTATATTAGCTAACTTCTCAACTTGGTTGAAGATCTCTAGAATTTACATTGAAAAATCACTTTACTTTGTAAATACGCAGAATTGGCTGATACCTACCAGTTTGACACTGAATATTTTCCTGCAAAAATAATTTTTTTTATATTCTTTCCTCTTTATTAAAATATCTGAGTGGAATTGATCGCTGAAATTTCCGAAAAAAAAGAAAAATTGCGAAAATTGAAATTTTTATTTGAATTGATAAATAAACCATGACTACGTTTTAAGTGATCCATGCGAGAAGTACGATTTGGACCATTTTTTCGAGCTGCTTGCCGCCGAAATTCAACTTGCTGTTTCGTATGAATTTTGGTCGTACTGCTTTTGATATGAGTCGCTAGCAATAGAGGTATCGAGGCATGATGGGAAATTTCAATTGGACGAGATTGACGTGAAAAATATGTGGTTCCAACAGAACGGTGTGACTTGCCACACAGCAGTTGAAACAAAGACCAAAGTTATTGCACACGAAGTTTTCACGTCGCGTTAATTGGACACATGCTGAGATCAGCTGAACACCAAGATCGTGCGATTTAATGCTTTTAAACTTTTTATTATGTCAATAAACCAACAACAATTTAAGAAGTGGAGAAAATCATTCACGCCATCGGTGAGAATTTGGCCGATTTATGCGGAAGAGAATTGGGACCCTCGGATACTTTATTGCATATTAAAGTACATGCGATACCATATTAAAAAATAATGGTATCAAATGTACTTTAATATGCAATAAAGATATACACAACTCTTTTTATTTAATTTTGAATATCGAGTATTTAGGACCTGGAAAAAGCTCACTATGCTTGCAGAATCTATGATTTACATTTTTTAAACGTTCAGTTTAGTAATACTTTTTGTTATATTTATTGAATTACCGAAATTGCTACTAATGGGTTATTTTTAAGTGTTTGGTTTTCAAACTTCCAGAAAAAAGAAAAAAAAATTGCAAAAGTGTATGATAAATCAATGCTTGCAGTTACTTCTTAAAGATTCTTTTATGTAAATATTTACCAACGACTACGTTTTAAGTGACCCATGCCAGAGGTCCAATTTTGAACAACTCTCTCGAGCATCTCGGCTGGTATCTCGCTAGTAACACATGTTATGTTTTATCGGGTCACATAGAGTGACTTCGCGTAGTCCCATAAAAAATAGTCTAGAGGCGTCAAATCGCACGATCTAGGTAGTTATCTCACCGGGTCTAAACGTGAGATAAATTGCTCACCGAACTTATCTGTCAATATGTCCATTGTTTCATGTGCTGTGTGGCATGTAGCGCAATCTTGTTGAAATCACATATCAACCAGCTACAGTTCGTGCATTTTGGGGAAAAAGTTCGAAATCATTGAGCAATAGGAAGTGCCATTGACGGTTACGTTGCGGCCAGCATCATCTTTAAAGAAATACAGGCCCATAAACTGCACCAAACAGCGAATTTTTCTGGCTGCAATGGAAGTTCTTGTTTTGCCTGTGGTTGTTCATCAGACCAAAGCGACAATTTTACTTATTCACAACTCATTCAATCATAAATGAGCTTCGTTGCCGAACGCAATTTTTTGGTGAAAAAAACGAATGTTCATCAAGTTGTTCCAATTTTAGCGCTTTGGCAGGACGTTCGGCTTCAGTTCTTGCACGGACTACATTTAATTCGCTTTCAGGCTAAGATCCTTACGTAAAATTTTCCACATAGTGGAGTAATACAATCCCAATTGCTGTGAATTCCAAGATGGATAAATTGCGGTCTTCAACCACTCTAAGGGTTGATGGTTTGATGTCTTACTTAATTAAATAAGTAATTTTCTGATATAACCGTTATATTAACTGTATCAGTCCACTACTTCGGGGTGATTCGGCATCGTCCAAGTTTTATGTATTGTCATGATTTCGTAAATTTTATGGCACCCCCCTGACTTCAAATTTCTTCCTTTGTCACAGTAGATTTTCAAATGAATCACGAATTTATAAAATACTTCAGTAATATATATTTCCGCGATTAATTTGAACCAGCAATTCTGTGTGGAATAAACTATAACGACAAGTATTGTTTTAGGGTCACAAATCTTTTTTGATGTGATTGAGTATCTGAATGAACTACGGTCTAAATCGTATAAATATTCTAACCTCCGAATTTCTTATGCCATTGACGAAACCTGCCAGAGTGACTTTTCAAGATTGGCACGCTTTTCATGCTTTAAAATTGTTTGTAGTCATATCTTCTTTATTTGACATTCTTTCCCAGTATTTCTAATAGTTGGAACACTTTTGCCATGAATGTCAACTATTACTGCTGTTTGTTTGTACTTGTCCATTGTCGAATTTTGTTGGAACATTTGTTCACAGAGCATTTCTTCTGGCGACAGTTTGGTTTTATTGGCTCTTTTTCAATTGTTCGTCCAAGCGACTATTCTGTTCTGGCAACGGCAATGATGTTTTTGGCTATGATTCAACTATTACTGTTAATGCAAACTAGGTTTGTTCTGGAAGCTGCTCTATTCTTCCCATCCACAAGTCAATATTTCTTGTATATTAAAGACGTTAGAATGGGACCTGTAGCTTCTTCAAAAAATAGTTTTACAAATATATAATAATAAAAATATTTAATTTGTTCCTTATCTTGGCTCAGTAAAATTAAAGATCTGATTTTCGAAAAAATGGAGTTCTCCCTTTTCGAAAAAGATCTGATTTTTGAAAAAAGGGAGAAAAAAAAATGAGCCAGAGATCCCGCCAACTAAAACTGACGCAGACTAACTGCAGCCACCAAATATGCACGGAGACGAATTTGGTACTGGTCGTTATATAGATGGCAACCTATAGGTTTAAAAAAAGTAAAGTCGTTCTCCTATCTAAGATAAAAGATAACAGTCAATAACAAAATCGAATATTACATCCGTAAGCGGTTGTTGGTAACCAACATAGCTAATTTAAATCAGTCCAAACTATATCGCTCGAAACTTGTCCCATAAAGTCGAAAGTACTGTTATTTCGCTCAAAATTTGTCTCAACAATTATTGCGAACTCTAACCCGAATTCGTGAGGAAGTTCCTTTTACAGGTTGAATAGGATTTTGAATACGTTCGTTGATAAAATAAGGTCAAATAGGCTTCGGAGGACCGGATACTTAAACTATATGAATAAGGTAGATTCTACACTTGGATTGATTTCGAATCCATATAACTTTTTTTTGCAAATCAGAAAGAATTTTATAATGCACCAAACTTGTTGAATTTTATTTTTCTTCCGGACCATCCATTGTTACAACACAAAAAAAATATTTTAATACTGTCGCAGCTCCCAGTGCAAACATAAGAAACATAAGAACCCGTTTTGGGGAGCGTGGTTCAGTATATGATGGGCCACGAACAAATTTAAATCGACCTGTTCGCAATTAAAAATCTGTAGAGGCTGTATGCAAAAGTATCAACGATGATCCATCTT
This sequence comes from Atherix ibis, assembly GCA_958298945.1. Taxonomy (NCBI): domain Eukaryota; kingdom Metazoa; phylum Arthropoda; class Insecta; order Diptera; family Athericidae; genus Atherix; species Atherix ibis. The sequence goes on along the minus strand of OY282605.1, from coordinate 79,066,059 downwards.
TGTCTACTCGCCGGCATGCTACACAATTGGGAATCTCCAGAACATCGGTACGACGCATATTGAAACTTGATCTCAGGATGTTTCCATACAAAATTCAATTGACTCAAGAATTATTGCCGACGAATGCAGCACAACGGCTACAATATGCCAATGTAGCTGGAGAGTATTGTGACCACATTGATGGAAGCTGAAGACGAGGTAGGCTGGAAATGAATCGATGGTCAGAACACACACGTTATGTTGGGTTCATCGAACTGGAGCACTTCTGCATAAAGCTGAGGTGTCTGGAATTGGTTTAAATTAGCAAGGCAAGGTGCATTGCTACTTGTTCCACCATTGATGAGGAAGTATTTAAAAAGTTCTACTCATTGTCCTTCCAACATCTCTAGTATGCCGTAATTAATATTTACTTACGTTGAATCCCGCAATATTAAATACTGGCATTAATTACAGTCAACGTATAATTACGAATGCCTTTTTTATGGCAATATTATCGTTAGCAAACTATAAGCATTGTATAAAACAAAGATGTTTTTATTTTCATCTCACAACTGACTTCCATTTTCTGCAGCATACTTAAATACAATTATATAAAAAACGGACATGATTATCCTCTCTCGATTCAGCAGTTGAAAATCACGGTTCGAATATATTTGGTCCAACTTGGCACAGTAATAAGCATTGTAAGTATTAGAATTATTAAAAATGAAAATAAAATATTTATTTGTGTTTACATAATTATCAATCTTAATTAAATAAGTACTTTTCTGATATAACTGTTATATTAACTGTATCAGTTCACTAATTGGGGATGATTCGGAATCGTCCGAGTTTTATGTATTGTCATGATCTCGTAAATTTTATGGCACCCCCTGACTTTAAATTTTTTCCTTTGTCACAGTAGATTTTCAAATGAATCACGAATTTATAAAATACTTCAGTAATATATATTTTCGCGACTAATTTGAACGAGCAATTCTGTGTGGAATAAACTATAACGACGGGTATTTATCACTGGATACCGTTTTAGGGTCACAAATATTTTTTGATGTGATTGAGTATCTGAATTAACTGCTTCTAATTCTGAGTATCTGAATGAACTACGGTCTTAATCGTATAAATATTCTAACCTCCGAATTTCTTATGCCATTGACGAAACCTGCCAGAGTGACTTTTCAATGTCGGCACTCTCTAAAGATTGGCACGCTTTTCATGCTTTAAAATTGTTTGTAGTCATATCTTCTTTATTTGACATTCTTTCCCAGTATTTATAATAGTTGGAACACTTTGCCACGAATGGCAACTATTACTGCAGTTTGTTTGTACTTGTCCATTGTCGAATTTTGTTGGAAAATTTGTTCACAGAGCATTTCTTCTGGCGACAGTTTGGTTTTATTAGCTATTTTTCAATTGTTCATCCAAGCGACTATTCTGTTCTGGCAACGGCAATGTTGTTTTTAGCTATAATTCAACTATAACTGCTAATGCAAACTAGGTTTGTTCTGGAAACTGCTCTATTCTTCTTATCCACAAGTCAATATTTCTTGTATATTAAAGCTGTTAGAATGGGGACTGTAGCTTCACCAAAAAACAGTTTTACGAATATATAATAATAAAAATATTTAATTAGTTCCTAATCTTGGCTCAGTAAAATTAAAGATCTGATTTTCGAAAAAAGGGAGTTCTAAGGTAAAAAAAATGAGTCAGAGATCCCGCCAACCAAAACTGACGCAGACTAACTGCAGCCACCAAATATGCACGGAGACGAATTTGGTACTGGTCGTTATATAGATGGCAACCTATTGGTTTAAAAAAAGTTAAGTCGTTCTCCTATCTAAGATAAAAGATAACAGTCAATAACAAAATCGAATATTACATCCGTATGCGGTTGTTGGTTACCAACACAGCTAATTTAAATCAGTCCAAACTATATCGCTCTAAACTTGTCCCATAAAGTCGAAAGTACTGTTATTTCGCTCAAAATATGTCTCAACAATTATTGCGAACTCTAACCCGCATTCGTGAGGAAGTTCTTCTACAGGTTGAATAGGATTTTGATACCGTTCGTTGATAAAATAAGGTCAAATAGGCTTCGGAGGACCGGGGATTGATTTCGAATCCATATAACTTTTTTTTGCAAATCAGAAAGAATTTTATAAAATTTTATAATGCACCAAACTTGTTGAATTTTATTTTTCTTCCGGACCATCCATTGTTACAAGACAAAAAAAATAGTTTAATACTGTCGCAGCTCCCAGTGCAAACATAAGAAACATAAGAACCCGTTTTGGGGAGCGTGGTGCAGTATATGATGGGTCACGAACAAATTTAAATCGACCTGTTCGCAATTAAAAATCTGTAGAGGCTGTATGCAAAAGTATCAACGATGATCCATCTTTGTCTACTCGCCGACATGCTACACAATTGGGAATCTCCAGAACATCGGTACGACGCATATTGAAACTTGATCTCAGGATGTTTCCATACAAAATTCAATTGACTCAAGAATTATTGCCGACGAATGCAGCACAACGGCTACAATATGCCAATGTAGCTGGAGAGTATTGTGACCACATTGATGGAAGCTGAAGACGAGGTAGGCTGGAAATGAATCGATGGTCAGAACACACACGTTATGTCGGGTTTATCGAACTGGAGCACTTCTGCATATAGCTGAGGTGTCTGGAATTGGTTTAAATTAGCAAGGCAAGGTGCATTGCTACTTGTTCCACCATTGATGAGGAAGTATTTAAAAAGTTCTACTCATTGTCCTTCCAACATCTCTAGTATGCCGTAATTAATATTTACTTACGTTGAATCCCGCAATATTAAATACTGGCATTAATTACAGTCAACGTATAATTACGAATGCCTTTTTTATGGCAATATTATCGTTAGCAAACTATAAGCATTGTATAAAACAAAGATGTTTTTATTTTCATCTCACAACTGAGTTCCATTTTCTGCAGCATACTTAAATACAATTATATAAAAAACGGACATGATTATCCTCTCTCGATTCAGCAGTTGAAAATCACGGTTCGAATACATTTTTTCCAACTTGGCACAGTAATAAGCATTGTAAGTATTAGAATTATTAAAAATGAAAATAAAATATTTATTTGTGTTTACATAATTATCAATCTTAATTAAATAAGTACTTTTCTGATATAACTGTTATATTATCTGTATCAGTTCACTAATTGGGGATGATTCGGAATCGTCCGAGTTTTATGTATTGTCATGATCTCGTAAATTTTATGGCACCCCCTGACTTTAAATTTTTTCCTTTGTCACAGTAGATTTTCAAATGAATCACGAATTTATAAAATACTTCAGTAATATATATTTTCGCGACTAATTTGAACGAGCAATTCTGTGTGGAATAAACTATAACGACGAGTATTTATCACTGGATACCGTTTTAGGGTCACAAATCTTTTTTGATGTGATTGAGTATCTGAATTAACTGCTTCTAATTCTGAGTATCTGATTGAACTACGGTCTTAATCGTATAAATATTTTAACCTCCGAATTTCTTATGCCATTGACGAAACCTGCCAGAGTGACTTTTCAATGTCGGCACTCTCTAAAGATTGGCACGCTTTTCATGCTTTAAAATTGTTTGTAGTCATATCTTCTTTATTTGACATTCTTTCCCAGTATTTATAATAGTTGGAACACTTTGCCACGAATGTCAACTATTACTGCAGTTTGTTTGTACTTATCCATTGTCGAATTTTGTTGGAAAATTTGTTCACAGAGCATTTCTTCTGGCGACAGTTTGGTTTTATTAGCTATTTTTCAATTGTTCATCCAAGCGACTATTCTGTTCTGGCATCGGCAATGTTGTTTTTAGCTATGATTCAACTATTACTGCTAATGCAAACTAGGTTTGTTCTGGAAACTGCTCTATTCTTCTTATCCGCAAGTCAATATTTCTTGTATATTAAAGCTGTTAGAATGGGGACTGTAGCTTCACCAAAAAACAGTTTTACGAATATATAATAATAAAAATATTTAATTAGTTCCTAATCTTGGCTCAGTAAAATTAAAGATCTGATTTTCGAAAAAAGGGAGTTCTAAGGTAAAAAAAATGAGTCAGAGATCCCGCCAACCAAAACTGACGCAGACTAACTGCAGCCACCAAATATGCACGGAGACGAATTTGGTACTGGTCGTTATATAGATGGCAACCTATTGGTTTAAAAAAAGTTAAGTCGTTCTCCTATCTAAGATAAAAGATAACAGTCAATAACAAAATCGAATATTACATCCGTATGCGGTTGTTGGTTACCAACACAGCTAATTTAAATCAGTCCAAACTATATCGCTCTAAACTTGTCCCATAAAGTCGAAAGTACTGTTATTTCGCTCAAAATATGTCTCAACAATTATTGCGAACTCTAACCCGCATTCGTGAGGAAGTTCTTCTACAGGTTGAATAGGATTTTGATACCGTTCGTTGATAAAATAAGGTCAAATAGGCTTCGGAGGACCGGATACTTAAACTATATGAATAAGGTAGATTCTACACTTGGATTGATTTCGAATCCATATAACTTTTTTTTGCAAATCAGAAAGAATTTTATAATGCACCAAACTTGTTGAATTTTATTTTTCTTCCGGACCATCCATTGTTACAAGACAAAAAAAATATTTTAATACTGTCGCAGCTCCCAGTGCAAACATAAGAAACATACGAACCCGTTTTGGGGAGCGTGGTGCAGTATATGATGGGCCACGAACAAATTTAAATCGACCTGTTCGCAATTAAAAATCTGTAGAGGCTGTATGCAAAAGTATCAACGATGATCCATCTTTGTCTACTCGCCGACATGCTACACAATTGGGAATCTCCAGAACATCGGTACGACGCATATTGAAACTTGATCTGAGGATGTTTCCATACAAAATTCAATTGACTCAAGAATTATTGCCGACGAATGCAGCACAACGGCTACAATATGCCAATGTAGCTGGCGAGTATTGTGACCACATTGATGGAAGCTGAAGACGAGGTAGGCTGGAAATGAATCGATGGTCAGAACACACACGTTATGTCGGGTTCATCGAACTGGAGCACTTCTGCATAAAGCTGAGGTGTCTGGAATTGGTTTAAATTAGCAAGGCAAGGTGCATTGCTACTTGTTCCACCATTGATGAGGAAGTATTTAAAAAGTTCTACTCATTGTCCTTCCAACATCTCTAGTATGCCGTAATTAATATTTACTTACGTTGAATCCCGCAATATTAAATACTGGCATTAATTACAGTCAACGTATAATTACGAATGCCTTTTTTATGGCAATATTATCGTTAACAAACTATAAGCATTGTATAAAACAAAGATGTTTTTATTTTCATCTCACAACTGAGTTCCATTTTCTGCAGCATACTTAAATACAATTATATAAAAAACGGACATGATTATCCTCTCTCGATTCAGCAGTTGAAAATCACGGTTCGAATACATTTTTTCCAACTTGGCACAGTAATAAGCATTGTAAGTATTAGAATTATTAAAAATGAAAATAAAATATTTATTTGTGTTTACATAATTATCAATCTTAATTAAATAAGTACTTTTCTGATATAACTGTTATATTAACTGTATCAGTTCACTAATTGGGGATGATTCGGAATCGTCCGAGTTTTATGTATTGTCATGATCTCGTAAATTTTATGGCACCCCCTGACTTTAAATTTTTTCCTTTGTCACAGTAGATTTTCAAATGAATCACGAATTTATAAAATACTTCAGTAATATATATTTTCCCGACTAATTTGAACCACCAATTCTGTATGGAATAAACTATAACGACGAGTATTTATCACTGGATACCGTTTTAGGGTCACAAATCTTTTTTGATGTGATTGAGTATCTGAATTAACTGCTTCTAATTCTGAGTATCTGAATGAACTACGGTCATAATCGTATAAATATTCTAACCTCCGAATTTCTTATGCCATTGACGTAACCTGCCAGAGTGACTTTTCAATGTCGGCACTCTCTAAAGATTGGCACGCTTTTCATGCTTTAAAATTGTTTGTAGTCATATCTTCTTTATTTGACATTCTTTCCCAGTATTTATAATAGTTGGAACACTTTGCCACGAATGTCAACTATTACTGCAGTTTGTTTGTACTTGTCCATTGTCGAATTTTGTTAGAAAATTTGTTCACAGAGCATTTCTTCTGGCGACAGTTTGGTTTTATTAGCTATTTTTCAATTGTTCATCCAAGCGACTATTCTGTTCTGGCAACGGCAATGTTGTTTTTAGCTATGATTCAACTATTACTGCTAATGCAAACTAGGTTTGTTCTGGAAACTGCTCTATTCTTCCTATCCACAAGTCAATATTTCTTGTATATTAAAGCTGTTAGAATGGGGACTGTAGCTTCACCAAAAAAACAGTTTTACGAATATATAATAATAAAAATATTTAATTAGTTCCTAATCTTGGCTCAGTAAAATTAAAGATCTGATTTTCGAAAAAAGGGAGTTCTAAGGTAAAAAAAATGAGTCAGAGATCCCGCCAACCAAAACTGACGCAGACTAACTGCAGCCACCAAATATGCACGGAGACGAATTTGGTACTGGTCGTTATATAGATGGCAACCTATTGGTTTAAAAAAAGTTAAGTCGTTCTCCTATCTAAGATAAAAGATAACAGTCAATAACAAAATCGAATATTACATCCGTATGCGGTTGTTGGTTACCAACACAGCTAATTTAAATCAGTCCAAACTATATCGCTCTAAACTTGTCCCATAAAGTCGAAAGTACTGTTATTTCGCTCAAAATTTGTCTCAACAATTATTGCGAACTCTAACCCGCATTCGTGAGGAAGTTCTTCTACAGGTTGAATAGGATTTTGATAACGTTCGTTGATAAAATAAGGTCAAATAGGCTTCGGAGGACCGGATACTCAAACTATATGAATAAGGTAGATTCTACACTTGGATTGATTTCGAATCCATATAACTTTTTTTTGCAAATCAGAAAGAATTTTATAAAATTTTATAATGCACCAAATTTGTTGAATTTTATTTTCCTTCCGGACGAACCATTGTTACAACACAAAGAAAATATTTTAATACTGTCGCAGCTCCCAGTGCAAACATAAGAAACATAAGAACCCGTTTTGGGGAGCGTGGTGCAGTATATGATGGGCCACGAACAAATTTAAATCGACCTGTTCGCAATGAAAAATCTGTGGAGGCTGTATGCAAAAGTATCAACGATGATCCATCTTTGTCTACTCGCCGACATGCTACACAATTGGGAATCTCCACAACATCGGTACGACGGATTTTGAAATTTGATCTGAGGATGTTTCCATACAAAATTCAATTGACTCAAGAATTATTGCCGACGAATGCAGCACAACGGCTACAATATGCCAATGTAGCTGGAGAGTATTGTGACCACATTTATGGAAGCTGAAGACGAGGTAGGCTGGAAATGAATCGATGGTCAGAACACACACGTTATGTTGGGATCATCGAACTGGAGCACTTCTGCATAAAGCTGAGGTGTCTGGAATTGGTTTAAATTAGCAAGGCAAGGTGCATTGCTACTTGTTCCACCATTGATGATGAAGTATTTAAAAAGTTCTACTCATTGTCCTTCCAACATCTCTAGTATACCGTAATTAATATTTACTAACGTTGAATCCCGCAATATTAAATACTGGCATTAATTACAGTCAACGTATAATTGCGAATGCCTTTCTTATGGCAATACTATTGTTAGCAAACTATAAGCATTGTATAAAACAAAGATCTTTTTATTTTCATCTCACAACAACTGAGTTCCATTTTCTGCAGCATACTTAAATACAATTATATAAAAAACGGACATGATTATCCTCTCTCGATTCAGCAGTTGAAAATCACGGTTCGAATACATTTTTTCCAACTTGGCACAGTAATAAGCATTGTAAGTATTATAATTATTAAAAATGAAAATAAAATATTTATTTGTGTTTACATAATTATCAATCTTAATTAAATAAGTAATTTTCTGATATAACTGTTATATTAACTGTATCAGTTCACTAATTGGGGATGATTCGGAATCGTCCGAGTTTTATGTATTGTCATGATCTCGTAAATTTTATGGCACCCCCTGACTTCAAATTGTTTCCATTGTCACAGTAGATTTTCAAATGAATCACGAATTTATAAAATACTTCAGTAATATATATTTCCGCGACTAATTTGAACCACCAATTCTGTGTGGAATAAACTATAACGACGAGTATTTATCACTGGATACCGTTTTAGGGTCACAAATCTTTTTTGATGTATTTGAGTATCTGAATGAACTCCTTCTAATTCTGAGTATCTGAATGAACTACGGTCTTAATCGTATAAATATTCTAACCTCCGAATTTTTTATGCCATTGGCGAAACCTGCCAGAGTGACTTTTCAATGTCGGCACTCTCTAAAGATTGGCACGCTTTTCATGCTTTAAAATTGTTTGTAGTCATATCTTCTTTATTTGACATTCTTTCCCAGTATTTATAATAGTTGGAACACTTTGCCACGAATGGCAACTATTACTGCAGTTTGTTTGTACTTGTCCATTGTCGAATTTTGTTGGAAAATTTGTTCACAGAGCATTTCTTCTGGCGACAGTTTGGTTTTATTAGCTATTTTTCAATTGTTCATCCAAGCGACTATTCTGTTCTGGCAACAGATTCAACTATTACTGCTAATGCAAACTAGGTTTGTTCTGGAAACTGCTCTATTCTTCTTATCCACAAGTCAATATTTCTTGTATATTAAAGCTGTTAGAATGGGGACTGTAGCTTCACCAAAAAACAGTTTTACGAATATATAATAATAAAAATATTTAATTAGTTCCTAATCTTGGCTCAGTAAAATTAAAGATCTGATTTTCGAAAAAAGGGAGTTCTAAAGTAAAAAAAATTAGTCAGAGATCCCGCCAACCAAAACTGACGCAGACTAACTGCAGCCACCAAATATGCACGGAGACGAATTTGGTACTGGTCGTTATATAGATGGCAACCTATTGGTTTAAAAAAATTTAAGTCGTTCTCCTATCTAAGATAAAAGATAACAGTCAATAACAAAATCGAATATTACATCCGTATGCGGTTGTTGGTTACCAACACAGCTAATTTAAATCAGTCCAAACTATATCGCTCTAAACTTGTCCCATAAAGTCGAAAGTACTGTTATTTCGCTCAAAATTTGTCTCAACAATTATTGCGAACTCTAACCCGCATTCGTGAGGAAGTTCTTCTACAGGTTGAATAGGATTTTGATAACGTTCGTTGATAAAATAAGGTCAAATAGGCTTCGGAGGACCGGATACTCAAACTATATGAATAAGGTAGATTCTACACTTGGATTGATTTCGAATCCATATAACTTTTTTTTGCAAATCAGAAAGAATTTTATAAAATTTTATAATGCACCAAATTTGTTGAATTTTATTTTCCTTCCGGACGAACCATTGTTACAACACAAAGAAAATATTTTAATACTGTCGCAGCTCCCAGTGCAAACATAAGAAACATAAGAACCCGTTTTGGGGAGCGTGGTGCAGTATATGATGGGCCACGAACAAATTTAAATCGACCTGTTCGCAATGAAAAATCTGTGGAGGCTGTATGCAAAAGTATCAACGATGATCCATCTTTGTCTACTCGCCGACATGCTACACAATTGGGAATCTCCACAACATCGGTACGACGGATTTTGAAACTTGATCTGAGGATGTTTCCATACAAAATTCAATTGACTCAAGAATTATTGCCGACGAATGCAGCACAACGGCTACAATATGCCAATGTAGCTGGAGAGTATTGTGACCACATTTATGGAAGCTGAAGACGAGGTAGGCTGGAAATGAATCGATGGTCAGAACACACACGTTATGTTGGGATCATCGAACTGGAGCACTTCTGCATAAAGCTGAGGTGTCTGGAATTGGTTTAAATTAGCAAGGCAAGGTGCATTGCTACTTGTTCCACCATTGATGATGAAGTATTTAAAAAGTTCTACTCATTGTCCTTCCAACATCTCTAGTATACCGTAATTAATATTTACTAACGTTGAATCCCGCAATATTAAATACTGGCATTAATTACAGTCAACGTATAATTGCGAATGCCTTTCTTATGGCAATACTATTGTTAGCAAACTATAAGCATTGTATAAAACAAAGATCTTTTTATTTTCATCTCACAACAACTGAGTTCCATTTTCTGCAGCATACTTAAATACAATTATATAAAAAACGGACATGATTATCCTCTCTCGATTCAGCAGTTGAAAATCACGGTTCGAATACATTTTTTCCAACTTGGCACAGTAATAAGCATTGTAAGTATTATAATTATTAAAAATGAAAATAAAATATTTATTTGTGTTTACATAATTATCAATCTTAATTAAATAAGTAATTTTCTGATATAACTGTTATATTAACTGTATCAGTTCACTAATTGGGGATGATTCGGAATCGTCCGAGTTTTATGTATTGTCATGATCTCGTAAATTTTATGGCACCCCCTGACTTCAAATTGTTTCCATTGTCACAGTAGATTTTCAAATGAATCACGAATTTATAAAATACTTCAGTAATATATATTTCCGCGACTAATTTGAACCACCAATTCTGTGTGGAATAAACTATAACGACGAGTATTTATCACTGGATACCGTTTTAGGGTCACAAATCTTTTTTGATGTATTTGAGTATCTGAATGAACTCCTTCTAATTCTGAGTATCTGAATGAACTACGGTCTTAATCGTATAAATATTCTAACCTCCGAATTTTTTATGCCATTGGCGAAACCTGCCAGAGTGACTTTTCAATGTCGGCACTCTCTAAAGATTGGCACGCTTTTCATGCTTTAAAATTGTTTGTAGTCATATCTTCTTTATTTGACATTCTTTCCCAGTATTTATAATAGTTGGAACACTTTGCCACGAATGGCAACTATTACTGCAGTTTGTTTGTACTTGTCCATTGTCGAATTTTGTTGGAAAATTTGTTCACAGAGCATTTCTTCTGGCGACAGTTTGGTTTTATTAGCTATTTTTCAATTGTTCATCCAAGCGACTATTCTGTTCTGGCAACAGATTCAACTATTACTGCTAATGCAAACTAGGTTTGTTCTGGAAACTGCTCTATTCTTCTTATCCACAAGTCAATATTTCTTGTATATTAAAGCTGTTAGAATGGGGACTGTAGCTTCACCAAAAAACAGTTTTACGAATATATAATAATAAAAATATTTAATTAGTTCCTAATCTTGGCTCAGTAAAATTAAAGATCTGATTTTCGAAAAAAGGGAGTTCTAAAGTAAAAAAAATTAGTCAGAGATCCCGCCAACCAAAACTGACGCAGACTAACTGCAGCCACCAAATATGCACGGAGACGAATTTGGTACTGGTCGTTATATAGATGGCAACCTATTGGTTTAAAAAAATTTAAGTCGTTCTCCTATCTAAGATAAAAGATAACAGTCAATAACAAAATCGAATATTACATCCGTATGCGGTTGTTGGTTACCAACACAGCTAATTTAAATCAGTCCAAACTATATCGCTCTAAACTTGTCCCATAAAGTCGAAAGTACTGTTATTTCGCTCAAAATTTGTCTCAACAAATATTGCGAACTCTAACCCGCATTCGTGAGGAAGCTCTTCTACAGGTTGAATAGGATTTTGATACCGTTCGTTGATAAAATAAGGTCAAATAGGCTTCGGAGGACCGGATACTTAAACTATATGAATAAGGTAGATTCTACACTTGGATTGATTTCGAATCCATATAACTTTTTTTTGCAAATCAGAAAGAATTTTATAAAATTTTATAATGCACCAAACTTGTTGAATTTTATTTTTCTTCCGGACCATCCATTGTTACAAGACAAAAAAAATATTTTAATACTGTCGCAGCTCCCAGTGCAAACATAAGAAACATAAGAACCCGTTTTGGGGAGCGTGGTGCAGTATATGATGGGCCACGAACAAATTTAAATCGACCTGTTCGCAATTAAAAATCTGTAGAGGCTGTATGCAAAAGTATCAACGATGATTCATCTTTGTCTACTCGCCGATATGCTACACAATTGGGAATCTCCAGAACATCGGTACGACGCATATTGAAACTTGATCTCAGGATGTTTCCATACAAAATTCAATTGACTCAAGAATTATTGCCGACGAATGCAGCACAACGGCTACAATATGCCAATGTAGCTGGAGAGTATTGTGACCACATTGATGGAAGCTGAAGACGAGGTAGGCTGGAAATGAATCGATGGTCAGAACACACACGTTATGTCGGGTTCATCGAACTGGAGCACTTCTGCATAAAGCTGAGGTGTCTGGAATTGGTTTAAATTAGCAAGGCAAGGTGCATTGCTACTTGTTCCACCATTGATGAGGAAGTATTTAAAAAGTTCTACTCATTGTCCTTCCAACATCTCTAGTATGCCGTAATTAATATTTACTTACGTTGAATCCCGCAATATTAAATACTGGCATTAATTACAGTCAACGTATAATTACGAATGCCTTTTTTATGGCAATATTATCGTTAGCAAACTATAAGCATTGTATAAAACAAAGATGTTTTTATTTTCATCTCACAACTGAGTTCCATTTTCTGCAGCATACTTAAATACAATTATATAAAAAACGGACATGATTATCCTCTCTCGATTCAGCAGTTGAAAATCACGGTTCGAATACATTTTTTCCAACTTGGCACAGTAATAAGCATTGTAAGTATTATAATTATTAAAAATGAAAATAAAATATTTATTTGTGTTTACATAATTATCAATCTTAATTAAATAAGTACTTTTCTGATATAACTGTTATATTAACTGTATCAGTTCACTAATTGGGGATGATTCGGAATCGTCCGAGTTTTATGTATTGTCATGATCTCGTAAATTTTATGGCACCCCCTGACTTTAAATTTTTTCCTTTGTCACAGTAGATTTTCAAATGAATCACGAATTTATAAAATACTTCAGTAATATATATTTTCGCGACTAATTTGAACGAGCAATTCTGTGTGGAATAAACTATAACGACGAGTATTTATCACTGGATACCGTTTTAGGGTCACAAATCTTTTTTGATGTGATTGAGTATCTGAATTAACTGCTTCTAATTCTGAGTATCTGAATGAACTACGGTCATAATCGTATAAATATTCTAACCTCCGAATTTCTTATGCCATTGACGTAACCTGCCAGAGTGACTTTTCAATGTCGGCACTCTCTAAAGATTGGCACGCTTTTCATGCTTTACAATTTTTTGTAGTCATATCTTCTTTATTTGACATTCTTTCCCAGTATTTATAATAGTTGGAACACTTTGCCACGAATGTCAACTATTACTGCAGTTTGTTTGTACTTGTCCATTGTCGAATTTTGTTGGAAAATTTGTTCACAGAGCATTTCTTCTGGCGACAGTTTGGTTTTATTAGCTATTTTTCAATTGTTCATCCAAGCGACTAATCTGTTCTGGCAATGGCAATGTTGTTTTTGGCTATGATTCAACTATTACTCCTAATGCAGACTAGGTTTGTTCTGGAAACTGCTCTATTCTTCCTATCCACAAGTCAATATTTCTTGTATATTAAAGCTGTTAGAATGGGGACTGTAGCTTCACCAAAAAAACAGTTTTACGAATATATAATAATAAAAATATTTAATTAGTTCCTATTCTTGGCTCAGTAAAATTAAAGATCTGATTTTCGAAAAAAGGGAGTTCTAAGGTAAAAAAAATGAGTCAGAGATCCCGCCAACCAAAGCTGACGCAGACTAACTGCAGCCACCAAATATGCACGGAGACGAATTTGGTACTGGTCGTTATATAGATGGCAACTATATTTGGTACTGGTCGTTATATGACAAAGTTAAGCCGTTCTCCTATCTAAGATAAAAGATAACAGTCAATAACAAAATCGAATATTACATCCGTATGCGGTTATTGGTAACCAACACAGCTTATTTAAATCAGTCTAAACTATATCGCTCTAAACTTGTCCCATAAAGTCGAAAGTACTGTTATTTCGCTCAAAATTTGTCTCAACAATTATTGCGAACTCTAACCCGCATTCGTGAGGAAGTTCTTCTACAGGTTAAATAGGATTTTGATAACGTTCGTTGATAAAATAAGGTCAAATAGGCTTCGGAGGACCGGATACTTAAACTATATGAATAAGGTAGATTCTACACTTGGATTGATTTCGAATCCATATAACTTTTTTTGCAAATCAGAAAGAATTTTATAATGCACCAAATTTGTTGAATTTTATTTTTCTTCCGGACCATCCATTGTTACAATACAAAGAAAATATTTTAATACTGTCGCAGCTCCCAGTGCAAACATAAGAAACATAAGAACCCGTTTTGGGGAGCGTGGTGCAGTATATGATGGGCCACGAACAAATTTAAATCGACCTGTTCGCAATGAAAAATCTGTGGAGGCTGTATGCAAAAGTATCAACGATGATCCATCTTTGTCTACTCGCCGACATGCTACACAATCTCCACAACATCGGTACGACGGATTTTGAAACTTGATCTGAGGATGTTTCCATACAAAATTCAATTGACTCAAGAATTATTGCCGACGAATGCAGCACAACGGCTACAATATGCCAATGTAGCTGGAGAGTATTGTGACTACATTTATGGAAGCTGAAGACGAGGTAGTCTGGAAATGAATCGATGGTCAGAACACACACGTTATGTTGGGATCATCGAACTGGAGCACTTCTGCATAAAACTGAGGTGTCTGGAATTGGTTTAAATTAGCAAGGCAAGGTGCATTGCTACTTGTTCCACCATTGATGATGAAGTATTTAAAAAGTTCTACTCATTGTCCTTCCAACATCTCTAGTATACCGTAATTAATATTTACTAACGTTGAATCCCGCAATATTAAATACTGGCATTAATTACAGTCAACGTATAATTGCGAATGCCTTTCTTATGGCAATACTATCGTTAGCAAACTATAAGCATTGTAAAAAACAAAGATCTTTTTATTTTCATCTCACAACAACTGAGTTCCATTTTCTGCAGCATACTTAAATACAATTATATAAAAAACGGACATGATTATCCCATCTCGATTCAGCAGTTGAAAATCACGGTTCGAATACATTTTTTCCAACTTAGTAATAAGCATTGTAGGTATTATAATTATTAAAAATGAAAATAAAATATTTATTTGTGTTTACATAATTATCAATCTTAATTAAATAAGTAATTTTCTGATATAACTGTTATATTAACTGTATCAGTCCACTAATTGGGGATGATTCGGAATCGTCCGAGTTTTATGTATTGTCATGATCTCGTAAATTTTATGGCACCCCCTGACTTCAAATTGTTTCCTTTGCCACAGTAGATTTTCAAATGAATCACGAATTTATAAAATACTTCAGTAATATATATTTCCCCGACTAATTTGAACCACCAATTCTGTGTGGAATAAACTATAACGACGAGTATTTATCACTGGATACCGTTTTAGGGTCACAAATCTTTTTTGATGTATTTGAGTATCTGAATGAACTCCTTCTAATTCTGAGTATCTGAATGAACTACGGTCTTAATCGTATAAATATTCTAACCTCCGAATTTCTTATGCCATTGACGTAACCTGCCAGAGTGACTTTTCAATGTCGGCACTCTCTAAAGATTGGCACGCTTTTCATGCTTTAAAATTTTTTGTAGTCATATCTTCTTTATTTGACATTCTTTCCCAGTATTTATAATAGTTGGAACACTTTGCCACGAATGTCAACTATTACTGCAGTTTGTTTGTACTTGTCCATTGTCGAATTTTGTTGGAAAATTTGTTCACAGAGCATTTCTTCTGGCGACAGTTTGGTTTTATTAGCTATTTTTTAATTGTTCATCCAAGCGACTAATCTGTTCTGGCAATGGCAATGTTGTTTTTGGCTATGATTCAACTATTACTCCTAATGCAGACTAGATTTGTTCTGGAAACTGCTCTATTCTTCCTATCCACAAGTCAATATTTCTTGTATATTAAAGCTATTAGAATGGGGACTGTAGCTTCACCAACAAACAGTTTTACGAATATATAATAATAAAAATATTTAATTAGTTCCTAATCTTCACTCAGTAAAATTAAAGATCTGATTTTCGAAAAAAGGGAGTTCTAAGGTAAAAAAAATGAGTCAAAAATCCCGCCAACCAAAACTGACGCAGACTGACTGCAGCCACCAAATATGCACGGAGACGAATTTGGTACTGGTCGTTATATAGATGGCAACCTATAGGTTTAAGAAAAGTAAAGTCGTTCTCCTATCTAAGATAAAAGATAACAGTCAGTAACAAAATCGAATATTACATCCGTATGCGGTTGTTGGTAACCAACACAGCTAATTTAAATCAGTCCAAACTATATCGCTCGAAACTTGTCCCATAAAGTCGAAAGTACTATTATTTCGCTCAAAATTTGTCTCAACAATTATTGCGAACTCTAACCCGAATTCGTGAGGAAGTTCCTTTTACAGGTTGAATAGAATTTTGATAACGTTCGTTGATAAAATAAGGTCAAATAGGCTTCGGAGGACCGGATACTTAAACTATATGAATAAGGTAGATTCTACACTTGGATTGATTTCGAATCCATATAACTTTTTTTTGCAAATCAGAAAGAATTTTATAATGCACCAAACTTGTTGAATTTTATTTTTCTTCCGGACCATCCATTGTTACAAGACAAAAAAAATATTTTAATACTGTCGCAGCTCCTAGTGCAAACATAAGAAACATAAGAACCCGTTTTGGGGAGCGTGGTGCAGTATATGATGGGCCACGAACAAATTTAAATCGACCTGTTCGCAATGAAAAATCTGTAGAGGCTGTATGCAAAAGTATCAACGATGATCCATCTTTGTCTACTCGCCGCCATGCTACACAATTGGGAATCTCCAGAACATCGGTACGACGCATTTTGAAACTTGATCTGAGGATGTTTCCATACAAAATTCAATTGACTCAAGAATTATTGCCGACGAATGCAGCACAACGGCTACAATATGCCAATGTAGCTGGAGAGTATTGTGACCACATTTATGGAAGTTGAAGACGAGGTAGGCTGGAAATGAATCGATGGTCAGAACACACACGTTATGTCGGGTTCATCGAACTGGAGCACTTCTGCATAAAGCTGAGGTGTCTGGAATTGGTTTAAATTAGCAAGGCAAGGTGCATTGCTACTTGTTCCACCATTGATGATGACGTATTTAAAAAGTTCTACTCATTGTCCTTCCAACATCTCTAGTATGCCGTAATTAATATTTACTTACGTTGAATCCCGCAATATTAAATTGCGGGATTCAACGTAAGTAAATATTAATTGGCATTAATTACAGTCAACGTATGATTACGAATGCCTTTTTTATGGCAATATTATCGTTAGCAAACTATAAGCATTGTATAAAACAAAGATGTTTTTATTTTTATCTCACAACTGAGTTCCATTTTCTGCAGCATACTTAAATACAATTATATAAAAAACGGACATGATTATCCTCTCTCGATTCAGCAGTTGAAAATCACGGTTCGAATACATTTTTTCCAACTTGGCACAGTAATAAGCATTGTAAGTATTATAATTATTAAAAATGAAAATAAAATATTTATTTGTGTTTACATAATTATCAATCTTAATTAAATAAGTAATTTTCTGATATAACTGTTATATTAACTGTATCAGTTCACTAATTGGGGATGATTCGGAATCGTCCGAGTTTTATGTATTGTCATGATCTCGTAAATTTTATGGCACCCCCTGACTTCAAATTTTGTCCTTTGTCACAGTAGATTTTCAAATGAATCACGAATTTATAAAATACTTCAGTAACATATATTTCCGCGACTAATTTGAACGAGCAATTCTGTGTGGAATAAACTATAACGACGAGTATTTATCACTGGATACCGTTTTAGGGTCACAAATCTTTTTTGATGTGATTGAGTATCTGAATTAACTGCTTCTAATTCTGAGTATCTGAATGAACTACGGTCTTAATCGTATAAATATTCTAACCTCCGAATTTCTTATGCCATTGACGAAACCTGCCAGAGTGACTTTTCAGTGTCGGCACTCTCTAAAGATTGGCACGCTTTTCATGCTTTAAAATTGTTTGTAGTCATATCTTCTTTATTTGACATTCTTTCCCAGTATTTATAATAGTTGGAACACTTTGCCACGAATGTCAACTATTACTGCAGTTTGTTTGTACTTGTCCATTGTCGAATTTTGTTGGAAAATTTGTTCACAGAGCATTTCTTCTGGCGACAGTTTGGTTTTATTAGCTATTTTTCAATTGTTCATCCAAGCGACTATTCTGTTCTGGCAACGGCAATGTTGTTTTTAGCTATGATTCAACTATTACTGCTAATGCAAACTAGGTTTGTTCTGGAAACTGCTCTATTCTTCCTATCCACAAGTCAATATTTCTTGTATATTAAAGCTGTTAGAATGGGGACTGTAGCTTCACCAAAAAACAGTTTTACGAATATATAATAATAAAAATATTTAATTAGTTCCTAATCTTGGCTCAGTAAAATTAAAGATCTGATTTTCGAAAAAAGGGAGTTCTAAGGTAAAAAAAATGAGTCAGAGATCCCGCCAACCAAAACTGACGCAGACTGACTGCAGCCACCAAATATGCACGGAGACGAATTTGGTACTGGTCGTTATATAGATGGCAACCTATTGGTTTAAAAAAAGTTAAGTCGTTCTCCTATCTAAGATAAAAGATAACAGTCAATAACAAAATCGAATATTACATCCGTATGCGGTTGTTGGTAACCAACACAGCTAATTTAAATCAATCCAAACTATATCGCTCGAAACTTGTCCCATAAAGTCGAAAGTACTGTTATTTGGCGCAAAATTTGTCTCAACAATTATTGCGAACTCTAACCCGCATTCGTGAGGAAGTTCCTTTTACAGGTTGAATAGGATTTTGATAACGTTCGTTGATAAAATAAGGTCAAATAGGTTTCGGAGGACCGGATACTTAAACTATATGAATAAGGTAGATTCTACACTTGGATTGATTTCGAATCTATATAACTTTTTTTTGCAAATCAGAAAGAATTTTATAATGCACCAAACTTGTTGAATTTTATTTTTCTTCCGGACCATCCATTGTTACAAGACAAAAAAAATATTTTAATACTGTCGCAGCTCCTAGTGCAAACATAAGAAACATAAGAACCCGTTTTGGGGAGCGTGGTGCAGTATATGATGGGCCACGAACAAATTTAAATCGACCTGTTCGCAATGAAAAATCTGTAGAGGCTGTATGCAAAAGTATCAACGATGATCCATCTTTGTCTACTCGCCGCCATGCTACACAATTGGGAATCTCCAGAACATCGGTACGACGCATTTTGAAACTTGATCTGAGGATGTTTCCATACAAAATTCAATTGACTCAAGAATTATTGCCGACGAATGCAGCACAACGGCTACAATATGCCAATGTAGCTGGAGAGTATTGTGACCACATTTATGGAAGCTGAAGACGAGGTAGGCTGGAAATGAATCGATGGTCAGAACACACACGTTATGTCGGGTTCATCGAACTGGAGCACTTCTGGATAAAGCTGAGCTGTCTGGAATTGGTTTAATTTAGCAAGGCAAGGTGCATTGCTACTTGTTCCACCATTGATGATGAAGTATTTAAAAAGTTCTACTCATTGTCCTTCCAACATCTCTAGTATACCGTAATTAATATTTACTTACGTTCAATCCCGCAATATTAAATACTGGCATTAATTACAGTCAACGTATAATTGCGAATGCCTTTTTTATGGCAATATTATCGTTAGCAAACTATAAGCATTGTATAAAACAAAGATCTTTTTATATTCATCTCACAACAGCTAAGTTCCATTTTCTGCAGCATACTTAAAAACAATTATATAAAAAACGGACATGATTATCCTCTCTCGATTCAGCAGTTGAAAATCACGGTTCGAATACATTTTTTCCAACTTGGCACAGTAATAAGCATTGTAAGTATTAGAATTATTAAAAATGAAAATAAAATATTTATTTGTGTTTACATAATTATCAATCTTAATTAAATAAGTAATTTTCTGATATAACTGTTATATTAACTGTATCAGTCCACTAATTGGGGATGATTCGGAATCGTCCGAGTTTTATGTATTGTCATGATCTCGTAAATTTTATGGCCCCCCCTGACTTCAAATTGTTTCCTTTGTCACAGTAGATTTTCAAATGAATCACGAATTTATAAAATACTTCAGTAATATATATTTTCGCGACTAATTTGAACGAGCAATTCTGTGTGGAATAAACTATTACGACGAGTATTTATCACTGGATACCGTTTTAGGGTCACAAATCTTTTTTGATGTGATTGAGTATCTGAATTAACTGCTTCTAATTCTGAGTATCTGAATGAACTACGGTCTTAATCGTATAAATATTCTAACCTCCGAATTTCTTATGCCATTGACGAAACCTGCCAGAGTGACTTTTCAGTGTCGGCACTCTCTAAAGATTGGCACGCTTTTCATGCTTTAAAATTGTTTGTAGTCATATCTTCTTTATTTGACATTCTTTTTCAGTATTTATAATAGTTGGAACACTTTGCCACGAATGTCAACTATTACTGCAGTTTGTTTGTACTTGTCCATTGTCGAATTTTGTTGGAAAATTTGTTCACAGAGCATTTCTTCTGGCGACAGTTTGGTTTTATTAGCTATTTTTCAATTGTTCATCCAAGCGACTATTCTGTTCTGGCAACGGCAATGTTGTTTTTAGCTATGATTCAACTATTACTGCTAATGCAAACTAGGTTTGTTCTGGAAACTGCTCTATTCTTCCTATCCACAAGTCAATATTTCTTGTATATTAAAGCTATTAGAATGGGGACTGTAGCTTCACCAAAACACAGTTTTACGAATATATAATAATAAAAATATTTAATTAGTTCCTAATCTTGGCTCAGTAAAATTAAAGATCTGATTTTCGAAAAAAGGGAGTTCTAAGGTAAAAAAAATGAGTCAGAGATCCCGCCAACCAAAACTGACGCAGACTGACTGCAGCCACCAAATATGCACGGAGACGAATTTGGTACTGGTCGTTATATAGATGGCAACCTATAGGCTTAAAAAAAGTTAAGTCGTTCTCCTATCTAAGATAAAAGATAACAGTCAATAACAAAATCGAATATTACATCCGTATGCGGTTGTTGGTAACCAACACAGCTAATTTAAATCAGTCCAAACTATATCGCTCGAAACTTGCCCCATAAAGTCGAAAGTACTGTTATTTCGCTCAAAATTTGTCTCAACAATTATTGCGAACTCTACCCCCGCGTCCGTGAGGAAGTTCCTTTTACAGGTTGAATAGGATTTTGATAACGTTCGTTGATAAAATAAGGTCAAATAGGCTTCGGAGGACCGGATACTTAAACTATATGAATAAGGTAGATTCTACACTTGGATTGATTTCGAATCCATATAACTTTTTTTTTGCAAATCAGAAAAAATTTTATAATGCACCAAACTTGTTGAATTTTATTTTTCTTCCGGACCATCCATTGTTACAAGACAAAAAAAAAAATATTTTAATACTGTCGCAGCTGCCAGTGCAAACATAAGAAACAAAAGAACCCGTTTTGGGGAGCGTGGTGCAGTATATGATGGGCCACGAACAAATTTAAATCGACCTGTTCGCAATGAAAAATCTGTGGAGGCTGTATGCAAAAGTATCAACGATGATCCATCTTTGTCTACTCGCCGACATGCTACACAATTGGGAATCTCCAGAACATCGGTACGACGCATTTTGAAACTTGATCTGAGAATGTTTCCATACAAAATTCAATTGACTCAAGAATTATTGCCGACGAATGCAGCACAACGGCTACAATATGCCAATGTAGCTGGAGAGTATTGTGACCACATTTATGGAAGCTGAAGACGAGGTAGGCTGGAAATGAATCGATGGTCAGAACACACACGTTATGTCGGGTTCATCGAACTGGAGCACTTCTGCATAAAGCTGAGGTGTCTGGAATTGGTTTAAATTAGCAAGGCAAGGTGCATTGCTACTTGTTCCACCATTGATGATGAAGTATTTAAAAAGTTCTACTCATTGTCCTTCCAACATCTCTAGTATACCGTAATTAATATTTACTAACGTTGAATCCCGTAATATTAAATACTGGCATTAATTACAGTCAACGTATAATTGCGAATGCCTTTCTTATGGCAATACTATCGTTAGCAAACTATAAGCATTGTATAAAACAAATATGTTTTTATTTTCATCTCACAACTGAGTTCCATTTTCTGCAGCATACTTAAATACAATTATATAAAAAACGGACATGATTATCCTCTCTCGATTCAGCAGTTGAAAATCACGGTTCGAATACATTTTTTCCAACTTGGCACAGTAATAAGCATTGTAAGTATTATAATTATTAAAAATGAAAATAAAATATTTATTTGTGTTTACATAATTATCAATCTTAATTAAATAAGTAATTTTCTGATATAACTGTTATATTAACTGTATCAGTTCACTAATTGGGGATGATTCGGAATCGTCCGAGTTTTATGTATTGTCATGATCTCGTAAATTTTATGGCACCCCCTGACTTCAAATTTTTTCCTTTGTCACAGTAGATTTTCAAATGAATCACGAATTTATAAAATACTTCAGTAATATATATTTCGCCGACTAATTTGAACCACCAATTCTGTGTGGAATAAACTATAACGACGAGTATTTATCACTGGATACCGTTTTAGGGTCACAAATCTTTTTTGATGTATTTGAGTATCTGAATGAACTCCTTCTAATTCTGAGTATCTGAATGAACTACGGTCTTAATCGTATAAATATTCTAACCTCCGAATTTCTTATGCCATTGGCGAAACCTGCCAGAGTGACTTTTCAATGTCGGCACTCTCTAAAGATTGGCACGCTTTTCATGCTTTAAAATTGTTTGTAGTCATATCTTCTTTATTTGACATTCTTTTTCAGTATTTATAATAATTGGAACACTTTGCCACGAATGTCAACTATTACTGTAGTTTGTTTGTACTTGTCCATTGTCGAATTTTGTTGGAAAATTTGTTCACAGAGCATTTCTTCTTGCGACAGTTTGGTTTTATTAGCTATTTTTCAATTGTTCATCCAAGCGACTAATCTGTTCTGGCAATGGCAATGTTGTTTTTGGCTATGATTCAACTATTACTCCTAATGCAGACTAGGTTTGTTCTGAAAACTGCTCTATTCTTCCTATCCACAAGTCAATATTTCTTGTATATTAAAGCTATTAGAATGGGGACTGTAGCTTCACCAACAAACAGTTTTACGAATATATAATAATATATTATTTAATTAGTTCCTAATCTTCACTCAGTAAAATTAAAGATCTGATTTTCGAAAAAAGGGAGTTCTAAGGTAAAAAAAATGAGTCAGAGATCCCGCCAACCAAAACTGACGCAGACTGACTGCAGCCACCAAATATGCACGGAGACGAATTTGGTACTGGTCGTTATATAGATGGCAAACTATAGGTTTAAAAAAAGTAAAGTCGTTCTCCTATCTAAGATAAAAGATAACAGTCAATAACAAAATCGAATATTACATCCGTATGCGGTTGTTGGTAACCAATACAGCTAATTTAAATCAGTCCAAACTATATCGCTCGAAACTTGCCCCATAAAGTCGAAAGTACTATTATTTCGCTCAAAATTTGTCTCAACAATTATTGCGAACTCTAACCCGAATTCGTGAGGAAGTTCCTTTTACAGGTTGAATAGAATTTTGATAACGTTCGTTGATAAAATAAGGTCAAATAGGCTTCAGAGGACCGGATACTTAAACTATATGAATAAGGTAGATTCTACACTTGGATTGATTTCGAATCCATATAACTTTTTTTTGCAAATCAGAAAGAATTTTATAAAATTTTATAATGCACCAAACTTGTTGAATTTTATTTTTCTTCCGGACGATCCATTGTTACAACACAAAGAAAATATTTTAATACTGTCGCAGCTCCCAGTGCAAACATAAGAAACATAAGAACCCGTTTTGGGGAGCGTGGTGCAGTATATGATGGGCCACGAACAAATTTAAATCGACCTGTTCGCAATTAAAAAATCTGTGGAGGCTGTATGCAAAAGTATCAACGATGATCCATCTTTGTCTACTCGCCGACATGCTACACAATTGGGAATCTCCACAACATCGGTTCGACGGATTTTGAAACTTGATCTGAGGATGTTTCCATACAAAATTCAATTGACTCAAGAATTATTGCCGACGAATGCAGCACAACGGCTACAATATGCCAATGTAGCTGGAGAGTATTGTGACCACATTTATGGAAGCTGAAGACGAGGTAGGCTGGAAATGAATCAATGGTCAGAACACACACGTTATGTTGGGATCATCGAACTGGAGCACTTCTGCATAAAGCTGAGGTGTCTGGAATTGGTTTAAATTAGCAAGGCAAGGTGCATTGCTTCTTTTTCCACCATTGATGATGAAGTATTTAAAAAGTTCTACTCATTGTCCTTCCAACATCTCTAGTATACCGTAATTAATATTTACTTACGTTGAATCCTGCAATATTAAATACTGGCATTAATTACAGTCAACGTATAATTGCGAATGCCTTTTTTATGGCAATATTATCGTTAGCAAACTATAAGCATTGTATAAAACAAAGATCTTTTTATTTTCATCTCACAACAACTGAGTTCCATTTTCTGCAGCATACTTAAATACAATTATATAAAAAACGGACATGATTATCCTCTCTCGATTCAGCAATTGAAAATCACGGTTCGAATACATTTTTTCCAACTTGGCACAGTAATAAGCATTATAAGTATTATAATTATTAAAAATGAAAATAAAATATTTATTTGTGTTTACATAATTATCAATCTTAATTAAATAAGTAATTTTCTGATATAACTGTTATATTAACTGTATCAGTCCACTAATTGGGGATGATTCGGAATCGTCCGAGTTTTATGTATTGTCATGATCTCGTAAATTTTATGGCACCCCCTGACTTCAAATTTTTTCCTTTGTCACAGTAGATTTTCAAATGAATCACGAATTTATAAAATACTTCAGTAATATATATATCCGCGATTAATTTGAACCAGCAATTCTGTGTGGAATAAACTATAACGACGAGTATTTATCACTGGATACCGTTTTAGAGTCAAAAATCTTTTTTGATGTGATTGAGTATCTGAATGAACTCCTTCTAATTCTGAGTATCTGAATGAACTACGGTCTTAATCGTATAAATATTCTAACCTCCGAATTTCTTATGCCATTGGCGAAACCTGCCAGAGTGACTTTTCAATGTCGGCACTCTCTAAAGATTGGCACGCTTTTCATGCTTTAAAATTGTTTGTAGTCATATCTTCTTTATTTGACATTCTTTCCCAGTATTTATAATAGTTGGAACACTTTGCCACGAATGTCAACTATTACTGCAGTTTGTTTGTACTTGTCCATTGTCGAATTTTGTTGGAAAATTTGTTCACAGAGCATTTCTTCTGGCGACAGTTTGGTTTTATTAGCTATTTTTCAATTGTTCATCCAAGCGACTAATCTGTTCTGCAATGGCAATGTTGTTTTTGGCTATGATTCAACTATTACTCCTAATGCAGACTAGGTTTGTTCTGGAAACTGCTCTATTCTTCCTATCCACAAGTCAATATTTCTTGTATATTAAAGCAGTTAGAATGGGGACTGTAGCTTCACCAACAAACAGTTTTACGAATATATAATAATAAAAATATTTTATTAGTTCCTAATCTTCACTCAGTAAAATTAAAGATCTGATTTTCGAAAAAAGGGAGTTCTAAGGTAAAAAAAATGAGTCAGAGATCCCGCCAACTAAAACTGACGCAGACTGACTGCAGCCACCAAATATGCACGGAGACGAATTTGGTACTGGTCGTTATATAGATGGCAACCTATAGGTTTAAAAAAAGTTAAGTCGTTCTCCTATCTAAGATAAAAGATAACAGTCAATAACAAAATCGAATATTACATCCGTATGCGGTTGTTGGTAACCAACATAGCTAATTTAAATCAGTCCAAACTATATCGCTCGAAACTTGCCCCATAAAGTCGAAAGTACTATTATTTCGCTCAAAATTTGTCTCAACAATTATTGCGAACTCTAACCCGAATTCGTGAGGAAGTTCCTTTTACAGGTTGAATAGGATTTTGAATACGTTCGTTGATAAAATAAGGTCAAATAGGCTTCGGAGGACCGGATACTTAAACTATATGAATAAGGTAGATTCTACACTTGGATTGATTTCGAATCCATATAACTTTTTTTTGCAAATCAGAAAGAATTTTATAATGCACCAAACTTGTTGAATTTTATTTTTCTTCCGGACCATCCATTGTTACAAGACAAAAAAATTATTTTAATACTGTCGCAGCTCCCAGTGCAAGCATAAGAAACATAAGAACCCGTTTTGGGGAGCGTGGTGCAGTATATGATGGGCCACGAACATATTTAAATCGACCTGTTCGCAATTAAAAAATCTGTGGAGGCTGTATGCAAAAGTATCAACGATGATCCATCTTTGTCTACTCGCCGACATGCTACACAATTGGGAATCTCCACAACATCGGTACGACGGATTTTGAAACTTGATCTGAGGATGTTTCCATACAAAATTCAATTGACTCAAGAATTATTGCCGACGAATGCAGCACAACGGCTACAATATGCCAATGTAGCTGGAGAGTATTGTGACCACATTTATGGAAGCTGAAGACGAGGTAGGCTGGAAATGAATCAATGGTCAGAACACACACGTTATGTTGGGATCATCGAACTGGAGCACTTCTGCATAAAGCTGAGGTGTCTGGAATTCGTTTAAATTAGCAAGGCAAGGTGCATTGCTTCTTGTTCCACCATTGATGATGAAGTATTTAAAAAGTTCTACTCATTATCCTTCCAACATCTCTAGTATACCGTAATTAATATTTACTTACGTTGAATCCCGCAATATTAAATACTGGCATTAATTACAGTCAACGTATAATTGCGAATGCCTTTTTTATGGCAATATTATCGTTAGCAAACTATAAGCATTGTATCAAACAAAGATCTTTTTATTTTCATCTCACAACAACTGAGTTCCATTTTCTGCAGCATACTTAAATACAATTATATAAAAAACGGACATGATTATCCTCTCTCGATTCAGCAATTGAAAATCACGGTTCGAATACATTTTTTCCAACTTGGCACAGTAATAAGCATTGTAAGTATTATAATTATTAAAAATGAAAATAAAATATTTATTTGTGTTTACATAATTATCAATCTTAATTAAATAAGTAATTTTCTGATATAACTGTTATATTAACTGTATCAGTCCACTAATTGGGGATGATTCGGAATCGTCCGAGTTTTATGTATTATCATGATCTCGTAAATTTTATGGCACCCCCTGACTTCAAATTTTTTCCTTTGTCACAGTAGATTTTCAAATGAATCACGAATTTATAAAATACTTCAGTAATATATATATCCGCGATTAATTTGAACCAGCAATTCTGTGTGGAATAAACTATAACGACGAGTATTTATCACTGGATACCGTTTTAGAGTCACAAATCTTTTTTTGATGTGGTTGAGTATCTGAATGAACTCCTTCTAATTCTGAGTATCTGAATGAACTACGGTCTTAATCGTATAAATATTCTAACCTCCGAATTTCTTATGCCATTGGCGAAACCTGCCAGAGTGACTTTTCAATGTCGGCACTCTCTAAAGATTGGCACGCTTTTCATGCTTTAAAATTGTTTGTAGTCATATCTTCTTTATTTGACATTCTTTCCCAGTATTTATAATAGTTGGAACACTTTGCCACGAATGTCAACTATTACTGCAGTTTGTTTGTACTTGTCCATTGTCGAATTTTGTTTGAAAATTTGTTCACAGAGCATTTCTTCTGGCGACAGTTTGGTTTTATTAGCTATTTTTCAATTGTTCATCCAAGCGACTAATCTGTTCTGGCAATGGCAATGTTGTTTTTGGCTATGATTCAACTATTACTCCTAATGCAGACTAGGTTTGTTCTGGAAACTGCTCTATTCTTCCTATCCACAAGTCAATATTTCTTGTATATTAAAGCAGTTAGAATGGGGACTGTAGCTTCACCAACAAACAGTTTTACGAATATATAATAATAAAAATATTTTATTAGTTCCTAATCTTCACTCAGTAAAATTAAAGATCTGATTTTCGTAAAAAAGGGAGTTCTAAGGTAAAAAAAATGAGTCAGAGATTTCGCCAACCAAAACTGACGCAGACTGACTGCAGCCACCAAATATGCACGGAGACGAATTTGGTACTGGTCGTTATATAGATGGCAACCTATAGGTTTAAAAAAAGTAAAGTCGTTCTCCTATCTAAGATAAAAGATAACAGTCAATAACAAAATCGAATATTACATCCGTATGCGGTTGTTGGTAACCAACATAGCTAATTTAAATCAGTCCAAACTATATCGCTCGAAACTTGCCCCATAAAGTCGAAAGTACTATTATTTCGCTCAAAATTTGTCTCAACAATTATTGCGAACTCTAACCCGAATTCGTGAGGAAGTTCCTTTTACAGGTTGAATAGGATTTTAAATACGTTCGTTGATAAAATAAGGTCAAATAGGCTTCGGAGGACCGGATACTTAAACTATATGAATAAGGTAGATTCTACACTTGGATTGATTTCGAATCCATATAACTTTTTTTTGCAAATCAGAAAGAATTTTATAATGCACCAAACTTGTTGAATTTTATTTTTCTTCCGGACCATCCATTGTTACAAGACAAAAAAAATATTTTAATACTGTCGCAGCTCCCAGTGCAAACATAAGAAACATAAGAACCCGTTTTGGGGAGCGTGGTGCAGTATATGATGGGCCACGAACAAATTTAAATCGACCTGTTCGCAATTAAAAATCTGTAGAGGCTGTATGCAAAAGTATCAACGATGATCCATCTTTGTCTACTCGCCGACATGCTACACAATTGGGAATCTCCAGAACATCGGTACGACGCATATTGAAACTTGATCTCAGGATGTTTCCATACAAAATTCAATTGACTCAAGAATTAATGCCGACGAATAAACTATAACGACGAGTATTTATCACTGGATACCGTTTTAGGGTCACAAATCTTTTTTGATGTATTTGAGTATCTGAATGAACTCCTTCTAATTCTGAGTATCTGAATGAACTACGGTCTTAATCGTATAAATATTCTAACCTCCGAATTTCTTATGCCATTGGCGAAACCTGCCAGAGTGACTTTTCAATGTCGGCACTCTCTAAAGATTGGCACGCTTTTCATGCTTTAAAATTGTTTGTAGTCATATCTTCTTTATTTGACATTCTTTTTCAGTATTTATAATAATTGGAACACTTTGCCACGAATGTCAACTATTACTGTAGTTTGTTTGTACTTGTCCATTGTCGAATTTTGTTGGAAAATTTGTTCACAGAGCATTTCTTCTTGCGACAGTTTGGTTTTATTAGCTATTTTTCAATTGTTCATCCAAGCGACTAATCTGTTCTGGCAATGGCAATGTTGTTTTTGGCTATGATTCAACTATTACTCCTAATGCAGACTAGGTTTGTTCTGAAAACTGCTCTATTCTTCCTATCCACAAGTCAATATTTCTTGTATATTAAAGCTATTAGAATGGGGACTGTAGCTTCACCAACAAACAGTTTTACGAATATATAATAATATATTATTTAATTAGTTCCTAATCTTCACTCAGTAAAATTAAAGATCTGATTTTCGAAAAAAGGGAGTTCTAAGGTAAAAAAAATGAGTCAGAGATCCCGCCAACCAAAACTGACGCAGACTGACTGCAGCCACCAAATATGCACGGAGACGAATTTGGTACTGGTCGTTATATAGATGGCAAACTATAGGTTTAAAAAAAGTAAAGTCGTTCTCCTATCTAAGATAAAAGATAACAGTCAATAACAAAATCGAATATTACATCCGTATGCGGTTGTTGGTAACCAATACAGCTAATTTAAATCAGTCCAAACTATATCGCTCGAAACTTGCCCCATAAAGTCGAAAGTACTATTATTTCGCTCAAAATTTGTCTCAACAATTATTGCGAACTCTAACCCGAATTCGTGAGGAAGTTCCTTTTACAGGTTGAATAGAATTTTGATAACGTTCGTTGATAAAATAAGGTCAAATAGGCTTCAGAGGACCGGATACTTAAACTATATGAATAAGGTAGATTCTACACTTGGATTGATTTCGAATCCATATAACTTTTTTTTGCAAATCAGAAAGAATTTTATAAAATTTTATAATGCACCAAACTTGTTGAATTTTATTTTTCTTCCGGACGATCCATTGTTACAACACAAAGAAAATATTTTAATACTGTCGCAGCTCCCAGTGCAAACATAAGAAACATAAGAACCCGTTTTGGGGAGCGTGGTGCAGTATATGATGGGCCACGAACAAATTTAAATCGACCTGTTCGCAATTAAAAAATCTGTGGAGGCTGTATGCAAAAGTATCAACGATGATCCATCTTTGTCTACTCGCCGACATGCTACACAATTGGGAATCTCCACAACATCGGTTCGACGGATTTTGAAACTTGATCTGAGGATGTTTCCATACAAAATTCAATTGACTCAAGAATTATTGCCGACGAATGCAGCACAACGGCTACAATATGCCAATGTAGCTGGAGAGTATTGTGACCACATTTATGGAAGCTGAAGACGAGGTAGGCTGGAAATGAATCAATGGTCAGAACACACACGTTATGTTGGGATCATCGAACTGGAGCACTTCTGCATAAAGCTGAGGTGTCTGGAATTGGTTTAAATTAGCAAGGCAAGGTGCATTGCTTCTTGTTCCACCATTGATGATGAAGTATTTAAAAAGTTCTACTCATTGTCCTTCCAACATCTCTAGTATACCGTAATTAATATTTACTTACGTTGAATCCTGCAATATTAAATACTGGCATTAATTACAGTCAACGTATAATTGCGAATGCCTTTTTTATGGCAATATTATCGTTAGCAAACTATAAGCATTGTATAAAACAAAGATCTTTTTATTTTCATCTCACAACAACTGAGTTCCATTTTCTGCAGCATACTTAAATACAATTATATAAAAAACGGACATGATTATCCTCTCTCGATTCAGCAATTGAAAATCACGGTTCGAATACATTTTTTCCAACTTGGCACAGTAATAAGCATTATAAGTATTATAATTATTAAAAATGAAAATAAAATATTTATTTGTGTTTACATAATTATCAATCTTAATTAAATAAGTAATTTTCTGATATAACTGTTATATTAACTGTATCAGTCCACTAATTGGGGATGATTCGGAATCGTCCGAGTTTTATGTATTGTCATGATCTCGTAAATTTTATGGCACCCCCTGACTTCAAATTTTTTCCTTTGTCACAGTAGATTTTCAAATGAATCACGAATTTATAAAATACTTCAGTAATATATATATCCGCGATTAATTTGAACCAGCAATTCTGTGTGGAATAAACTATAACGACGAGTATTTATCACTGGATACCGTTTTAGAGTCAAAAATCTTTTTTGATGTGATTGAGTATCTGAATGAACTCCTTCTAATTCTGAGTATCTGAATGAACTACGGTCTTAATCGTATAAATATTCTAACCTCCGAATTTCTTATGCCATTGGCGAAACCTGCCAGAGTGACTTTTCAATGTCGGCACTCTCTAAAGATTGGCACGCTTTTCATGCTTTAAAATTGTTTGTAGTCATATCTTCTTTATTTGACATTCTTTCCCAGTATTTATAATAGTTGGAACACTTTGCCACGAATGTCAACTATTACTGCAGTTTGTTTGTACTTGTCCATTGTCGAATTTTGTTGGAAAATTTGTTCACAGAGCATTTCTTCTGGCGACAGTTTGGTTTTATTAGCTATTTTTCAATTGTTCATCCAAGCGACTAATCTGTTCTGGCAATGGCAATGTTGTTTTTGGCTATGATTCAACTATTACTCCTAATGCAGACTAGGTTTGTTCTGGAAACTGCTCTATTCTTCCTATCCACAAGTCAATATTTCTTGTATATTAAAGCAGTTAGAATGGGGACTGTAGCTTCACCAACAAACAGTTTTACGAATATATAATAATAAAAATATTTTATTAGTTCCTAATCTTCACTCAGTAAAATTAAAGATCTGATTTTCGAAAAAAGGGAGTTCTAAGGTAAAAAAAATGAGTCAGAGATCCCGCCAACTAAAACTGACGCAGACTGACTGCAGCCACCAAATATGCACGGAGACGAATTTGGTACTGGTCGTTATATAGATGGCAACCTATAGGTTTAAAAAAAGTTAAGTCGTTCTCCTATCTAAGATAAAAGATAACAGTCAATAACAAAATCGAATATTACATCCGTATGCGGTTGTTGGTAACCAACATAGCTAATTTAAATCAGTCCAAACTATATCGCTCGAAACTTGCCCCATAAAGTCGAAAGTACTATTATTTCGCTCAAAATTTGTCTCAACAATTATTGCGAACTCTAACCCGAATTCGTGAGGAAGTTCCTTTTACAGGTTGAATAGGATTTTGAATACGTTCGTTGATAAAATAAGGTCAAATAGGCTTCGGAGGACCGGATACTTAAACTATATGAATAAGGTAGATTCTACACTTGGATTGATTTCGAATCCATATAACTTTTTTTTGCAAATCAGAAAGAATTTTATAATGCACCAAACTTGTTGAATTTTATTTTTCTTCCGGACCATCCATTGTTACAAGACAAAAAAATTATTTTAATACTGTCGCAGCTCCCAGTGCAAGCATAAGAAACATAAGAACCCGTTTTGGGGAGCGTGGTGCAGTATATGATGGGCCACGAACATATTTAAATCGACCTGTTCGCAATTAAAAAATCTGTGGAGGCTGTATGCAAAAGTATCAACGATGATCCATCTTTGTCTACTCGCCGACATGCTACACAATTGGGAATCTCCACAACATCGGTACGACGGATTTTGAAACTTGATCTGAGGATGTTTCCATACAAAATTCAATTGACTCAAGAATTATTGCCGACGAATGCAGCACAACGGCTACAATATGCCAATGTAGCTGGAGAGTATTGTGACCACATTTATGGAAGCTGAAGACGAGGTAGGCTGGAAATGAATCAATGGTCAGAACACACACGTTATGTTGGGATCATCGAACTGGAGCACTTCTGCATAAAGCTGAGGTGTCTGGAATTCGTTTAAATTAGCAAGGCAAGGTGCATTGCTTCTTGTTCCACCATTGATGATGAAGTATTTAAAAAGTTCTACTCATTATCCTTCCAACATCTCTAGTATACCGTAATTAATATTTACTTACGTTGAATCCCGCAATATTAAATACTGGCATTAATTACAGTCAACGTATAATTGCGAATGCCTTTTTTATGGCAATATTATCGTTAGCAAACTATAAGCATTGTATCAAACAAAGATCTTTTTATTTTCATCTCACAACAACTGAGTTCCATTTTCTGCAGCATACTTAAATACAATTATATAAAAAACGGACATGATTATCCTCTCTCGATTCAGCAATTGAAAATCACGGTTCGAATACATTTTTTCCAACTTGGCACAGTAATAAGCATTGTAAGTATTATAATTATTAAAAATGAAAATAAAATATTTATTTGTGTTTACATAATTATCAATCTTAATTAAATAAGTAATTTTCTGATATAACTGTTATATTAACTGTATCAGTCCACTAATTGGGGATGATTCGGAATCGTCCGAGTTTTATGTATTATCATGATCTCGTAAATTTTATGGCACCCCCTGACTTCAAATTTTTTCCTTTGTCACAGTAGATTTTCAAATGAATCACGAATTTATAAAATACTTCAGTAATATATATATCCGCGATTAATTTGAACCAGCAATTCTGTGTGGAATAAACTATAACGACGAGTATTTATCACTGGATACCGTTTTAGAGTCACAAATCTTTTTTTGATGTGGTTGAGTATCTGAATGAACTCCTTCTAATTCTGAGTATCTGAATGAACTACGGTCTTAATCGTATAAATATTCTAACCTCCGAATTTCTTATGCCATTGGCGAAACCTGCCAGAGTGACTTTTCAATGTCGGCACTCTCTAAAGATTGGCACGCTTTTCATGCTTTAAAATTGTTTGTAGTCATATCTTCTTTATTTGACATTCTTTCCCAGTATTTATAATAGTTGGAACACTTTGCCACGAATGTCAACTATTACTGCAGTTTGTTTGTACTTGTCCATTGTCGAATTTTGTTGGAAAATTTGTTCACAGAGCATTTCTTCTGGCGACAGTTTGGTTTTATTAGCTATTTTTCAATTGTTCATCCAAGCGACTAATCTGTTCTGGCAATGGCAATGTTGTTTTTGGCTATGATTCAACTATTACTCCTAATGCAGACTAGGTTTGTTCTGGAAACTGCTCTATTCTTCCTATCCACAAGTCAATATTTCTTGTATATTAAAGCAGTTAGAATGGGGACTGTAGCTTCACCAACAAACAGTTTTACGAATATATAATAATAAAAATATTTTATTAGTTCCTAATCTTCACTCAGTAAAATTAAAGATCTGATTTTCGAAAAAAGGGAGTTCTAAGGTAAAAAAAATGAGTCAGAGATTTCGCCAACCAAAACTGACGCAGACTGACTGCAGCCACCAAATATGCACGGAGACGAATTTGGTACTGGTCGTTATATAGATGGCAACCTATAGGTTTAAAAAAAGTAAAGTCGTTCTCCTATCTAAGATAAAAGATAACAGTCAATAACAAAATCGAATATTACATCCGTATGCGGTTGTTGGTAACCAACATAGCTAATTTAAATCAGTCCAAACTATATCGCTCGAAACTTGCCCCATAAAGTCGAAAGTACTATTATTTCGCTCAAAATTTGTCTCAACAATTATTGCGAACTCTAACCCGAATTCGTGAGGAAGTTCCTTTTACAGGTTGAATAGGATTTTAAATACGTTCGTTGATAAAATAAGGTCAAATAGGCTTCGGAGGACCGGATACTTAAACTATATGAATAAGGTAGATTCTACACTTGGATTGATTTCGAATCCATATAACTTTTTTTTGCAAATCAGAAAGAATTTTATAATGCACCAAACTTGTTGAATTTTATTTTTCTTCCGGACCATCCATTGTTACAAGACAAAAAAAATATTTTAATACTGTCGCAGCTCCCAGTGCAAACATAAGAAACATAAGAACCCGTTTTGGGGAGCGTGGTGCAGTATATGATGGGCCACGAACAAATTTAAATCGACCTGTTCGCAATTAAAAATCTGTAGAGGCTGTATGCAAAAGTATCAACGATGATCCATCTTTGTCTACTCGCCGACATGCTACACAATTGGGAATCTCCAGAACATCGGTACGACGCATATTGAAACTTGATCTCAGGATGTTTCCATACAAAATTCAATTGACTCAAGAATTAATGCCGACGAATGCAGCACAACGGCTACAATATGCCAATGTAGCTGGAGAGTATTGTGACCACATTGATGGAAGCTGAAGACGAGGTAGGCTGGAAATGAATCGATGGTCAGAACACACACGTTATGTCGGGTTCATCGAACTGGAGCACTTCTGCATAAAGCTGAGGTGTCTGGAATTGGTTTAAATTAGCAAGGCAAGGTGCATTGCTACTTGTTCCACCATTGATGAGGAAGTATTTAAAAAGTTCTACTCATTGTCCTTCCAACATCTCTAGTATGTCGTAATTAATATTTACTTACGTTGAATCCCGCAATATTAAATACTGGCATTAATTACAGTCAACGTATAATTACGAATGCCTTTTTTATGGCAATATTATCGTTAGCAAACTATAAGCATTGTATAAAACAAATGTGTTTTTATTTTCATCTCACAACTGAGTTCCATTTTCTGCAGCATACTTAAATACAATTATATAAAAAACGGACATGATTATCCTCTCTCGATTCTGCAGTTGAAAATCACGGTTCGAATACATTTTTTCCAACTTGGCACAGTAATAAGCATTGTAAGTATTAGAATTATTAAAAATGAAAATAAAATATTTATTTGTATTTACATAATTATCAATCTTAATTAAATAAGTACTTTTCTGATATAACTGTTATATTAACTGTATCAGTTCACTAATTGGGGATGATTCGGAATCGTCCGAGTTTTATGTATTGTCATGATCTCGTAAATTTTATGGCACCCCCTGACTTCAAATTTTTTCCTTTGTCACAGTAGATTTTCAAATGAATCACGAATTTATAAAATACTTCAGTAATATATATTTCCCCGACTAATTTGAACCACCAATTCTGTGTGGAATAAACTATAACGACGAGTATTTATCACTGGATACAGTTTTAGGGTCACAAATCTTTTTTGATGTATTTGAGTATCTGAATGAACTCCTTCTAATTCTGAGTATCTGAATGAACTACGGTCTTAATCGTATAAATATTCTAACCTCCGAATTTCTTATGCCATTGGCGAAACCTGCCAGAGTGACTTTTCAATGTCGGCACTCTCTAAAGATTGGCACGCTTTTCATGCTTTAAAATTGTTTGTAGTCATATCTTCTTTATTTGACATTCTTTTTCAGTATTTATAATAGTTGGAACACTTTGCCACGAATGTCAACTATTACTGCAGTTTGTTTGTACTTGTCCATTGTCGAATTTTGTTGGAAAATTTGTTCACAGAGCATTTCTTCTGGCGACAGTTTGGTTTTATTAGCTATTTTTCAATTGTTCATCCAAGCGACTAATCTGTTCTGGCAATGGCAATGTTGTTTTTGGCTATGATTCAACTATTACTCCTAATGCAGACTAGGTTTGTTCTGGAAACTGCTCTATTCTTCCTATCCACAAGTCAATATTTCTTGTATATTAAAGCTGTTAGAATGGGGACTGTAGCTTCACCAAAAAAACAGTTTTACGAATATATAATAATAAAAATATTTAATTAGTTCCTAATCTTGGCTCAGTAAAATTAAAGATCTGATTTTCGAAAAAAGGGAGTTCTAAGGTAAAAAAAATGAGTCAGAGATCCCGCCAACCAAAACTGACGCAGACTAACTGCAGCCACCAAATATGCATGGAGACGAATTTGGTACTGGTCGTTATATAGATGGCAACCTATAGGTTTAAAAAAAGTAAAGTCGTTCTTCTATCTAAGATAAAATATTTTTTTATCTTAGATAATATAGTCAATAACAAAATCGAATATTACATCCGTATGCGGTTGTTGGTTACCAACACAGCTAATTTAAATCAGTCCAAACTATATCGCTCTAAACTTGTCCCATAAAGTCGAAAGTACTGTTATTTCGCTCAAAATTTGTCTCAACAATTATTGCGAACTCTAACCCGCATTCGTGACGAAGTTCTTCTACAGGTTGAATAGGATTTTGATAACGTTCGTTGATAAAATAAGGTCAAATAGGCTTCAGAGGACCGGATACTTAAACTTTATGAATAAGGTAGATTCTACACTTGGATTGATTTCGAATCCATATAACTTTTTTTTGCAAATCAGAAAGAATTTTATAATGCACCAAACTTGTTGAATTTTATTTTTCTTCCGGACCATCCATTGTTACAAGACAAAAAAAATATTTTAATACTGTCGCAGCTCCCAGTGCAAACATAAGAAACATAAGAACCCGTTTTGGGGAGCGTGGTGCAGTATATGATGGGCCACGAACAAATTTAAATCGACTTGTTCGCAATTAAAAATCTGTAGAGGCTGTATGCAAAAGTATCAACGATGATCCATCTTTGTCTACTCGCCGACATGCTACACCATTGGGAATCTCCAGAACATCAGTACGACGCATATTGAAACTTGATCTCAGGATGCTTCCATAAAAAATTCAATTGACTCAAGAATTATTGCCGACGAATGCAGCACAACGGCTGCAATATGCCAATGTAGCTGGAGAGTATTGTGACCACATTGATGGAAGCTGAAGACGAGGTAGGCTGGAAATGAATCGATGGTCAGAACATACACGTTATATCGGGTTCATCGAACTGGAGTACTTCTGCATAAAGCTGAGGTGTCTGGAATTGGTTTAAATTAGCAAGGCAAGGTGCATTGCTACTTGTTCCACCATTGATGAGGAAGTATTTAAAAAGTTCTACTCATTGTCCTTCTAACATCTCTAGTATGCCGTAATTAATATTTACTTACGTTGAATCCCGCAATATTAAATACTGGCATTAATTACAGTCAACGTATAATTACGAATGCCTTTTTTATGGCAATATTATCGTTAGCAAACTATAAGCATTGTATAAAACAAAGATGTTTTTATTTTCATCTCACAACAACTGAGTTCCATTTTCTGCAGCATACTTAAATACAATTATATAAAAAACGGACATGATTATCCTCTCTCGATTCAGCAGTTGAAAATCACGGTTCGAATACATTTTTTCCAACTTGGCACAGTAATAAGCATTGTAAGTATTAGAATTATTAAAAATGAAAATAAAATATTTATTTGTGTTTACATAATTATCAATCTTAATTAAATAAGTAATTTTCTGATATAACTGTTATATTAACTGTATCAGTCCACTAATTGGGGATGATTCGGAATCGTCCGAGTTTTATGTATTGTCATGATCTCGTAAATTTTATGGCCCCCCCTGACTTCAAATTGTTCCTTTGTCACAGTAGATTTTCAAATGAATCACGAATTTATAAAATACTTCAGTAATATATATTTCCCCGACTAATTTGAACCACCAATTCTGTGTGGAATAAACTATAACGACGAGTATTTATCACTGGATACCGTTTTAGGGTCACAAATCTTTTTTGATGTATTTGAGTATCTGAATGAACTCCTTCTAATTCTGAGTATCTGAATGAACTACGGTCTTAATCGTATAAATATTCTAACCTCCGAATTTCTTATGCCATTGGCGAAACCTGCCAGAGTGACTTTTCAATGTCGGCACTCTCTAAAGATTGGCACCCTTTTCATGCTTTAAAATTGTTTGTAGTCATATCTTCTTTATTTGACATTCTTTTCCAGTATTTATAATAGTTGGAACACTTTGCCACAAATGTCAACTATTACTGCAGTTTGTTTATACTTGTCCATTGTCGAATTTTGTTGGAAAATTTGTTCACAGAGCATTTCTTCTGGCGACAGTTTGGTTTTATTAGCTATTTTTCAATTGTTCATCCAAGCGACTATTCTGTTCTGGCAACGGCAATGTTGTTTTTAGCTATGATTCAACTATTACTGCTAATCCAAACTAGGTTTGTTCTGGAAACTGCTCTATTCTTCCTATCCACAAGTCAATATTTATTGTATATTAAAGCTGTTAGAATGGGGACTGTAGCTTCACCAAAAAAACAGTTTTACGAATATATAATAATAAAAATATTTAATTAGTTCCTAATCTTGGCTCAGTAAAATTAAAGATCTGATTTTCGAAAAAAGGGAGTTCTAAGGTAAAAAAAATGAGTCAGAGATCCCGCCAACCAAAACTGACGCAGACTAACTGCAGCCACCAAATATGCACGGAGACGAATTTGGTACTGGTCGTTGTATAGATGGCAACCTATAGGTTTAAAAAAAGTTAAGTCGTTCTCCTATTTAAGATAAAAGATAACAGTCAATAACAAAATCGAATATTACATCCGTATGCGGTTGTTGGTTACCAACACAGCTAATTTAAATCAGTCCAAACTATATCGCTCTAAACTTGTCCCATAATTTGTCTCAACAATTATTGTTGAGACAAATTATGGGACAAGTTTAGAGCGATATAGTTGTCTCAACAATTATTGCGAACTCTAACCCGCATTCGTGAGGAAGTTCTTCTACAGGTTGAATAGGATTTTGATAACGTTCGTTGATAAAATAAGGTCAAATAGGCTTCGGAGGACCGGATACTTAAACTATATGAATAAGGTAGATTCTACACTTGGATTGATTTCGATTCCATATAACTTTTTTTTGCAAATCAGAAAGAATTTTATAATGCACCAAATTTGTTGAATTTTATTTTTCTTCCGGACGATCCATTGTTACAACACAAAGAAAATATTTTAATACTGTCGCAGCTCCCAGTGCAAACATAAGAACCCGTTTTGGGGAGCGTGGTGCAGTATTTGATGGGCCACGAACAAATTTAAATCGACCTGTTCGCAATGAATATCTGTGGAGGCTGTATGCAAAAGTATCAACGATGATCCATCTTTCTCTACTCGCCGACATGCTACACAATTGGGAATCTCCACAACATCGGTACGACGGATTTTGAAACTTGATCTGAGGATGTTTCCATACAAAATTCAATTGACTCAAGAATTATTGCCGACGAATGCAGCACAACGGCTACAATATGCCAATGTAGCTGGAGAGTATTGTGACCACATTTATGGAAGCTGAAGACGAGGTAGGCTGGAAATGAATCGATGGTCAGAACACACACGTTATGTTGGGATCATCGAACTGGAGCACTTCTGCATAAAGCTGAGGTGTCTGGAATTGGTTTAAATTAGCAAGGCAAGGCGCATTGCTACTTGTTCCACCATTGATGATGAAGTATTTAAAAAGTTCTACTCATTGTCCTTCCAACATCTCTAG
Organism: Atherix ibis; assembly: GCA_958298945.1. Lineage (NCBI taxonomy): Eukaryota > Metazoa > Arthropoda > Insecta > Diptera > Athericidae > Atherix > Atherix ibis. The sequence continues at coordinate 79,025,218 of OY282605.1, read as the reverse complement.
TATACCGTAATTAATATTTACTAACGTTGAATCTCGCAATATTAAATACTGGCATTAATTACAGTCAACGTATAATTGCGAATGCCTTTCTTATGGCAATACTATCGTTAGCAAACTATAAGCATTGTATAAAACAAAGATCTTTTTATTTTCATCTCACAACAACTGAGTTCCATTTTCTGCAGCATACTTAAATACAATTATATAAAAAACGGACATGATTATCCTCTCTCGATTCAGCAGTTGAAAATCACGGTTCGAATACATTTTTTCCAACTTGGCACAGTAATAAGCATTGTGTATTATAATTATTAAAAATGAAAATAAAATATTTATTGGTGTTTACATAATTATCAATCTTAATTAAATAAGTAATTTTCTGATATAACTGTTATATTAACTGTATCAGTCCACTAATTGGGGATGATTCGGAATCGTCCGAGTTTTATGTATTGTCATGATCTCGTAAATTTTATGGCACCCCCTGACTTCAAATTGTTTCCTTTGTCACAGTAAATTTTCAAATGAATCACGAATTTATAAAATACTTCAGTAATATATATTTCCCCGACTAATTTGAACCACCAATTCTGTGTGGAATAAACTATAACGACGAGTATTTATCACTGGATACTGTTTTAGGGTCACAAATCTTTTTTGATGTATTTGAGTATCTGAATGAACTCCTTCTAATTCTGAGTATCTGAATGAACTACGGTCTTAATCGTATAAATATTCTAACCTCCGAATTTCTTATGCCATTGGCGAAACCTGCCAGAGTGACTTTTCAATGTCGGCACTCTCTAAAGATTGGCACGCTTTTCATGCTTTAAAATTGTTTGTAGTCATATCTTCTTTATTTGACATTCTTTTTCAGTATTTATAATAGTTGGAACACTTTGCCACGAATGTCAACTATTACTGCAGTTTGTTTGTACTTGTCCATTGTCGAATTTTGTTGGAAAATTTGTTCACAGAGCATTTCTTCTGGCGACAGTTTGGTTTTATTAGCTATTTTTCAATTGTTCATCCAAGCGACTAATCTTTTCTGGCAATGGCAATGTTGTTTTTGGCTATGATTCAACTATTACTCCTAATGCAGACTAGGTTTGTTCTGGAAACTGCTCTATTCTTCCTATCCACAAGTCAATATTTCTTGTATATTAAAGCTGTTAGAATGGGGACTGTAGCTTCACCAAAAAAACAGTTTTACGAATATATAATAATAAAAATATTTAATTAGTTCCTAATTTTGGCTCAGTAAAATTAAAGATCTGATTTTCGAAAAAAGGGAGTTCTAAGGTAAAAAAAATGAGTCAGAGATCCCGCCAACCAAAACTGACGCAGACTAATTGCAGCCACCAAATATGCACGGAGACGAATTCGGTACTGGTCGTTATATAGATGGCAACCTATTGGTTTAAAAAAAGTTAAGTCGTTCTCCTATCTAAGATAAAAGATAACAGTCAATAACAAAATCGAATATTACATCCGTATGCGGTTGTTGGTTACCAACACAGCTAATTTAAATCAGTCCAAACTATATCGCTCTAAACTTGTCCCATAAAGTCGAAAGTACTGTTATTTCGCTCAAAATTTGTCTCAACAATTATTGCGAACTCTAACCCGCATTCGTGAGGAAGTTCTTCTACAGGTTGAATAGGATTTTGATAACGTTCGTTGATAAAATAAGGTCAAATAGGCTTCAGAGGACCGGATACTTAAACTATATGAATAAGGTAGATTCTACACTTGGATTGATTTCGAATCCATATAACTTTTTTTTGCAAATCAGAAAGAATTTTATAATGCACCAAACTTGTTGAATTTTATTTTTCTTCCGGACGATCCATTGTTACAACACAAAGAAAATATTTTAATACTGTCGCAGCTCCCAGTGCAAACATAAGAAACATAAGAACCCGTTTTGGGGAGCGTGGTGCAGTATATGATGGGCCACGAACAAATTTAAATCGACCTGTTCGCAATTAAAAATCTGTAGAGGCTGTATGCAAAAGTATCAACGATGATACATCTTTGTCTACTCGCCGACATGCTACACAATTGGGAATCTCCAGAACATCGGTACGACGCATATTGAAACTTGATCTCAGGATGTTTCCATAAAAAATTCAATTGACTCAAGAATTATTGCCGACGAATGCAGCACAACGGCTACAATATGCCAATGTAGCTGGAGAGTATTGTGACCACATTGATGGAAGCTGAAGACGAGGTAGGCTGGAAATGAATCGATGGTCAGAACATACACGTTATGTCGGGTTCATCGAACTGGAGTACTTCTGCATAAAGCTGAGGTATCTGGAATTGGTTTAAATTAGCAAGGCAAGGTGCATTGCTACTTGTTCCACCATTGATGAGGAAGTATTTAAAAAGTTCTACTCATTGTCCTTCCAACATCTCTAGTATGCCGTAATTAATATTTACTTACGTTGAATCCCGCAATATTAAATACTGGCATTAATGACAGTCAACGTATAATTGCGAATGCCTTTTTTATGGCAATATTATCGTTAGCAAACTATAAGCATTGTATAAAACAAAGATGTTTTTATATTCATCTCACAACAACTGAGTTCCATTTTCTGCAGCATACTTAAAAACAATTATATAAAAAACGGACATGATTATCCTCTCTCGATTCAGCGGTTGAAAATCACGGTTCGAATACATTTTTTCCAACTTGGCACAGTAATAAGCATTGTAAGTATTATAATCATTAAAAATGAAAATAAAATATTTATTTGTGTTTACATAATTATCAATCTTAATTAAATAAGTAATTTTCTGATATAACTGTTATATTTAGTGTATCAGTCCACTAATTGGGGATGATTCGGAATCGTCCGAGTTTTATGTATTGTCATGATCTCGTAAATTTTATGCCCCCCCCCCCTGACTTCAAATTGTTTCCTTTGTCACAGTAGATTTTCAAATGAATCACGAATTTATAAAATACTTCAGTAATATATATTTCGCCGACTAATTTGAACCACCAATTCTGTGTGGAATAAACTATAACGACGAGTATTTATCACTGGATACCGTTTTAGGGTCACAAATCTTTTTTGATGTATTTGAGTATCTGAATGAACTCCTTCTAATTCTGAGTATCTGAATGAACTACGGTCTTAATCGTATAAATATTCTAACCTCCGAATTTCTTATGCCATTGGCGAAACCTGCCAGAGTGACTTTTCAATGTCGGCACTCTCTAAAGATTGGCACGCTTTTCATGCTTTAAAATTGTTTGTAGTCATATCTTCTTTATTTGACATTCTTTTTCAGTATTTATAATAGTTGGAACACTTTGCCACGAATGTCAACTATTACTGCAGTTTGTTTGTACTTGTCCATTGTCGAATTTTGTTGGAAAATTTGTTCACAGAGCATTTCTTCTGGCGACAGTTTGGTTTTATTAGCTATTTTTCAATTGTTCATCTAAGCGACTAATCTGTTCTGGCAATAGCAATGTTGTTTTTGGCTATGATTCAACTATTACTCCTAATGCAGACTAGGTTTGTTCTGGAAACTGCTCTATTCTTCTTATCCGCAAGTCAATATTTCTTGTATATTAAAGCTATTAGAATGGAGACTGTAACTTCACCAACAAACAGTTTTACGAATATATAATAATAAAAATATTTAATTAGTTCCTAATCTTCACTCAGTAAAATTAAAGATCTGATTTTCGAAAAAAGGGAGTTCTAAGGTAAAAAAAATGAGTCAGAGATCCCGCCAACCAAAACTGACGCAGACTGACTGCAGCCACCAAATATGCACGGAGACGAATTTGGTACTGGTCGTTATATAGATGGCAACCTATATGTTTAAAAAAAGGAAAGTCGTTCTCCTATCTAAGATAAAAGATAACAGTCAATAACAAAATCGAATATTACATCCGTATGCGGTTGTTGGTAACCAACACAGCTAATTTAAATCAGTCCAAACTATATCGCTCGAAACTTGCCCCATAAAGTCGAAAGTACTATTATTTCGCTCAAAATTTGTCTCAACAATTATTGCGAACTCTAAACCGAATTCGTGAGGAAGTTCCTTTTACAGGTTGAATAGAATTTTGATAACGTTCGTTGATAAAATAAGGTCAAATAGGCTTCAGAGGACCGGATACTTAAACTATATGAATAAGGTAGATTCTACACTTGGATTGATTTCGAATCCATATAACTTTTTTTTGCAAATCAGAAAGAATTTTATAATGCACCAAACTTGTTGAATTTTATTTTTCTTCCGGACCATCCATTGTTACAACACAAAAAAAAATATTTTAATACTGTCGCAGCTGCCAGTGCAAACATAAGAAACATAAGAACCCGTTTTGGGGAGCGTGGTGCAGTATAGGATGGGCCACGAACAAATTTAAATCGACCTGTTCGCAATGAAAAATCTGTGGAGGCTGTATGCAAAAGTATCAACGATGATCCATCTTTGTCTACTCGCCGACATGCTACACAATTGGGAATCTCCAGAACATCGGTACGACGCATTTTGAAACTTGATCTGAGAATGTTTCCATACAAAATTCAATTGACTCAAGAATTATTGCCGACGAATGCAGCACAACGGCTACAATATGCCAATGTAGCTGGAGAGTATTGTGACCACATTTATGGAAGCTGAAGACGAGGTAGGCTGGAAATGAATCGATGGTCAGAACACACACGTTATGTCGGGTTCATCGAACTGGAGCACTTCTGCATAAAGCTGAGGTGTCTGGAATTGGTTTAAATTAGCAAGGCAAGGTGCATTGCTACTTGTTCCACCATTGATGATGAAGTATTTAAAAAGTTCTACTCATTGTCCTTCCAACATCTCTAGTATGCCGTAATTAATATTTACTTACGTTGAATCCCGCAATATTAAACACTGGCATTAATTACAGTCAACGTATAATTACGAATGCCTTTTTTATGGCAATATTATCGTTAGCAAACTATAAGTATTGTATAAAACAAAGATGTTTTTATTTTCATCTCACAACTGAGTTGCATTTTCTGCAGCATACTTAAATACAATTATATAAAAAACGGACATGATTATCCTCTCTCGATTCAGCAGTTGAAAATCACGGTTCGAATACATTTTTTCCAACTTGGCACAGTAATAAGCATTGTAAGTATTAGAATTATTAAAAATGAAAATAAAATATTTATTTGTGTTTACATAATTATCAATCTTAATTAAATAAGTACTTTTCTCATATAACTGTTATATTAACTGTATCAGTTCACTAATTGGGGATAATTCGGTATCGTCCGAGTTTTATGTATTGTCATGATCTCGTAAATTTTATGGCACCCCCAGACTTCAAATTTTTTCCTTTGTCACAGTAGATTTTCAAATGAATCACGAATTTATAAAATACTTCAGTAATATATATTTCCGCAACTAATTTGAACGAGCAATTCTGTGTGGAATAAACTATAACGACGAGTATTTATCACTGGATACCGTTTTAGGGTCACAAATCTTTTTTGATGTGATTGAGTACCTGAATTAACTGCTTCTAATTCTGAGTATCTGAATGAACAACGGTCTTAATCGTATAAATATTCTAACCTCCGAATTTCTTATGCCATTGTCGAAACCTGCCAGAGTGACTTTTCAATGTCGGCAATCTCTAAAGATTGGCACCCTTTTCATGCTTTAAAATTGTTTGTAGTCATATCTTCTTTATTTGACATTCTTTCCCAGTATTTATAATAGTTGGAACACTTTGCCACGAATGTCAACTATTACTGCAGTTTGTTTGTACTTGTCCATTGTCGAATTTTGTTGGAAAATTTGTTCACAGAGCATTTCTCCTGGCGACAGTTTGGTTTTATTAGCTATTCAACTATTACTCCTAATGCAGACTAGGTTTGTTCTGGAACCTGCTCTATTCCTCCTATCCACAAGTCAATATTTCTTGTATATTAAAGCTGTTAGAATGGGGACTGTAGCTGCACCAAAAAACAGTTTTACGAATATATAATAATAAAATATTTAATTAGTTCCTAATCTTGGCTCAGTAAAATTAAAGATCTGATTTTCGAAAAAAGGGAGTTCTAAGGTAAAAAAAATGAGTCAGAGATCCCGCCAACGAAAACTGACGCAGACTAACTGCAGCCACCAAATATGCACGGAGACGAATTTGGTACTGGTCGTTATATAGATGGCAACCTATAGGCTTAAAAAAAGTTAAGTCGTTCTCCTATCTAAGATAAAAGATAACAGTCAATAACAAAATCGAATATTACATCCGTATGCGGTTGTTGGTTACCAACACAGCTAATTTAAATCAGTCCAAACTATATCGCTCTAAACTTGTCCCATAAAGTCGAAAGTACTGTTATTTCGCTCAAAATTTGTCTCAACAATTATTGCGAACTCTAACCCGCATTCGTGACGAAGTTCTTCTACAGGTTGAATAGGATTTTGATAACGTTCGTTGATAAAATAAGGTCAAATAGGCTTCAGAGGACCGGATACTTAAACTATATGAATAAGGTAGATTCTACACTTGGATTGATTTCGAATCCATATAACTTTTTTTTGCAAATCAGAAAGAATTTTATAATGCACCAAACTTGTTGAATTTTATTTTTCTTCCGGACCATCCATTGTTACAAGACAAAAAAAATATTTTAATACTGTCGCAGCTCCCAGTGCAAACATAAGAAACATAAGAACCCGTTTTGGGGAGCGTGGTGCAGTATATGATGGGCCACGAACAAATTTAAATCGACCTGTTCGCAATTAAAAATCTGTAGAGGCTGTATGCAAAAGTATCAACGATGATCCATCTTTGTCTACTCGCCGACATGCTACACAATTGGGAATCTCCAGAACATCGGTACGACGCATATTGAAATTTGATCTCAGGATGTTTCCATAAAAAATTCAATTGACTCAAGAATTATTGCCGACGAATGCAGCACAACGGCTACAATATGCCAATGTAGCTGGAGAGTATTGTGACCACATTGATGGAAGCTGAAGACGAGGTAGGCTGGAAATGAATCGATGGTCAGAACACACACGTTATGTCGGGTTCATCGAACTGGAGCACTTCTGCATAAAGCTGAGGTGTCTGGAATTGGTTTAAATTAGCAAGGCAAGGGGCATTGCTACTTGTTCCACCATTGATGATGAAGTATTTAAAAAGTTCTACTCATTGTCCTTCCAACATCTCTAGTATGCCGTAATTAATATTTACTTACGTTGAATCCCGCAATATTAAATACTGGCATTAATTACAGTCAACGTATAATTACGAATGCCTTTTTTATGGCAATATTATCGTTAGCAAACTATAAGCATTGTATAAAACAAAGATGTTTTTATTTTCATCTCACAACTGAGTTCCATTTTCTGCAGCATACTTAAATACAATTATATAAAAAACGGACATGATTATCCTCTTTCGATTCAGCAGTTGAAAATCACGGTTCGAATACATTTTTTCCAACTTGGCACAGTAATAAGCATTGTAAGTATTAGAATTATTAAATATGAAAATAAAATATTTATTTGTGTTTACATAATTATCAATCTTAATTAAATAAGTAATTTTCTCATATAACTGTTATATTACACTAATTGGGGATAATTCGGAATCGTCCGAGTTTTATGTATTGTCATGATCTCGTAAATTTTATGGCACCCCCAGACTTCAAATTTTTTCCTTTGTCACAGTAGATTTTCAAATGAATCACGAATTTATAAAATACTTCAGTAATATATATTTCCGCGACTAATTTGAACGAGCAATTCTGTGTGGAATAAACTATAACGAGGAGTATTTATCACTGGATACCGTTTTAGGGTCACAAATCTTTTTTGATGTGATTGAGTATCTGAATTAACTGCTTCTAATTCTGAGTATCTCAATGAACTACGGTCTTAATCGTATAAATATTCTAACCTCCGAATTTCTTATGCCATTGACGAAACCTGCCAGAGTGACTTTTCAATGTCGGCAATCTCTAAAGATTGACACCCTTTTCATGCTTTAAAATTGTTTGTAGTCATATCTTCTTTATTTGACATTCTTTCCCAGTATTTATAATAGTTGGAACACTTTGTTCCAACTTGGCACAGTAATAAGCATTGTAAGTATTAGAATTATTATTATTTGCCACGAATGTCAACTATTACTGCAGTTTGTTTGTACTTGTCCATTGTCGAATTTTGTTTGAAAATTTGTTCACAGAGCATTTCTCCTGGCGACAGTTTGGTTTTATTAGCTATTCAACTATTACTCCTAATGCAGACTAGGTTTGTTCTGGAACCTGCTCTATTCTTCCTATCCACAAGTCAATATTTCTTGTATATTAAAGCTGTTAGAATGGGGACTGTAGCTGCAAAAAACAGTTTTACGAATATATAATAATAAAATATTTAATTAGTTCCTAACATTGGCTCATTAAAATTAACGTTCCGATTTTCGAAAAAAGGGAGTTCTAAGGTAAAAAAATGAGTCAGAGATCCCGCCAACCAAAACTGACGCAGACTAACTGCAGCCACCAAATATGCACGGAGACGAATTTGGTACTGGTCGTTATATAGATGGCAACCTATAGGCTTAAAAAAAGTTAAGTCGTTCTCCTATCTAAGATAAAAGATAACAGTCAATAACAAAATCGAATATTACATCCGTATGCGGTTGTTGGTTACCAACACAGCTAATTTAAATCAGTCCAAACTATATCGCTCTAAACTTGTCCCATAAAGTCGAAAGTACTATTATTTCGCTCAAAATTTGTCTCAACAATTATTGCGAACTCTAACCCGCATTCGTGACGAAGTTCTTCTACAGGTTGAATAGGATTTTGATAACGTTCGTTGATAAAATAAGGTCAAATAGGCTTCAGAGGACCGGATACTTAAACTATATGAATAAGGTAGATTCTACACTTGGATTGATTTCGAATCCATATAACTTTTTTTTGCAAATCAGAAAGAATTTTATAATGCACCAAACTTGTTGAATTTTATTTTTCTTCCGGACCATCCATTGTTACAAGACAAAAAAAATATTTTAATACTGTCGCAGCTCCCAGTGCAAACATAAGAAACATAAGAACCCGTTTTGGGGAGCGTGGTGCAGTATATGATGGGCCACGAACAAATTTAAATCGACCTGTTCGCAATTAAAAATCTGTAGAGGCTGTATGCAAAAGTATCAACGATGATCCATCTTTGTCTACTCGCCGACATGCTACACAATTGGGAATCTCCAGAACATCGGTACGACGCATATTGAAATTTGATCTCAGGATGTTTCCATAAAAAATTCAATTGACTCAAGAATTATTGCCGACGAATGCAGCACAACGGCTACAATATGCCAATGTAGCTGGAGAGTATTGTGACCACATTGATGGAAGCTGAAGACGAGGTAGGCTGGAAATGAATCGATGGTCAGAACACACACGTTATGTCGGGTTCATCGAACTGGAGCACTTCTGCATAAAGCTGAGGTGTCTGGAATTGGTTTAAATTAGCAAGGCAAGGGGCATTGCTACTTGTTCCACCATTGATGATGAAGTATTTAAAAAGTTCTACTCATTGTCCTTCCAACATCTCTAGTATGCCGTAATTAATATTTACTTACGTTGAATCCCGCAATATTAAATACTGGCATTAATTACAGTCAACGTATAATTACGAATGCCTTTTTTATGGCAATATTATCGTTAGCAAACTATAAGCATTGTATAAAACAAAGATGTTTTTATTTTCATCTCACAACTGAGTTCCATTTTCTGCAGCATACTTAAATACAATTATATAAAAAACGGACATGATTATCCTCTTTCGATTCAGCAGTTGAAAATCACGGTTCGAATACATTTTTTCCAACTTGGCACAGTAATAAGCATTGTAAGTATTAGAATTATTAAATATGAAAATAAAATATTTATTTGTGTTTACATAATTATCAATCTTAATTAAATAAGTAATTTTCTCATATAACTGTTATATTACACTAATTGGGGATAATTCGGAATCGTCCGAGTTTTATGTATTGTCATGATCTCGTAAATTTTATGGCACCCCCAGACTTCAAATTTTTTCCTTTGTCACAGTAGATTTTCAAATGAATCACGAATTTATAAAATACTTCAGTAATATATATTTCCGCGACTAATTTGAACGAGCAATTCTGTGTGGAATAAACTATAACGAGGAGTATTTATCACTGGATACCGTTTTAGGGTCACAAATCTTTTTTGATGTGATTGAGTATCTGAATTAACTGCTTCTAATTCTGAGTATCTCAATGAACTACGGTCTTAATCGTATAAATATTCTAACCTCCGAATTTCTTATGCCATTGACGAAACCTGCCAGAGTGACTTTTCAATGTCGGCAATCTCTAAAGATTGACACCCTTTTCATGCTTTAAAATTGTTTGTAGTCATATCTTCTTTATTTGACATTCTTTCCCAGTATTTATAATAGTTGGAACACTTTGCCACGAATGTCAACTATTACTGCAGTTTGTTTGTACTTGTCCATTGTCGAATTTTGTTTGAAAATTTGTTCACAGAGCATTTCTCCTGGCGACAGTTTGGTTTTATTAGCTATTCAACTATTACTCCTAATGCAGACTAGGTTTGTTCTGGAACCTGCTCTATTCTTCCTATCCACAAGTCAATATTTCTTGTATATTAAAGCTGTTAGAATGGGGACTGTAGCTGCAAAAAACAGTTTTACGAATATATAATAATAAAATATTTAATTAGTTCCTAACATTGGCTCATTAAAATTAACGTTCCGATTTTCGAAAAAAGGGAGTTCTAAGGTAAAAAAATGAGTCAGAGATCCCGCCAACCAAAACTGACGCAGACTAACTGCAGCCACCAAATATGCACGGAGACGAATTTGGTACTGGTCGTTATATAGATGACAACCTATAGGTTTAAAAAAAGTTAAGTCGTTCTCCTATCTAAGATAAGAGATAACAGTCAATAACAAAATCGAATATTACATCCGTATGCGGTTGTTGGTAACCAACACAGCTAATTTAAATCAGTCCAAACTATATCGCTCGAAACTTGTCCCATAAAGTCGAAAGTACTGTTATTTCGCTCAAAATTTGTCTCGACAATTATGGCGAACTCGAACCCGCGTTCGTGAGGAAGTTCCTTTTACAGGTTGAATAGGATTTTGATAACGTTCGTTGATAAAATAATGTCAAATAGGATTCGGAGGACCGGATACTTAAACTATATGAATAAGGTAGATTCTACACTTGGATTGATTTCGAATCCATATAACTTTTTTTTACAAATCAGAAAGAATTTTATAAAATTTTATAATGCACCAAACTTGTTGAATTTTATTTTTCTTCCGGACGATCCATTATTACAACACAAAGAAAATATTTAATACTGTCGCAGCTCCCAGTGCAAACATGATAAGAAACATAGGAACCCGTTTTGAGGAGCGTGGTGCAGTATATGATGGGCCACGAACATATTTAAATCGACCTGTTCGCAATGAAAAATCTGTGGAGGCTGTATGCAAAAGTATCAACGATGATCCATCTTTGTCTACTCGCCGACATGCTACACAATTGGGAATCTCCACAACATCGGTATGACGGATTTTGAAACTTGATCTGAGGATGTTTCCATACAAAATTCAATTGACTCAAGAATTATTGCCGACGAAAGCAGCACAACGGCTACAATATGCCAATGTAGCTGGAGAGTATTGTGACCACATTTATGGAAGCTGAAGACGAGGTAGGCTGGAAATGAATCGATGGTCAGAACACACACGTTATGTCGGGTTCATCGAACTGGAGCACTTCTACATAAAGCTGAGGTGTCTGGAATTGGTTTAAATTAGCAAGGCAAGGTGCATTGCTACTTGTTCCACCATTAATGATGAAGTATTTAAAAAGTTCTACTCATTGTCCTTCCAACATCTCTAGTATGCCGTAATTAATATTTACTTACGTTGAATCCCGCAATATTAAATACTGGCATTAATTACAGTCAACGTATAATTACGAATGCCTTTTTTATGGCAATATTATCGTTAGCAAACTATAAGCATTGTATAAAACAAAGATGTTTTTATTTTCATCTCACAACTGAGTTCCATTTTCTGCAGCATTCTTAAATACAATTATATAAAAAACGGACATGATTATCCTCTCTCGATTCAGCAGTTGAAAATCACGGTTCGAATACATTTTTTCCAACTTGGCACAGTAATAAGCATTGTAAGTATTAGAATTATTAAAAATGAAAATAAAATATTTATTTGTGTTTACATAATTATCAATCTTAATTAAATAAGTAATTTTCTCATATAACTGTTATATTAACTGTATCAGTTCACTAATTGGGGATAATTCGGAATCGTCCGAGTTTTATGTATTGTCATGATCTCGTAAATTTTATGGCACCCCCAGACTTCAAATTTTTTCCTTTGTCACAGTAGATTTTCAAATGAATCACGAATTTATAAAATACTTCAGTAATATATATTTCCGCGACTAATTTGAACGAGCAATTCTGTGTGGAATAAACTATAACGACGAGTATTTATCACTGGATACCGTTTTAGGGTCACAAATCTTTTTTGATGTGATTGAGTATCTGAATTAACTGCTTCTAATTCTGAGTATCTGAATGAACTACGGTCTTAATCGTATAAATATTCTAACCTCCGAATTTCTTATGCCATTGACGAAACCTGCCAGAGTGACTTTTCAATGTCGGCAATCTCTAAAGATTGGCACCCTTTTCATGCTTTAAAATTGTTTGTAGTCATATCTTCTTTATTTGGCATTCTTTCCCAGTATTTATAATAGTTGGAACACTTTGCCACGAATGTCAACTATTACTGCAGTTTGTTTGTACTTATCCATTGTCGAATTTTGTTGGAAAATTTATTCACAGAGCATTTCTCCTGGCGACAGTTTGGTTTTATTAGCTATTCAACTATTACTCCTAATGCAGACTAGGTTTGTTCTGGAACCTGCTCTATTCTTCCTATCCACAAGTCAATATTTCTTGTATATTAAAGCTGTTAGAATGGGGACTGTAGCTGCAAAAAACAGTTTTACGAATATATAATAATAAAATATTTAATTAGTTCCTAACATTGGCTCATTAAAATTAACGTTCCGATTTTCGAAAAAAGGGAGTTCTAAGGTAAAAAAATGAGTCAGAGATCCCGCCAACCAAAACTGACGCAGACTAACTGCAGCCACCAAATATGCACGGAGACGAATTTGGTACTGGTCGTTATATAGATGACAACCTATAGGTTTAAAAAAAGTTAAGTCGTTCTCCTATCTAAGATAAGAGATAACAGTCAATAACAAAATCGAATATTACATCCGTATGCGGTTGTTGGTAACCAACACAGCTAATTTAAATCAGTCCAAACTATATCGCTCGAAACTTGTCCCATAAAGTCGAAAGTACTGTTATTTCGCTCAAAATTTGTCTCGACAATTATGGCGAACTCGAACCCGCGTTCGTGAGGAAGTTCCTTTTACAGGTTGAATAGGATTTTGATAACGTTCGTTGATAAAATAATGTCAAATAGGATTCGGAGGACCGGATACTTAAACTATATGAATAAGGTAGATTCTACACTTGGATTGATTTCGAATCCATATAACTTTTTTTTACAAATCAGAAAGAATTTTATAAAATTTTATAATGCACCAAACTTGTTGAATTTTATTTTTCTTCCGGACGATCCATTATTACAACACAAAGAAAATATTTAATACTGTCGCAGCTCCCAGTGCAAACATGATAAGAAGCATAGGAACCCGTTTTGAGGAGCGTGGTGCAGTATATGATGGGCCACGAACATATTTAAATCGACCTGTTAGCAATGAAAAATCTGTGGAGGCTGTATGCAAAAGTATCAACGATGATCCATCTTTGTCTACTCGCCGACATGCTACACAATTAAGAATCTCCACAACATCGGTATGACGGATTTTGAAACTTGATCTGAGGATGTTTCCATACAAAATTCAATTGACTCAAGAATTATTGCCGACGAATGCAGCACAACGGCTACAATATGCCAATGTAGCTGGAGAGTATTGTGACCACATTTATGGAAGCTGAAGACGAGGTAGGCTGGAAATGAATCGATGGTCAGAACACACACGTTATGTCGGGTTCATCGAACTGGAGCACTTCTACATAAAGCTGAGGTGTCTGGAATTGGTTTAAATTAGCAAGGTAAGGTGCATTGCTACTTGTTCCACCATTAATGATGAAGTATTTAAAAAGTTCTACTCATTGTCCTTCCAACATCTCTAGTATGCCGTAATTAATATTTACTTACGTTGAATCCCGCAATATTAAATACTGGCATTAATTACAGTCAACTATATGAATAAGGTAGATTCTACACTTGGATTGATTTCGAATCCATATAACTTTTTTTTGCAAATCAGAGAGAATTTTATAAAATTTTATAATGCACCAAACTTGTGGAATTTTTTAAATTATTATATATTTAAATCGACCTGTTCGCAATGAAAAATCTGTGGAGGCTGTATGCAAAAGTATCAACGATGATCCATCTTTGTCTACTCGCCGCCATGCTACACAATTGGGAATCTCCAGAACATCGGTACGACGCATTTTGAAACTTGATCTGAGGATGTTTCCATACAAAATTCAATTGACTCAAGAATTATTGCCGACGAATGCAGCACAACGGCTACAATATGCCAATGTAGCTGAAGAGTATTGTGACCACATTTATGGAAGCTGAAGACGAGGTAGGCTGGAAATGAATCGATGATCAAAACACACACGTTATGTCGGGTTCATTGAACTGGAGCACTTCCGCATAAAGCTGAGGTGTCTGGAATTGGTTTAAATTAGGAAGGCAAGGTGCATTGCTAAAGCTGAGGTACTTGTTCCACCATTGATGATGAAGTATTTAAAAAGTTTTACTCATTGTCCTTCCAACATCTCTAGTACGCCGTAATTAATATTTACTTACGTTGAATCCCGCAAAATTAAATACTGGCATTAATTACAGTCAACGTATAATTGCGAATGCCTTTTTGATGGCAATATTATCGTTAGCAAACTATAAGCATTGTATAAAACAAAGATCTTTTTATTTTCATCTCACAACAACTGAGTTCCATTTTCTGCAGCATACTTAAATACAATTATATAAAAAACGGACATGATTATCCTCTCTCGATTCAGCGGTTGAATATCACGGTTCGAATACATTTTTTCCAACTTGGCACAGTAATAAGGATTGTAAGTATTAGAATTATTAAAAATGAAAATAAAATATTTATTTGTGTTTACATAATTATCAATCTTAATTAAATAAGTAATTTTCTGATATAACTGTTATATTAACTGTATCAGTCCACTAATTGGGGACGATTCAGAATCGTCCGAGTTTTATGTATTGTCATGATCTCGTAAATTTTATGGCACCCCCTGACTTCAAATTTTTTCCTTTGTCACAGTAGATTTTCAAATGAATCACGAATTTATAAAATACTTCAGTAATATATATTTCCGCGACTAATTTGAACCAGCAATTCTGTGTGGAATAAACTATAACGACGAGTATTTATCACTGGATACCGTTTTAGGGTCACAAATCTTTTTTGATGTGATTGAGTATCTGACTTAACTGCTTCTAATTCTGAGTATCTGAATGAAGTACGGTCTTAATCGTATAAATATTCTAACCTCCGAATTTCTTATGCCATTGACGAAACCTGCCAGAGTGACTTTTCAATGTCGGCACTCTCTAAAGATTGGCAAGCTTTTCATTCTTTAAAAGTGTTTGTAGTCATGTCTTCTTTATTTGACATTCTTTCCCAGTATTTATAATAGTTGGAACACTTTGCCACGAATGTCAACTATCACTGCAGTTTGTTTGTACTTGTCCATTGTCAAATTTTGTTGGAAAATTTGTTCACAGAGCATTTCTTCTGGCGACAGTTTGGTTTTATTAGCTATTTTTCAATTGTTCATCCAAGCGACTATTCTGTTCTGGCAACGGCAATGTTGTTTTTGGTTATGATTCAACTATTACTCCTAATGCAGACTAGGTTTTTTCTGGAACCTGCTCTATTCTTCCTATCCACAAGTCAATACTTTTTGTATATTAAAGCTGTTAGAATGGGGACTGTAGCTTCACCAAAAAACAGTTTTTCGAATATATAATAATAAAAATATTTAATTAGTTCCAAATCTTGGCTCAGTAAAATTAAAGATCTGATTTTCGAAAAAAGGGAGTTCTAAGGTAAAAAAATGAGTCAGACTGACGAAGACTAACTGACGAAGACTAACAACCAAAACTGACGAAGCCTAACTGCAGCCACCAAATATGCACGGAGACGAATTTGGTACTGGTTGTTATATAGATGGCAACCTAAAGGTTTAAAAAAAGTTAAGTCGTTCTCCTATCTAAGATAAAAGATAACAGTCAATAACAAAATCGAATATTACATCCGTATGCGGTTGTTGGTAACCAACACAGCTAATTTAAATCAGTCCAAACTATATCGCTCGAAACTTGTCCCATAAAGTCGAAAGTACTGTTATTTCGCTCAAAATTTGTCTCGACAATTATTGCGAATTCTAACCCGCGTTCGTGAGGAAGTTCCTTTTACAGGTTGAATAGGATTTTGATAACGTTCGTTGATAAAATAAGGTCAAATAGGCTTCGAAGGACCGGATACCTAAACAATATGAATAAGGTAGATTCTACACTTGGGTTGATTTCGAATCCATATAACTTTTTTTTGCAAATCAGAGAGAATTTTATAAAATTTTATAATGCACCAAACTTGTTGAATTTTATTTTTCTTCCAGACGATCCATTGTTACAACACAAAGAAAATATTTAATACTGTCGCAGCTCCTAGTGCAAACATGATAAGAAACATAAGAATCCGTTTTGAGGAGCGTGGTGCAGTATATGATGGGCCACGAACATATTTAAATCGACCTGTTCGCAATGAAAAATCTGTGGAGGCTGTATGCAAAAGTATCAACGATGATCAATCTTTGTCTACTCGCCGACATGCTACACAATTGGGAATCTCCAGAACATCGGTACGACGCATTTTGAAACTTGATCTGAGGATGTTTCCATACAAAATTCAATTGACTCAAGAATTATTGCCGACGAATGCAGCACAACGGCTACAATATGCCAATGTAGCTGGAGAGTATTATGACCACATTTATGGAAGCTGAAGACGAGGTAGACTGGAAATGAATCGATGGTCAAAACACACACGTTATGTCGGGTTCATCGAACTGGAGCACTTCTGCATAAAGCTGAGGTGTCTGGAATTGGTATAAATTAGCAAGGCAAGGTGCATTGCTACTTGTTCCACCATTGATGATGAAGTATTTAAAAAGTTCTACTCATTGTCCTTCCAACATCTCTAGTATGCCGTAATTAATATTTACTTACGTTCAATCCCGCAATATTAAATACTGGCATTAAGTCAACGTATAATTGCGAATGCCTTTTTTATGGCAATATTATCGTTAGCAAACTATAAGCATTGTATAAAACAAAGATCTTTTTATTTTCATCTCACAACAACTGAGTTCCATTTTCTGCAGCATACTTAAATACAATTATATAAAAAACGGACATGATTATCCTCTCTCGATTCAGCGGTTGAAAATCACGGTTCGAATACATTTTTTCCAACTTGGCACAGTAATAAGGATTGTAAGTATTAGAATTATTAAAAATGAAAATAAAATATTTATTTGTGTTTACATAATTATCAATCTTAATTAAATAAGTAATTTTCTGATATAACTGTTATATTAACTGTATCAGTCCACTAATTGGGGACGATTCGGAATCGTCCGAGTTTTATGTATTGTCATGATCTCGTAAAATTTATGGCACCCCCTGACTTCAAATTTTTTCCTTTGTCACAGTAGATTTTCAAATGAATAACGAATTTATAAAATACTTCAGTAATATATATATCCGCGACTAATTTGAACCAGCAATTCTGTGTGGAATAAACTATAACGACGAGTATTTATCACTGGATACCGTTTTAGGGTCACAAATCTTTTTTGATGTGATTGAGTATCTGAATGAACTGCTTCTAATTCTGAGTATCTGAATGAACTACGGTCTTAATCGTATAAATATTCTAACCTCCGAATTTCTTATGCCATTGACGAAACCTGCCAGAGTGACTTTTCAATGTCGGCACTCTCTAAAGATTGGCATGCTTTTCATGCTTTAAAAGTGTTTGTAGTCATATCTTCTTTATTTGACATTCTTTGGAACACTTTGCCACAAATGTCAACTATTACTGCAGTTTGTTTGTACTTGTCCATTGTCGAATTTTGTTGGAAAATTTGTTCACAGAGCATTTCTTCTGGCGACAGTTTGGTTTTATTAGCTATTTTTCAATTGTTCATCCAAGCGACTATTCTGTTCTGGCAACGGCAGTGTTAGTTTTGGTTATGATTCAACTATTACTCCTAATGCAGACTAGGTTTGTTCTGGAACCTGCTCTATTCTTCCTATCCACAAGTCAATATTTCTTGTATATTAAAGCTGTTAGAATGGGGACTGTAGCTTCACCAAAAAACAGTTTTACGAATATATAATAATAAAAATATTTAATTAGTTCCTAATCTTGGCTCAGTAAAATTTAAGATCTGATTTTCGAAAAAAGGGAGTTCTAAGGTAAAAAAATGAGTCAGAGATCCCGCCAACCAAAACTGACGCAGACTAACTGCAGCCACCAAATATGCACGGAGACGAATTTGGTACTGGTCGTAATATAGATGGCAACCTATAGATTTAAAAAAAAGTTAAGTCGTTCTCCTATCTAAGATAAAAGATAACAGTCAATAACAAAATCGAATATTACATCCGCATACGGTTGTTGGTAACCAACACAGCTAATTTAAATCAGTCCAAACTATATCGCTCGAAACTTGTCCCATAAAGTCGAAAGTACTGTTATTTCGCTCAAAATTTGTCTCGACAATTATTGCGAACTCTAACCCGCGTTCGTGAGGAAGTTCCTTTTATAGGTTGAATAGGATTTTGATAACGTTCCTTGATAAAATAAGGTCAAATAGGCTTCGGAGGACTGGATACTTAAACTATATGAATAAGGTAGATTCTACACTTGGATTGATTTCGAATCCATATAACTTTTTTTTGCAAATCAGAAAGAATTTTATAAAATTTTATAATGCACCAAACTTGTTGAATTTTTTTTTACTTCCGAACGATCCATTGTTACAACACAAAGAAAATATTTTAATACTGTCGCAGCTCCCAGTGCAAACATGATAAGAAACATAAGAACCCATTTTGGGGAGCGTGGTGCAGGATATGATGTGCCACGAACAAATTTAAATCGACCTGTTCGCAATGAAAAATCTGTAGAGGCTCTATGCAAAAGTATCAACGATGATCCATCTTTGTCTACTCGCCGACATGCTACACAATTGGGAATCTCCATAACATCGGTACGACGCATTTTGAAACTTGATCTGAGGATGTTTCCATACAAAATTCAATTGACTCAAGAATTATTGCCGACGAACGCAGCACAATGGCTACAATATGCCAATGTAGCTGGAGAGTATTGTGACCACATTTATGGAAGCTGAAGACGAGGTAGGCTGGAAATGAATCGATGGTCAGAACACACACGTTATGTCGGGTTCATCGAACTGGAGCACTTCTGCATAAAGCTGAGGTGTCTGGAATTGGTTTAAATTAGCAAGGCAAGGTGCATTGCTACTTGTTCCACCATTGATGATGAAGTATTTAAAAAATTCTACTCATTGTCCTTCCAACATCTCTAGTATGCCGTAATTAATATTTACTTCATTTAAATCCCGCAATATTAAATACTGGCATTAATTACAGTCAACGTATAATTGCAAATGCCTTTTTTATGGCAATATTATCGTTAGCAAACTATAAGCATTATATAAAACAAAGATCTTTTTATTTTCATCTCACAACAACTGAGTTCCATTTTCTGCAGCATACTTAAATACAATTTTATAAAAAGCGGACATGATTATCCTCTCTCGATTCAGCAGTTGAAAATCACGGTTCGAATACATTTTTTCCAACTTGGCACAGTAATAAGCATTGTAAGTATTAGAATTATTAAAAATGAAAATAAAATATTTATTTGTGTTTACATAATTATCAATCTTAATTAAATAAGTAATTTTCTGATATAACTGTTATATTAACTGTATCAGTCCACTAATTGGGGATGATTCGGAATCGTCTGAGTTTTATGTATTGTCATGATCTCGTAAATTTTATGGCACCGCCTGACTTCAAATTTGTTCCTTTGTCACAGTAGATTTTCAAATGAATCACGAATTTATAAAATACTTCAGTAATATATATTTCCGCGATTAATTTGAACCAGAAATTCTGTGTGGTGAATAAACTATAACGACGAGTATTTATCACTGGATACCGTTTTAGGGTCACAAATCTTTTTTGATGTGATTGAGTATCTGAATGAACTGCTTCTAATTCTGAGTATCTGAATGAACTACGGTCTTAATCGTATAAATATTCTAACCTCCGAATTTCTTATGCCATTGACGAAACCTGCCAGAGTGACTTTTCAATGTCGGCACTCTCTAAAGATTGGCACGCTTCTCATGCTTTAAAATTGTTTGTAGTCATATCTTCTTTATCATATTTGACATTCTTTCCCAGTATTTATAATAGTTGGAACACTTTGCCACGAATGTCAACTATTACTGCAGTTTGTTTGTACTTGTCCATTGTCGAATTTTGTTGGAAAATTTGTTCACAGAGCATTTCTTCTGGCGACAGTTTGGTTTTATTAGCTATTTTTCAATTGTTCATCCAAGCGACTATTCTGTTCTGGCAACGGCAATGTTGTTTTTGGCTATGATTCAACTATTACTCCTAATGCAGACTAGGTTTGTTCTGGAAACTGCTCCATTCTTCCTATCCACAAGTCAATATTTCTTGTATATTAAAGCTGTTAGAATGGGGACTGTAGCTTCACCAAAAAACAGTTTTACGAATATATAATAATAAAAATATTTAATTAGTTCCCAATCTTGGCTCAGTAAAATTAAAGATCTGATTTTCGAAAAAAGGGAGTTCTAAGGTAAAAAAAATGAGTCAGAGATCCCGCCAACCAAAACTGACGCAGACTTACTGCAGCCACCAAATATGCACGGAGACGAATTTGGTACTGGTCGTTATATAGATGGCAACCTATAGGTTTAAAAACAGTTAAGTCGTTCTCCTATCTAAGATAAAAGATAACAGTCAATAACAATATCGAATATTACATCCGTATGCGGTTGTTGGTAACCAATACAGCTAATTTAATTCAGTCCAAACTATATCGCTCGAAACTTGTCCCATAAAGTCGAAAGTACTGTTATTTCGCTCGAAATTTGTCTCAACAATTATTGCGAACTCTAACCCGCGTTCGTGAGGAAGTTCCTTTTAGAGGTTGAATAGGATTTTGATAACGTTCTTTGATCAAATAAGGTCAAATAGGCTTCGGAGGACCGGATAATTAAACTATATGAATAAGGTAGATTCTACACTTGAATTGATTTAGAATCCATATAACTTTTTTTTGCAAATCAGAAAGAATTTTATAAAATTTTATAATGCACCAAACTTGTTGAATTTTATTTTTTCTGGACGCTCCATTGTTACAACACAAAGAAAATATTTTAATACTGTCGCAGCTCCCAGTGCAAACATAAGAAACATAAGAACCCGTTTTGAGGAGCGTGGTGCAATATATGATGGGCCACAAACAAATTTAAATCGACCTGTTCGCAATGAAAAATCTGTGGAGGCTGTATGCAAAAGTATCAACGATGATCCATCTTTGTCTACTCGCCGCCATGCTACACAATTGAGAATCGCCAGAACATCGGTACGACGCATTTTGAAACTTGATCTGAGGATGTTTCCATACAAAATTCAATTGACTCAAGAATTATTGCCGACGAATGCAGCACAACGGCTACAATATGCCAATGTAGCTGGAGAGTATTGTGACCACATTTATGGAAGCTGAAGACGAGGTAGGCTGGAAATGAATCGATGGTCAGAACACACACGTTATGTCGGGTTCATCGAACTGGAGCACTTCTGCAAAAAGCTGAGGTGTCTGGAATTGGTTTAAATTAGCAAGGCAAGGTGCATTGCTACTTGTTCCACCATTGATGATGAAGTATTTAAAAAGTTCTACTCATTGTCCGTCCAACATCTCTAGTATGCCGTAATTAATATTTACTTACGTTCAATCCCGCAATATTAAATACTGGCATTAAGTCAACGTATAATTGCGAATGCCTTTTTTATGGCAATAGTATCGTTAGCAAACTATAAACATTTTATAAAACAAAGATCTTTTTATTTTCATCTCACAACAACTGAGTTCCATTTTCTGCAGCATACTTAAATACAATTATATAAAAAACGGACATGATTATCCTCTCTCGATTCAGCATTTGAAAATCACGGTTCGAATACATTTTTTCCAACTTGGCACAGTAATAAGCATTGTAAGTATTAGAATTATTAAAAATGAAAATAAAATATTTATTTGTATTATCATAATTATCAATCTTAATTAAATAAGTAATTTTCTGATATAACTGTTATATTAACTGTATCAGTTCACTAATTGGGGATGATTCGGAATCGTCCGAGTTTTATGTATTGTCATGATCTCGTAAATTTTATGGCACCCCCTGACTTCAAATTGTTTCCTTTGTCACAGTAGATTTTCAAATGAATCACGAATTTATAAAATACTTCAGTAATATATATTTCCGCGACTAATTTGAACCAGCAATTCTGTGTGGAATAAACTATAACGACGAGTATTTATCACTGGATACCGTTTTAGGGTCACAAATCTTTTTTGATGTGATTGAGTATCTGAATGAACTGCTTCTAATTCTGAGTATCTGAATGAACTACGGTCTTAATCGTATAAATATTCTAACCTCCGAATTTCTTATGCCATTGACGAAACCTGCCAGAGTGACTTTTCAATGTCGGCACTCTCTAAAGATTGGCACGCTTTTCATGCTTTAAAATTGTTTGTAGTCATATCTTCTTTATTTGACATTCTTTCCCAGTATTTATAATAGTTGGAACACTTTGCCACGAATGTCAACTATTACTGCAGTTTGTTTGTACTTGTCCATTGTCGAATTTTGTTGGAAAATTTGTTCACAGAGCATTTCTTCTGGCGACAGTTTGGTTTTATTAGCTATTTTTCATCGGTTCATCCAAGCGACTATTCTGTTCTGGCAACGGCAATGTTGTTTTTGGTTACGATTCAACTATTACTCCTAATGTAGACTAGGTTTGTTCTGGAACCTGCTCTATTCTTCCTATCCACAAGTCAATATTTCTTGTATATTAAAGCTGTTAGAATGGGGACTGTAGCTTCACCAAAAAACAGTTTTACGAATATATAATAATAAAAACATTTAATAAGTTCCTAATCTTGGCTCAGTAACATTAAAGATCTGATTTTCGAAAAAAGGTAGTTTTAAGGTAAAAAAAAATGAGTCAGAGATCCCGCCAACCAAAACTGACGCAGACTAACTGCAGCCACCAAATATACACGGAGACGAATTTGGTACTGGTCGTTATATAGATGGCAACCTACAGGTTTAAAAAAAAGTTAAGTCGTTCTCCTATCTAAGATAAAAGATAACAGTCAATAACAAAATCGAATATTACATCCGTATGCGGTTGTTGGTAACCAACACAGCTAATTTAAATCAGTCCAAACTATATCGCTCGAAACTTGTCCCATAAAGTCGAAAGTACTGTTATTTCGCTCAAAATTTGTCTCGACAATTATTGCGAACTCTAACCCGCGTTCGTGAGGAAGTTCCTTTTACAGATTGAATAGGATTTTGATAACGTTCGTTGATAAAATAAGGTCAAATAGGCTTCGGAGGACCGGATACTTAAACAATATGAATAAGGTAGATTCTACACTTGGATTGATTTTGAATCCATATAACTTTTTTTTGCAAATCAGAAAGAATTTTATAAAATTTTATAATGCACCAAACTTGTTGAATTTTATTTTTCTTCCGGACGATCCATTGTTACAACACAAAGAAAATATTTTAATACTGTCGCAGCTCCCAGTGCAAACATAAGAAACATAAGAACCCGTTTTGAGGAGCGTGGTGCAATATATGATGGGCCACAAACAAATTTAAATCGACCTGTTCGCAATGAAAAATCTGTGGAGGCTGTATGCAAAAGTATCAACGATGATCCATCTTTGTCTACTCGCCGCCATGCTACACAATTGAGAATCGCCAGAACATCGGTACGACGCATTTTGAAACTTGATCTGAGGATGTTTCCATACAAAATTCAATTGACTCAAGAATTATTGCCGACGAATGCAGCACAACGGCTACAATATGCCAATGTAGCTGGAGAGTATTGTGACCACATTTATGGAAGCTGAAGACGAGGTAGGCTGGAAATGAATCGATGGTCAGAACACACACGTTATGTCGGGTTCATCGAACTGGAGCACTTCTGCAAAAAGCTGAGGTGTCTGGAATTGGTTTAAATTAGCAAGGCAAGGTGCATTGCTACTTGTTCCACCATTGATGATGAAGTATTTAAAAAGTTCTACTCATTGTCCGTCCAACATCTCTAGTATGCCGTAATTAATATTTACTTACGTTCAATCCCGCAATATTAAATACTGGCATTAAGTCAACGTATAATTGCGAATGCCTTTTTTATGGCAATAGTATCGTTAGCAAACTATAAACATTTTATAAAACAAAGATCTTTTTATTTTCATCTCACAACAACTGAGTTCCATTTTCTGCAGCATACTTAAATACAATTATATAAAAAACGGACATGATTATCCTCTCTCGATTCAGCATTTGAAAATCACGGTTCGAATACATTTTTTCCAACTTGGCACAGTAATAAGCATTGTAAGTATTAGAATTATTAAAAATGAAAATAAAATATTTATTTGTATTATCATAATTATCAATCTTAATTAAATAAGTAATTTTCTGATATAACTGTTATATTAACTGTATCAGTTCACTAATTGGGGATGATTCGGAATCGTCCGAGTTTTATGTATTGTCATGATCTCGTAAATTTTATGGCACCGCCTGACTTCAAATTTGTTCCTTTGTCACAGTAGATTTTCAAATGAATAACGAATTTATAAAATACTTCAGTAATATATATATCCGCGACTAATTTGAACCAGCAATTCTGTGTGGAATAAACTATAACGACGAGTATTTATCACTGGATACCGTTTTAGGGTCACAAATCTTTTTTGATGTGATTGAGTATCTGAATGAACTGCTTCTAATTCTGAGTATCTGAATGAACTACGGTCTTAATCGTATAAATATTCTAACCTCCGAATTTCTTATGCCATTGACGAAACCTGCCAGAGTGACTTTTCAATGTCGGCACTCTCTAAAGATTGGCACGCTTTTCATGCTTTAAAAGTGTTTGTAGTCATATCTTCTTTATTTGACATTCTTTGGAACACTTTGCCACAAATGTCAACTATTACTGCAGTTTGTTTGTACTTGTCCATTGTCGAATTTTGTTGGAAAATTTGTTCACAGAGCATTTCTTCTGGCGACAGTTTGGTTTTATTAGCTATTTTTCAATTGTTCATCCAAGCGACTATTCTGTTCTGGCAACGGCAGTGTTAGTTTTGGTTATGATTCAACTATTACTCCTAATGCAGACTAGGTTTGTTCTGGAACCTGCTCTATTCTTCCTATCCACAAGTCAATATTTCTTGTATATTAAAGCTGTTAGAATGGGGACTGTAGCTTCACCAAAAAACAGTTTTACGAATATATAATAATAAAAATATTTAATTAGTTCCTAATCTTGGCTCAGTAAAATTTAAGATCTGATTTTCGAAAAAAGGGAGTTCTAAGGTAAAAAAAATGAGTCAGAGATCCCGCCAACCAAAACTGACGCAGACTTACTGCAGCCACCAAATATGCACGGAGACGAATTTGGTACTGGTCGTTATATAGATGGCAACCTATAGGCTTAAAAAAAGTTAAGTCGTTCTCCTATCTAAGATAAAAGATAACAGTCAATAACAAAATCGAATATTACATCCGTATGCGGTTGTTGGTAACCAACACAGCTAATTTAAATCAGTCCAAACTATATCGCTCGAAACTTGTCCCATAAAGTCGAAAGTACTGTTATTTCGCTCAAAATTTGTCTCGACAATTATTGCGAACTCTACCCCCGCGTCCGTGAGGAAGTTCCTTTTACAGGTTGAATAGGATTTTGATAACGTTCGTTGATAAAATAAGGTCAAATAGGCTTCGGAGGACCGGATACTTAAACTATATGAATAAGGTAGATTCTACACTTGGATTGATTTCGAATCCATATAACTTTTTTTTGCAAATCAGAAAGAATTTTATAAAATTTTATAATGCACCAAACTTGTTGAATTTTATTTTTCTTCCGGACGATCCATTGTTACAACACAAAGAAAATATTTTAATACTGTCGCAGCTCCCAGTGCAAACATGAAAAAAAACATAAGAACCCGTTTTAGGGAGCGTGGTGCAGTATATGATGGGCCACGAACAAATTTAAATCGACCTGTTCGCAATGAAAAATCTGTGGAGGCTGTATGCGAAAGTATCAACGATGATCCATCTTTGTCTACTCGCTGACATGCTACACAATTGGGAATCTTCAGAATATCGGTACGACGCATTTTTAAAACTTGATCTGAGGATGTTTCCATACAAAATTCAATTGACTCAAGAATTATTGCCGACGAACGCAGCACAACGGCTACAATATGCCAATGTAGCTGGAGAGTATTGTGACCACATTTATGGAAGCTGAAGACGAGGTATGCTAGAAATGAATCGATGGTCAGAACACACACGTTATGTCGGGTTCATCGAACTGGAGCACTTCTGCATAAAGCTGAGGTGTCTGGAATTGGTTTAAATTAGCAAGGCAAGGTGCATTGCTACTTGTTCCACCATTGATGACGAAGTATTTAAAAAGTTCTACTCATTGTCCTTCCAACATCTCTAGTATGCCGTAATTAATATTTACTTACGTTGAATCCCGCAATATTAAATACTGGCATTAATTACAGTCAACGTATAATTGCGAATGCCTTTTTTATGGCAATATTATCGTTAGCAAACTATAAGCATTGTATAAAACAAAGATCTTTTTATTTTCATCTCACAACAACTGAGTTCCATTTTCTGCAGCATACTTAAATACAATTATATAAAAAACGGACATGATTATCCTCTCTCGATTCAGCAGTTGAAAATCACAGTTCGAATATATTTTTTCCAACTTGGCACAGTAATAAGCATTGTAAGTATTAGAATTATTAAAAATGAAAATAAAATATTTATTTGTGTTTACATAATTATCAATCTTAATTAAATAAGTAATTTTCTGATATAACTGTTATATTAACTGTATCAGTCCACTAATTGGGGATGGTTCGGAATCGTCCGAGTTTTATGTTTTGTCATGATCTCGTAAATTTTATGGCACCCCCTGACTTCAAATTTTTTCCTTTGTCACAGTAGATTTTCAAATGAATCACGAATTTATAAAATACTTCAGTAATATATATTTCCGCGACTAATTTGAACCAGCAATTCTGTGTGGAATAAACTATAACGAAGAGTATTTATCACTGGATACCGTTTTAGGGTCACAAATCTTTTTTGATGTGATTGAGTATCTGAATGAACTGCTTCTAATTCTGAGTATCTGAATGAACTACGGTCTTAATCGTATAAATATTCTAACCTCCGAATTTCTTATGCCATTGACGAAACCTGCCAGAGTGACTTTTCAATGTCGGCACTCTCTAAAGATTGGCACGCTTTTCATGCTTTAAAATTGTTTGTAGTCATATCTTCTTTATTTGACATTCTTTCCCAGTATTTATAATAGTTGGAACACTTTTCACGAATGTCAACTATTACTGCAGTTTGTTTGTACTTGTCCGTTGTCGAATTTTGTTGGAAAATTTGTTCACAGAGCATTTCTTCTGGCGACAGTTTGGTTTTATTAGCTATTTTTCAATTGTTCATCCAAGCGACTATTCTGTTCTGGCAACGACAATGTTGTTTTTGGCTATGATCCAACTATTACTCCTAATGCAGACTAGGTTTGTTCTGGAAACTGCTCTATTCTTCCTATCCACAAGGCAATATTTCTTATATATTAGAGCTGTTAGAATGGGGACTGTAGCTTCACCAACAAACAGTTTTACGAATATATAATAATAAAAATATTTAATTAGTTCCTAATCTTGGCTCAGTAAAATTAAAGATCTGATTTTCGAAAAAAGGGAGTTCTAAGGTAAAAAAAATTAATCAGAGATCCCGCCAACCAAAACTGACGCAGACTAACTGCAGCCACCAAATATGCACGGAGACGAATTTGGTACTGGTCGTTATATAGATGGCAACCTAAAGGTTTAAAAAAAGTTAAGTCGTTCTCCTATCTAAGATAAAAGATAACAGTCAATAACAAAATCGAATATTACATCCGTATGCGGTTGTTGGTAACCAACACAGCTAATTTAAATCAGTCCAAACTATATCGCTCGAAACTTGTCCCATAAAGTCGAAAGTACTGTTATTTCGCTCAAAATTTGTCTCGACAATTATTGCGAACTCTACCCCCGCGTCCGTGAGGAAGTTCCTTTTACAGGTTGAATAGGATTTTGATAACGTTCGTTGATAAAATAAGGTCAAATAGGCTTCGGAGGACCGGATACTTAAACTATATGAATAAGGTAGATTCTACACTTGGATTGATTTCGAATCCATATAACTTTTTTTTGCAAATCAGAAAGAATTTTATAAAATTTTATAATGCACCAAACTTGTTGAATTTTATTTTTCTTCCGGACGATCCATTGTTACAACACAAAGAAAATATTTTAATACTGTCGCAGCTCCCAGTGCAAACATGAAAAAAAACATAAGAACCCGTTTTAGGGAGCGTGGTGCAGTATATGATGGGCCACGAACAAATTTAAATCGACCTGTTCGCAATGAAAAATCTGTGGAGGCTGTATGCGAAAGTATCAACGATGATCCATCTTTGTCTACTCGCTGACATGCTACACAATTGGGAATCTTCAGAATATCGGTACGACGCATTTTGAAACTTGATCTGAGGATGTTTCCATACAAAATTCAATTGACTCAAGAATTATTGCCGACGAACGCAGCACAACGGCTACAATATGCCAATGTAGCTGGAGAGTATTGTGACCACAGTTATGGAAGCTGAAGACGAGGTAGGCTAGAAATGAATCGATGGTCAGAACACACACGTTATGTCAGGTTCATCGAACTGGAGCACTTCTGCATAAAGCTGAGGTGTCTGGAATTGGTTTAAATTAGCAAGGCAAGGTGCATTGCTACTTGTTCCACCATTGATGATGAAGTATTTAAAAAATTCTACTCATTGTCTTTCCAACATCTCTAGTATGCCGTAATTAATATTTACTTCATTTAAATCCCGCAATATTAAATACTGGCATTAATGACAGTCAACGTATAATTGCGAATGCCTTTTTTATGGCAATATTATCGTTAGCAAACTATAAGCATTGTATAAAACAAAGATCTTTTTATTTTCATCTCACAACAACTGAGTTCCATTTTCTGCAGCATACTTAAATACAATTATATAAAAAACGTACATGATTATCCTCTCTCGATTCAGCAGTTGAAAATCACAGTTCGAATATATTTTTTCCAACTTGGCACAGTAATAAGCATTGTAAGTATTAGAATTATTAAAAATGAAAATAAAATATTTATTTGTGTTTACATAATTATCAATCTTAATTAAATAAGTAATTTTCTGATATAACTGTTATATTAACTGTATCAGTCCACTAATTGGGGATGGTTCGGAATCGTCCGAGTTTTATGTTTTGTCATGATCTCGTAAATTTTATGGCACCCCCTGACTTCAAATTTTTTCCTTTGTCACAGTAGATTTTCAAATGAATCACGAATTTATAAAATACTTCAGTAATATATATATCCGCGATTAATTTGAACCAGCAATTCTGTGTGGAATAAACTATAACGACGAGTATTTATCACTGGATACCGTTTTAGAGTCAAAAATCTTTTTTGATGTGATTGAGTATCTGAATGAACTCCTTCTAATTCTGAGTATCTGAATGAACTACGGTCTTAATCGTATAAATATTCTAACCTCCGAATTTCTTATGCCATTGACGAAACCTGCCAGAGTGACTTTTCAATGTCGGCACTCTCTAAAGATTGGCACGCTTTTCATGCTTTAAAATTGTTTGTAGTCATATCTTCTTTATTTGACATTCTTTCCCAGTATTTATAATAGTTGGAACACTTTTCACGAATGTCAACTATTACTGCAGTTTGTTTGTACTTGTCCATTGTCGAATTTTGTTGGAAAATTTGTTCACAGAGCATTTCTTCTGGCGACAGTTTGGTTTTATTAGCTATTTTTCAATTGTTCATCCAAGCGACTATTCTGTTCTGGCAACGACAATGTTGTTTTTGGCTATGATCCAACTATTACTCCTAATGCAGACTAGGTTTGTTCTGGAAACTGCTCTATTCTTCCTATCCACAAGGCAATATTTCTTATATATTAGAGCTGTTAGAATGGGGACTGTAGCTTCACCAACAAACAGTTTTACGAATATATAATAATAAAAATATTTAATTAGTTCCTAATCTTGGCTCAGTAAAATTAAAGATCTGATTTTCGAAAAAAGGGAGTTCTAAGGTAAAAAAAATGAGTCAGAGATCCCGCCAACCAAAACTGACGCAGACTAACTGCAGCCACCAAATATGCACGGAGACGAATTTGGTACTGGTCGTTATATAGATGGCAACCTAAAGGTTTAAAAAAAGTTAAGTCGTTCTCCTATCTAAGATAAAAGATAACAGTCAATAACAAAATCGAATATTACATCCGTATGCGGTTGTTGGTAACCAACACAGCTAATTTAAATCAGTCCAAACTATATCGCTCGAAACTTGTCCCATAAAGTCGAAAGTACTGTTATTTCGCTCAAAATTTGTCTCGACAATTATTGCGAACTCTACCCCCGCGTCCGTGAGGAAGTTCCTTTTACAGGTTGAATAGGATTTTGATAACGTTCGTTGATAAAATAAGGTCAAATAGGCTTCGGAGGACCGGATACTTAAACTATATGAATAAGGTAGATTCTACACTTGGATTGATTTCGAATCCATATAACTTTTTTTTGCAAATCAGAAAGAATTTTATAAAATTTTATAATGCACCAAACTTGTTGAATTTTATTTTTCTTCCGGACGATCCATTGTTACAACACAAAGAAAATATTTTAATACTGTCGCAGCTCCCAGTGCAAACATGAAAAAAACATAAGAACCCGTTTTAGGGAGCGTGGTGCAGTATATGATGGGCCACGAACAAATTTAAATCGACCTGTTCGCAATGAAAAATCTGTGGAGGCTGTATGCGAAAGTATCAACGATGATCCATCTTTGTCTACTCGCTGACATGCTACACAATTGGGAATCTTCAGAATATCGGTACGACGCATTTTGAAACTTGATCTGAGGATGTTTCCATACAAAATTCAATTGACTCAAGAATTATTGCCGACGAACGCAGCACAACGGCTACAATATGCCAATGTAGCTGGAGAGTATTGTGACCACATTTATGGAAGCTGAAGACGAGGTATGCTAGAAATGAATCGATGGTCAGAACACACACGTTATGTCGGGTTCATCGAACTGGAGCACTTCTGCATAAAGCTGAGGTGTCCGGAATTGGTTTAAATTAGCAAGGCAAGGTGCATTGCTACTTGTTCCACCATTGATGATGAAGTATTTAAAAAATTCTACTCATTGTCCTTCCAACATCTCTAGTATGCCGTAATTAATATTTACTTCATTTAAATCCCGCAATATTAAATACTGGCATTAATGACAGTCAACGTATAATTGCGAATGCCTTTTTTATGGCAATATTATCGTTAGCAAACTATAAGCATTGTATAAAACAAAGATCTTTTTATTTTCATCTCACAACAACTGAGTTCCATTTTCTGCGGCATACTTAAATACAATTATATAAAAAACGTACATGATTATCCTCTCTCGATTCAGCAGTTGAAAATCACAGTTCGAATATATTTTTTCCAACTTGGCACAGTAATAAGCATTGTAAGTATTAGAATTATTAAAAATGAAAATAAAATATTTATTTGTGTTTACATAATTATCAATCTTAATTAAATAAGTAATTTTCTGATATAACTGTTATATTAACTGTATCAGTCCACTAATTGGGGATGGTTCGGAATCGTCCGAGTTTTATGTTTTGTCATGATCTCGTAAATTTTATGGCACCCCCTGACTTCAAATTTTTTCCTTTGTCACAGTAGATTTTCAAATGAATCACGAATTTATAAAATACTTCAGTAATATATATTTCCGCGACTAATTTGAACCAGCAATTCTGTGTGGAATAAACTATAACGAAGAGTATTTATCACTGGATACCGTTTTAGGGTCACAAATCTTTTTTGATGTGATTGAGTATCTGAATGAACTGCTTCTAATTCTGAGTATCTGAATGAACTACGGTCTTAATCGTATAAATATTCTAACCTCCGAATTTCTTATGCCATTGACGAAACCTGCCAGAGTGACTTTTCAATGTCGGCACTCTCTAAAGATTGGCACGCTTTTCATGCTTTAAAATTGTTTGTAGTCATATCTTCTTTATTTGACATTCTTTCCCAGTATTTATAATAGTTGGAACACTTTTCACGAATGTCAACTATTACTGCAGTTTGTTTGTACTTGTCCATTGTCGAATTTTGTTGGAAAATTTGTTCACAGAGCATTTCTTCTGGCGACAGTTTGGTTTTATTAGCTATTTTTCAATTGTTCATCGAAGCGACTATTCTGTTCTGGCAACGACAATGTTGTTTTTGGCTATGATCCAACTATTACTCCTAATGCAGACTAGGTTTGTTCTGGAAACTGCTCTATTCTTCCTATCCACAAGGCAATATTTCTTATATATTAGAGCTGTTAGAATGGGGACTGTAGCTTCACCAACAAACAGTTTTACGAATATATAATAATAAAAATATTTAATTAGTTCCTAATCTTGGCTTAGTAAAATTAAAGATCTGATTTTCGAAAAAAGGGAGTTCTAAGGTAAAAAAAATGAGTCAGAGATCCCGCCAACCAAAACTGACGCAGACTAACTGCAGCCACCAAATATGCACGGAGACGAATTTGGTACTGGTCGTTATATAGATGGCAACCTAAAGGTTTAAAAAAAGTTAAGTCGTTCTCCTATCTAAGATAAAAGATAACAGTCAATAACAAAATCGAATATTACATCCGTATGCGGTTGTTGGTAACCAACACAGCTAATTTAAATCAGTCCAAACTATATCGCTCGAAACTTGTCCCATAAAGTCGAAAGTACTGTTATTTCGCTCAAAATTTGTCTCGACAATTATTGCGAACTCTACCCCCGCGTCCGTGAGGAAGTTCCTTTTACAGGTTTAATAGGATTTTGATAACGTTCGTTGATAAAATAAGGTCAAATAGGCTTCGGAGGACCGGATACTTAAACTATATGAATAAGGTAGATTCTACACTTGGATTGATTTCGAATCCATATAACTTTTTTTTGCAAATCAGAAAGAATTTTATAAAATTTTATAATGCACCAAACTTGTTGAATTTTATTTTTCTTCCGGACGATCCATTGTTACAACACAAAGAAAATATTTTAATACTGTCGCAGCTCCCAGTGCAAACATGAAAAAAACATAAGAACCCGTTTTAGGGAGCGTGGTGCAGTATATGATGGGCCACGAACAAATTTAAATCGACCTGTTCGCAATGAAAAATCTGTGGAGGCTGTATGCGAAAGTATCAACGATGATCCATCTTTGTCTACTCGCTGACATGCTACACAATTGGGAATCTTCAGAATATCGGTACGACGCATTTTGAAACTTGATCTGAGGATGTTTCCATACAAAATTCAATTGACTCAAGAATTATTGCCGACGAACGCAGCACAACGGCTACAATATGCCAATGTAGCTGGAGAGTATTGTGACCACATTTATGGAAGCTGAAGACGAGGTATGCTAGAAATGAATCGATGGTCAGAACACACACGTTATGTCGGGTTCATCGAACTGGAGCACTTCTGCATAAAGCTGAGGTGTCTGGAATTGGTTTAAATTAGCAAGGCAAGGTGCATTGCTACTTGTTCCACCATTGATGATGAAGTATTTAAAAAATTCTACTCATTGTCCTTCCAACATCTCTAGTATGCCGTAATTAATATTTACTTCATTTAAATCCCGCAATATTAAATACTGGCATTAATGACAGTCAACGTATAATTGCGAATGCCTTTTTTATGGCAATATTATCGTTAGCAAACTATAAGCATTGTATAAAACAAAGATCTTTTTATTTTCATCTCACAACAACTGAGTTCCATTTTCTGCAGCATACTTAAATACAATTATATAAAAAACGTACATGATTATCCTCTCTCGATTCAGCAGTTGAAAATCACAGTTCGAATATATTTTTTCCAACTTGGCACAGTAATAAGCATTGTAAGTATTAGAATTATTAAAAATGAAAATAAAATATTTATTTGTGTTTACATAATTATCAATCTTAATTAAATAAGTAATTTTCTGATATAACTGTTATATTAACTGTATCAGTCCACTAATTGGGGATGGTTCGGAATCGTCCGAGTTTTATGTTTTGTCATGATCTCGTAAATTTTATGGCACCCCCTGACTTCAAATTTTTTCCTTTGTCACAGTAGATTTTCAAATGAATCACGAATTTATAAAATACTTCAGTAATATATATTTCCGCGACTAATTTGAACCAGCAATTCTGTGTGGAATAAACTATAACGAAGAGTATTTATCACTGGATACCGTTTTAGGGTCACAAATCTTTTTTGATGTGATTGAGTATCTGAATGAACTGCTTCTAATTCTGAGTATCTGAATGAACTACGGTCTTAATCGTATAAATATTCTAACCTCCGAATTTCTTATGCCATTGACGAAACCTGCCAGAGTGACTTTTCAATGTCGGCACTCTCTAAAGATTGGCACGCTTTTCATGCTTTAAAATTGTTTGTAGTCATATCTTCTTTATTTGACATTCTTTCCCAGTATTTATAATAGTTGGAACACTTTTCACGAATGTCAACTATTACTGCAGTTTGTTTGTACTTGTCCATTGTCGAATTTTGTTGGAAAATTTGTTCACAGAGCATTTCTTCTGGCGACAGTTTGGTTTTATTAGCTATTTTTCAATTGTTCATCGAAGCGACTATTCTGTTCTGGCAACGACAATGTTGTTTTTGGCTATGATCCAACTATTACTCCTAATGCAGACTAGGTTTGTTTTGGAAACTGCTCTATTCTTCCTATCCACAAGGCAATATTTCTTATATATTAGAGCTGTTAGAATGGGGACTGTAGCTTCACCAACAAACAGTTTTACGAATATATAATAATAAAAATATTTAATTAGTTCCTAATCTTGGCTCAGTAAAATTAAAGATCTGATTTTCGAAAAAAGGGAGTTCTAAGGTAAAAAAAATGAGTCAGAGATCCCGCCAACCAAAACTGACGCAGACTAACTGCAGCCACCAAATATGCACGGAGACGAATTTGGTACTGGTCGTTATATAGATGGCAACCTAAAGGTTTAAAAAAAGTTAAGTCGTTCTCCTATCTAAGATAAAAGATAACAGTCAATAACAAAATCGAATATTACATCCGTATGCGGTTGTTGGTAACCAACACAGCTAATTTAAATCAGTCCAAACTATATCGCTCGAAACTTGTCCCATAAAGTCGAAAGTACTGTTATTTCGCTCAAAATTTGTCTCGACAATTATTGCGAACTCTACCCCCGCGTCCGTGAGGAAGTTCCTTTTACAGGTTTAATAGGATTTTGATAACGTTCGTTGATAAAATAAGGTCAAATAGGCTTCGGAGGACCGGATTCTTAAACTATATGAATAAGGTAGATTCTACACTTGGATTGATTTCGAATCCATATAACTTTTTTTTGCAAATCAGAAAGAATTTTATAATGCACCAAACTTGTTGAATTTTATTTTTCTTCCGGACGATCCATTGTTACAACACAAAGAAAATATTTTAATACTGTCGCAGCTCCCAGTGCAAACATGAAAAAAAAACATAAGAACCCGTTTTAGGGAGCGTGGTGCAGTATATGATGGGCCACGAACAAATTTAAATCGACCTGTTCGCAATGAAAAATCTGTGGAGGCTGTATGCGAAAGTATCAACGATGATCCATCTTTGTCTACTCGCTGACATGCTACACAATTGGGAATCTTCAGAATATCGGTACGACGCATTTTGAAACTTGATCTGAGGATGTTTCCATACAAAATTCAATTGACTCAAGAATTATTGCCGACGAACGCAGCACAACGGCTACAATATGCCAATGTAGCTGGAGAGTATTGTGACCACATTTATGGAAGCTGAAGACGAGGTATGCTAGAAATGAATCGATGGTCAGAACACACACGTTATGTCGGGTTCATCGAACTGGAGCACTTCTGCATAAAGCTGAGGTGTCTGGAATTGGTTTAAATTAGCAAGGCAAGGTGCATTGCTACTTGTTCCACCATTGATGACGAAGTATTTAAAAAGTTCTACTCATTGTCCTTCCAACATCTCTAGTATGCCGTAATTAATATTTACTTACGTTGAATCCCGCAATATTAAATACTGGCATTAATTACAGTCAACGTATAATTGCGAATGCCTTTTTTATGGCAATATTATCGTTAGCAAACTATAAGCATTGTATAAAACAAAGATCTTTTTATTTTCATCTCACAACAACTGAGTTCCATTTTCTGCAGCATACTTAAATACAATTATATAAAAAACGGACATGATTATCCTCTCTCGATTCAGCAGTTGAAAATCACAGTTCGAATATATTTTTTCCAACTTGGCACAGTAATAAGCATTGTAAGTATTATAATTATTAAAAATGAAAATAAAATATTTATTTGTGTTTACATAATTATCAATCTTAATTATATAAGTAATTTTCTGATATAACTGTTATATTAACTGTATCAGTCCACTAATTGGGGATGGTTCGGAATCGTTCGAGTTTTATGTTTTGTCATGATCTCGTAAATTTTATGGCACCCCCTGACTTCAAATTTTTTCCTTTGTCACAGTAGATTTTCAAATGAATCACGAATTTATAAAATACTTTAGTAATATATATTTCCGCGACTAATTTGAACCAGCAATTCTGTGTGGAATAAACTATAACGAAGAGTATTTATCACTGGATACCGTTTTAGGGTCACAAATCTTTTTTGATGTGATTGAGTATCTGAATGAACTGCTTCTAATTCTGAGTATCTGAATGAACTACGGTCTTAATCGTATAAATATTCTAACCTCCGAATTTCTTATGCCATTGACGAAACCTGCCAGAGTGACTTTTCAATGTCGGCACTCTCTAAAGATTGGCACGCTTTTCATGCTTTAAAATTGTTTGTAGTCATATCTTCTTTATTTGACATTCTTTCCCAGTATTTATAATAGTTGGAACACTTTTCACGAATGTCAACTATTACTGCAGTTTGTTTGTACTTGTCCGTTGTCGAATTTTGTTGGAAAATTTGTTCACAGAGCATTTCTTCTGGCGACAGTTTGGTTTTATTAGCTATTTTTCAATTGTTCATCCAAGCGACTATTCTGTTCTGGCAACGACAATGTTGTTTTTGGCTATGATCCAACTATTACTCCTAATGCAGACTAGGTTTGTTCTGGAAACTGCTCTATTCTTCCTATCCACAAGGCAATATTTCTTATATATTAGAGCTGTTAGAATGGGGACTGTAGCTTCACCAACAAACAGTTTTACGAATATATAATAATAAAAATATTTAATTAGTTCCTAATCTTGGCTCAGTAAAATTAAAGATCTGATTTTCGAAAAAAGGGAGTTCTAAGGTAAAAAAAATTAATCAGAGATCCCGCCAACCAAAACTGACGCAGACTAACTGCAGCCACCAAATATGCACGGAGACGAATTTGGTACTGGTCGTTATATAGATGGCAACCTAAAGGTTTAAAAAAAGTTAAGTCGTTCTCCTATCTAAGATAAAAGATAACAGTCAATAACAAAATCGAATATTACATCCGTATGCGGTTGTTGGTAACCAACACAGCTAATTTAAATCAGTCCAAACTATATCGCTCGAAACTTGTCCCATAAAGTCGAAAGTACTGTTATTTCGCTCAAAATTTGTCTCGACAATTATTGCGAACTCTACCCCCGCGTCCGTGAGGAAGTTCCTTTTACAGGTTGAATAGGATTTTGATAACGTTCGTTGATAAAATAAGGTCAAATAGGATTCGGAGGACCGGATACTTAAACTATATGAATAAGGTAGATTCTACACTTGGATTGATTTCGAATCCATATAACTTTTTTTTGCAAATCAGAAAGAATTTTATAAAATTTTATAATGCACCAAACTTGTTGAATTTTATTTTTCTTCCGGACGATCCATTGTTACAACACAAAGAAAATATTTTAATACTGTCGCAGCTCCCAGTGCAAACATGAAAAAAAACATAAGAACCCGTTTTAGGGAGCGTGGTGCAGTATATGATGGGCCACGAACAAATTTAAATCGACCTGTTCGCAATGAAAAATCTGTGGAGGCTGTATGCGAAAGTATCAACGATGATCCATCTTTGTCTACTCGCTGACATGCTACACAATTGGGAATCTTCAGAATATCGGTACGACGCATTTTGAAACTTGATTTGAGGATGTTTCCATACAAAATTCAATTGACTCAAGAATTATTGCCGACGAACGCAGCACAACGGCTACAATATGCCAATGTAGCTGGAGAGTATTGTGACCACATTTATGGAAGCTGAAGACGAGGTATGCTAGAAATGAATCGATGGTCAGAACACACACGTTATGTCGGGTTCATCGAACTGGAGCACTTCTGCATAAAGCTGAGGTGTCTGGAATTGGTTTAAATTAGCAAGGCAAGGTGCATTGCTACTTGTTCCACCATTGATGACGAAGTATTTAAAAAGTTCTACTCATTGTCCTTCCAACATCTCTAGTATGCCGTAATTAATATTTACTTACGTTGAATCCCGCAATATTAAATACTGGCATTAATGACAGTCAACGTATAATTGCGAATGCCTTTTTTATGGCAATATTATCGTTAGCAAACTATAAACATTGTATAAAACAAAGGTCTTTTTATTTTCATCTCACAACAACTGAGTTCCATTTTCTGCAGCATACTTAAATACAATTATATAAAAAACGGACATGATTATCCTCTCTCGATTCAGCAGTTGAAAATCACAGTTCGAATATATTTTTTCCAACTTGGCACAGTAATAAGCATTGTAAGTATTATAATTATTAAAAATGAAAATAAAATATTTATTTGTGTTTACATAATTATCAATCTTAATTATATAAGTAATTTTCTGATATAACTGTTATATTAACTGTATCAGTCCACTAATTGGGGATGGTTCGGAATCGTCCGAGTTTTATGTTTTGTCATGATCTCGTAAATTTTATGGCACCCCCTGACTTCAAATTTTTTCCTTTGTCACAGTAGATTTTCAAATGAATCACGAATTTATAAAATACTTTAGTAATATATATTTCCGCGACTAATTTGAACCAGCAATTCTGTGTGGAATAAACTATAACGACGAGTATTTATCACTGGATACCGTTTTAGGGTCACAAATCTTTTTTGATGTGATTGAGTATCTGAATGAACTGCTTCTAATTCTGAGTATCTGAATGAACTACGGTCTTAATCGTATAAATATTCTAACCTCCGAATTTCTTATGCCATTGACGAAACCTGCCAGAGTGACTTTTCAATGTCGGCACTCTCTAAAGATTGGCACGCTTTTCATGCTTTAAAATTGTTTGTAGTCATATCTTCTTTATTTTACATTCTTTCCCAGTATTTATAATAGTTGGAACACTTTTCACGAATGTCAACTATTACTGCAGTTTGTTTGTACTTGTCCATTGTCGAATTTTGTTGGAAAATTTGTTCACAGAGAATTTCTTCTGGCGACAGTTTGGTTTTATTAGCTATTTTTCAATTGTTCATCCAAGCGACTATTCTGTTCTGGCAACGACAATGTTGTTTTTGGCTATGATCCAACTATTACTCCTAATGCAGACTAGGTTTGTTCTGGAAACTGCTCTATTCTTCCTATCTACAAGGCAATATTTCTTATATATTAGAGCTGTTAGAATGGGGACTGTAGCTTCACCAACAAACAGTTTTACGAATATATAATAATAAAAATATTTAATTAGTTCCTAATCTTGGCTCAGTAAAATTAAAGATCTGATTTTCGAAAAAAGGGAGTTCTAAGGAAAAAAAAATGAGTCAGAGATCCCGCCAACCAAAGGTGACGCAGACTAACTGCAGCCACCAAATATGTACGGAGACGAATTTGGTACTGGTCGTTATATAGATGGCAACCTAAAGGTTTAAAAAAAGTTAAGTCGTTCTCCTATCTAAGATAAAAGATAACAGTCAATAACAAAATCGAATATTACATCCGTATGCGGTTGTTGGTAACCAACACAGCTAATTTAAATCAGTCCAAACTATATCGCTCGAAACTTGTCCCATAAAGTCGAAAGTACTGTTATTTCGCTCAAAATTTGTCTCGACAATTATTGCGAACTCTACCCCCGCGTCCGTGAGGAAGTTCCTTTTACAGGTTTAATAGGATTTTGATAACGTTCGTTGATAAAATAAGGTCAAATAGGCTTCGGAGGACCGGATACTTAAACTATATGAATAAGGTAGATTCTACACTTGGATTGATTTCGAATCCATATAACTTTTTTTTGCAAATCAGAAAGAATTTTATAAAATTTTATAATGCACCAAACTTGTTGAATTTTATTTTTCTTCCGGACGATCCATTGTTACAACACAAAGAAAATATTTTAATACTGTCGCAGCTCCCAGTGCAAACATGAAAAAAAACATAAGAACCCGTTTTAGGGAGCGTGGTGCAGTATATGATGGGCCACGAACAAATTTAAATCGACCTGTTCGCAATGAAAAATCTGTGGAGGCTGTATGCGAAAGTATCAACGATGATCCATCTTTGTCTACTCGCTGACATGCTACACAATTGGGAATCTTCAGAATATCGGTACGACGCATTTTGAAACTTGATCTGAGGATGTTTCCATACAAAATTCAATTGACTCAAGAATTATTGCCGACGAACGCAGCACAACGGCTACAATATGCCAATGTAGCTGGAGAGTATTGTGACCACATTTATGGAAGCTGAAGACGAGGTATGCTAGAAATGAATCGATGGTCAGAACACACACGTTATGTCGGGTTCATCGAACTGGAGCACTTCTGCATAAAGCTGAGGTGTCTGGAATTGGTTTAAATTAGCAAGGCAAGGTGCATTGCTACTTGTTCCACCATTGATGACGAAGTATTTAAAAAGTTCTACTCATTGTCCTTCCAACATCTCTAGTATGCCGTAATTAATATTTACTTACGTTGAATCCCGCAATATTAAATACTGGCATTAATGACAGTCAACGTATAATTGCGAATGCCTCTTTTATGGCAATATTATCGTTAGCAAACTATAAACATTGTATAAAACAAAGATCTTTTTATTTTCATCTCACAACAACTGAGTTCCATTTTCTGCAGCATACTTAAATACAATTATATAAAAAACGGACATGATTATCCTCTCTCGATTCAGCAGTTGAAAATCACAGTTCGAATATATTTTTTCCAACTTGGCATAGTAATAAGCATTGTAAGTATTATAATTATTAAAAATGAAAATAAAATATTTATTTGTGTTTACATAATTATCAATCTTAATTATATAAGTAATTTTCTGATATAACTGTTATATTAACTGTATCAGTCCACTAATTGGGGATGGTTCGGAATCGTTCGAGTTTTATGTTTTGTCATGATCTCGTAAATTTTATGGCACCCCCTGACTTCAAATTTTTTCCTTTGTCACAGTAGATTTTCAAATGAATCACGAATTTATAAAATACTTTAGTAATATATATTTCCGCGACTAATTTGAACCAGCAATTCTGTGTGGAATAAACTATAACGAAGAGTATTTATCACTGGATACCGTTTTAGGGTCACAAATCTTTTTTGATGTGATTGAGTATCTGAATGAACTGCTTCTAATTCTGAGTATCTGAATGAACTACGGTCTTAATCGTATAAATATTCTAACCTCCGAATTTCTTATGCCATTGACGAAACCTGCCAGAGTGACTTTTCAATGTCGGCACTCTCTAAAGATTGGCACGCTTTTCATGCTTTAAAATTGTTTGTAGTCATATCTTCTTTATTTGACATTCTTTCCCAGCATTTATAATAGTTGGAACACTTTTCACGAATGTCAACTATTACTGCAGTTTGTTTGTACTTGTCCATTGTCGAATTTTGTTGGAAAATTTGTTCACAGAGCATTTCTTCTGGCGACAGTTTGGTTTTATTAGCTATTTTTCAATTGTTCATCCAAGCGACTATTCTGTTCTGGCAACGACAATGTTGTTTTTGGCTATGATCCAACTATTACTCCTAATGCAGACTAGGTTTGTTCTGGAAACTGCTCTATTCTTCCTATCCACAAGGCAATATTTCTTATATATTAGAGCTGTTAGAATGGGGACTGTAGCTTCACCAACAAACAGTTTTACGAATATATAATAATAAAAATATTTAATTAGTTCCTAATCTTGGCTCAGTAAAATTAAAGATCTGATTTTCGAAAAAAGGGAGTTCTAAGGTAAAAAAAATGAGTCAGAGATCCCGCCAACCAAAACTGACGCAGACTAACTGCAGCCACCAAATATGCACGGAGACGAATTTGGTACTGGTCGTTATATAGATGGCAACCTAAAGGTTTAAAAAAAGTTAAGTC
Source organism: Atherix ibis (assembly GCA_958298945.1). Lineage (NCBI taxonomy): Eukaryota > Metazoa > Arthropoda > Insecta > Diptera > Athericidae > Atherix > Atherix ibis. The sequence goes on along the minus strand of OY282605.1, from coordinate 78,981,954 downwards.
GTTCTCCTATCTAAGATAAAAGATAACAGTCAATAACAAAATCGAATATTACATCCGTATGCGGTTGTTGGTAACCAACACAGCTAATTTAAATCAGTCCAAACTATATCGCTCGAAACTTGTCCCATAAAGTCGAAAGTACTGTTATTTCGCTCAAAATTTGTCTCGACAATTATTGCGAACTCTACCCCCGCGTCCGTGAGGAAGTTCCTTTTACAGGTTGAATAGGATTTTGATAACGTTCGTTGATAAAATAAGGTCAAATAGGCTTCGGAGGACCGGATACTTAAACTATATGAATAAGGTAGATTCTACACTTGGATTGATTTCGAATCCATATAACTTTTTTTTGCAAATCAGAAAGAATTTTATAAAATTTTATAATGCACCAAACTTGTTGAATTTTATTTTTCTTCCGGACGATCCATTTTTACAACACAAAGAAAATATTTTAATACTGTCGCAGCTCCCAGTGCAAACATGAAAAAAAACATAAGAACCCGTTTTAGGGAGCGTGGTGCAGTATATGATGGGCCACGAACAAATTTAAATCGACCTGTTCGCAATGAAAAATCTGTGGAGGCTGTATGCGAAAGTATCAACGATGATCCATCTTTGTCTAGTCGCTGACATGCTACACAATTGGGAATCTTCAGAATATCGGTACGACGCATTTTTAAAACTTGATCTGAGGATGTTTCCATACAAAATTCAATTGACTCAAGAATTATTGCCGACGAACGCAGCACAACGGCTACAATATGCCAATGTAGCTGGAGAGTATTGTGACCACATTTATGGAAGCTGAAGACGAGGTATGCTAGAAATGAATCGATGGTCAGAACACACACGTTATGTCGGGTTCATCGAACTGGAGCACTTCTGCATAAAGCTGAGGTGTCTGGAATTGGTTTAAATTAGCAAGGCAAGGTGCATTGCTACTTGTTCCACCATTGATGACGAAGTATTTAAAAAGTTCTACTCATTGTCCTTCCAACATCTCTAGTATGCCGTAATTAATATTTACTTACGTTGAATCCCGCAATATTAAATACTGGCATTAATGACAGTCAACGTATAATTGCGAATGCCTCTTTTATGGCAATATTATCGTTAGCAAACTATAAACATTGTATAAAACAAAGATCTTTTTATTTTCATCTCACAACAACTGAGTTCCATTTTCTGCAGCATACTTAAATACAATTATATAAAAAACGGACATGATTATCCTCTCTCGATTCAGCAGTTGAAAATCACAGTTCGAATATATTTTTTCCAACTTGGCACAGTAATAAGCATTGTAAGTATTATAATTATTAAAAATGAAAATAAAATATTTATTTGTGTTTACATAATTATCAATCTTAATTATATAAGTAATTTTCTGATATAACTGTTATATTAACTGTATCAGTCCACTAATTGGGGATGGTTCGGAATCGTTCGAGTTTTATGTTTTGTCATGATCTCGTAAATTTTATGGCACCCCCTGACTTCAAATTTTTTCCTTTGTCACAGTAGATTTTCAAATGAATCACGAATTTATAAAATACTTTAGTAATATATATTTCCGCGACTAATTTGAACCAGCAATTCTGTGTGGAATAAACTATAACGAAGAGTATTTATCACTGGATACCGTTTTAGGGTCACAAATCTTTTTTGATGTGATTGAGTATCTGAATGAACTGCTTCTAATTCTGAGTATCTGAATGAACTACGGTCTTAATCGTATAAATATTCTAACCTCCGAATTTCTTATGCCATTGACGAAACCTGCCAGAGTGACTTTTCAATGTCGGCACTCTCTAAAGATTGGCACGCTTTTCATGCTTTAAAATTGTTTGTAGTCATATCTTCTTTATTTGACATTCTTTCCCAGTATTTATAATAGTTGGAACACTTTGCCAGGAATGTCAACTATTACTGCAGTTTGTTTGTACTTGTCCATTGTCGAATTTTGTTGGAAAATTTGTTCACAGAGCATTTCTTCTGGCGACAGTTTGGTTTTATTAGCTATTTTTCAATTGTTCATCCAAGCGACTATTCTGTTCTGGCAACGACAATGTTGTTTTTCGCTATGATCCAACTATTACTCCTAATGCAGACTAGGTTTGTTCTGGAAACTGCTCTATTCTTCCTATCCACAAGGCAATATTTCTTGTATATTAAAGCTGTTAGAATGGGGACTGTAGCTTCACCAACAAACAGTTTTACGAATATATAATAATAATAATATTTAATTAGTTCCTAATCTTGGCTTAGTAAAATTAAAGATCTGATTTTTGAAAAAAGGGAGTTCTAAGGTAAAAAAAATGAGTCAGAGATCCCGCCAACCAAAACTGACGCAGACTAACTGCAGCCACCAAATATGCACGGAGACGAATTTGGTACTGGTCGTTATATAGATGGCAACCTAAAGGTATAAAAAAAGTTAAGTCGTTCTCCTATCTAAGATAAAAGATAACAGTCAATAACAAAATCGAATATTACATCCGTATGCGGTTGTTGGTAACCAACACAGCTAATTTAAATCAGTCCAAACTATATCGCTCGAAACTTGTCCCATAAAGTCGAAAGTACTGTTATTTCGCTCAAAATTTGTCTCGACAATTATTGCGAACTCTACCCCCGCGTCCGTGAGGAAGTTCCTTTTACAGGTTGAATAGGATTTTGATAACGTTCGTTGATAAAATAAGGTCAAATAGGCTTCGGAGGACCGGATACTTAAACTATATGAATAAGGTAGATTCTACACTTGGATTGATTTCGAATCCATATAACTTTTTTTTGCAAATCAGAAAGAATTTTATAAAATTTTATAATGCACCAAACTTGTTGAATTTTATTTTTCTTCCCGACGATCCATTGTTACAACACAAAGAAAATATTTTAATACTGTCGCAGCTCCCAGTGCAAACATGAAAAAAAACATAAGAACCCGTTTTAGGGAGCGTGGTGCAGTATATGATGGGCCACGAACAAATTTAAATCGACCTGTTCGCAATGAAAAATCTGTGGAGGCTGTATGCGAAAGTATCAACGATGATCCATCTTTGTCTACTCGCTGACATGCTACACAATTGGGAATCTTCAGAATATCGGTACGACGCATTTTGAAACTTGATCTGAGGATGTTTCCATACAAAATTCAATTGACTCAAGAATTATTGCCGACGAACGCAGCACAACGGCTACAATATGCCAATGTAGCTGGAGAGTATTGTGACCACATTTATGGAAGCTGAAGACGAGGTATGCTAGAAATGAATCGATGGTCAGAACACACACGTTATGTCGGGTTCATCGAACTGGAGCACTTCTGCATAAAGCTGAGGTGTCTGGAATTGGTTTAAATTAGCAAGGCAAGGTGCATTGCTACTTGTTCCACCATTGATGACGAAGTATTTAAAAAGTTCTACTCATTGTCCTTCCAACATCTCTAGTATGCCGTAATTAATATTTACTTACGTTGAATCCCGCAATATTAAATACTGGCATTAATGACAGTCAACGTATAATTGCGAATGCCTTTTTTATGGCAATATTATCGTTAGCAAACTATAAACATTGTATAAAACAAAGATCTTTTTATTTTCATCTCACAACAACTGAGTTCCATTTTCTGCAGCATACTTAAATACAATTATATAAAAAACGGACATGATTATCCTCTCTCGATTCAGCAGTTGAAAATCACAGTTCGAATATATTTTTTCCAACTTGGCACAGTAATAAGCATTGTAAGTATTAGAATTATTAAAAATGAAAATAAAATATTTATTTGTGTTTACATAATTATCAATCTTAATTATATAAGTAATTTTCTGATATAACTGTTATATTAACTGTATCAGTCCACTAATTGGGGATGGTTCGGAATCGTTCGAGTTTTATGTTTTGTCATGATCTCGTAAATTTTATGGCACCCCCTGACTTCAAATTTTTTCCTTTGTCACAGTAGATTTTCAAATGAATCACGAATTTATAAAATACTTTAGTAATATATATTTCCGCGACTAATTTGAACCAGCAATTCTGTGTGGAATAAACTATAACGAAGAGTATTTATCACTGGATACCGTTTTAGGGTCACAAATCTTTTTTGATGTGATTGAGTATCTGAATGAACTGCTTCTAATTCTGAGTATCTGAATGAAGTACGGTCTTAATCGTATAAATATTCTAACCTCCGAATTTCTTATGCCATTGACGAAACCTGCCAGAGTGACTTTTCAATGTCGGCACTCTCTAAAGATTGGCACGCTTTTCATGCTTTAAAATTGTTTGTAGTCATATCTTCTTTATTTGACATTCTTTCCCAGTATTTATAATAGTTGGAACACTTTGCCAGGAATGTCAACTATTACTGCAGTTTGTTTGTACTTGTCCATTGTCGAATTTTGTTGGAAAATTTGTTCACAGAGCATTTCTTCTGGCGACAGTTTGGTTTTATTAGCTATTTTTCAATTGTTCATCCAAGCGACTATTCTGTTCTGGCAACGACAATGTTGTTTTTGGCTATGATCCAACTATTACTCCTAATGCAGACTAGGTTTGTTCTGGAAACTGCTCTATTCTTCCTATCCACAAGGCAATATTTCTTGTATATTAAAGCTGTTAGAATGGGGACTGTAGCTTCACCAACAAACAGTTTTACGAATATATAATAATAATAATATTTAATTAGTTCCTAATCTTGGCTTAGTAAAATTAAAGATCTGATTTTTGAAAAAAGGGAGTTCTAAGGTAAAAAAAATGAGTCAGAGATCCCGCCAACCAAAACTGACGCAGACTAACTGCAGCCACCAAATATGCACGGAGACGAATTTGGTACTGGTCGTTATATAGATGGCAACCTAAAGGTTTAAAAAAAGTTAAGTCGTTCTCCTATCTAAGATAAAAGATAACAGTCAATAACAAAATCGAATATTACATCCGTATGCGGTTGTTGGTAACCAACACAGCTAATTTAAATCAGTCCAAACTATATCGCTCGAAACTTGTCCCATAAAGTCGAAAGTACTGTTATTTCGCTCAAAATTTGTCTCGACAATTATTGCGAACTCTACCCCCGCGTCCGTGAGGAAGTTCCTTTTACAGGTTGAATAGGATTTTGATAACGTTCGTTGATAAAATAAGGTCAAACAGGCTTCGGAGGACCGGATACTTAAACTATATGAATAAGGTAGATTCTACACTTGGATTGATTTCGAATCCATATAACTTTTTTTTGCAAATCAGAAAGAATTTTATAATGCACCAAATTTGTTGAATTTTATTTTTCTTCCGGACGATCCATTGTTACAACACAAAGAAAATATTTTAATACTGTCGCAGCTCCCAGTGCAAACATAAGAAACATAAGAACCCGTTTTGGGGAGCGTGGTGCAGTATATGATGGGCCACGAACAAATTTAAATCGACCTGTTCGCAATGAAAAATCTGTGGAGGCTGTATGCAAAAGTATCAACGATGATCCATCTTTGTCTACTCGCCGACATGCTACACAATTGGGAATCTCCACAACATCGGAACGACGCATTTTGAAACTTGATCTGAGGATGTTTCCATACAAAATTCAATTGACTCAAGAATTATTGCCGACGAACGCAGCACAACGGCTACAATATGCCAATGTAGCTGGAGAGTATTGTGACCACATTTATGGAAGCTGAAGACGAGGTATGCTAGAAATGAATCGATGGTCAGAACACACACGTTATGTCGGGTTCATCGAACTGGAGCACTTCTGCATAAAGCTGAGGTGTCTGGAATTGGTTTAAATTAGCAAGGCAAGGTGCATTGCTACTTGTTCCACCATTGATGACGAAGTATTTAAAAAGTTCTACTCATTGTCCTTCCAACATCTCTAGTATGCCGTAATTAATATTTACTTACGTTGAATCCCGCAATATTAAATACTGGCATTAATGACAGTCAACGTATAATTGCGAATGCCTTTTTTATGGCAATATTATCGTTAGCAAACTATAAACATTGTATAAAACAAAGATCTTTTTATTTTCATCTCACAACAACTGAGTTCCATTTTCTGCAGCATACTTAAATACAATTATATAAAAAACGGACATGATTATCCTCTCTCGATTCAGCAGTTGAAAATCACAGTTCGAATATATTTTTTCCAACTTGGCACAGTAATAAGCATTGTAAGTATTATAATTATTAAAAATGAAAATAAAATATTTATTTGTGTTTACATAATTATCAATCTTAATTATATAAGTAATTTTCTGATATAACTGTTATATTAACTGTATCAGTCCACTAATTGGGGATGGTTCGGAATCGTTCGAGTTTTATGTTTTGTCATGATCTCGTAAATTTTATGGCACCCCCTGACTTCAAATTTTTTCCTTTGTCACAGTAGATTTTCAAATGAATCACGAATTTATAAAATACTTTAGTAATATATATTTCCGCGACTAATTTGAACCAGCAATTCTGTGTGGAATAAACTATAACGAAGAGTATTTATCACTGGATACCGTTTTAGGGTCACAAATCTTTTTTGATGTGATTGAGTATCTGAATGAACTGCTTCTAATTCTGAGTATCTGAATGAACTACGGTCTTAATCGTATAAATATTCTAACCTCCGAATTTCTTATACCATTGACGAAACCTGCCAGAGTGACTTTTCAATGTCGGCACTCTCTAAAGATTGGCACGCTTTTCATGCTTTAAAATTGTTTGTAGTCATATCTTCTTTATTTGACATTCTTTCCCAGTATTTATAATAGTTGGAACACTTTGCCAGGAATGTCAACTATTACTGCAGTTTGTTTGTACTTGTCCATTGTCGAATTTTGTTGGAAAATTTGTTCACAGAGCATTTCTTCTGGCGACAGTTTGGTTTTATTAGCTATTTTTCAATTGTTCATCCAAGCGACTATTCTGTTCTGGCAACGACAATGTTGTTTTTGGCTATGATCCAACTATTACTCCTAATGCAGACTAGGTTTGTTCTGGAAACTGCTCTATTCTTCCTATCCACAAGTCAATATTTCTTGTATATTAAAGCTGTTAGAATGGGGACTGTAGCTGCACCAAAAAACAGTTTTACGAATATATAATAATAAAATATTTAATTAGTTCCTAATCTTGGCTCAGTAAAATTAAAGATCTGATTTTCGAAAAAAGGGAGTTCTAAGGTAAAAAAAATGAGTCAGAGATCCCGCCAACGAAAACTGACGCAGACTAACTGCAGCCACCAAATATGCACGGAGACGAATTTGGTACTGGTCGTTATATAGATGGCAACCTATAGGCTTAAAAAAAGTTAAGTCGTTCTCCTATCTAAGATAAAAGATAACAGTCAATAACAAAATCGAATATTACATCCGTATGCGGTTGTTGGTTACCAACACAGCTAATTTAAATCAGTCCAAACTATATCGCTCTAAACTTGTCCCATAAAGTCGAAAGTACTGTTATTTCGCTCAAAATTTGTCTCAACAATTATTGCGAACTCTAACCCGCATTCGTGACGAAGTTCTTCTACAGGTTGAATAGGATTTTGATAACGTTCGTTGATAAAATAAGGTCAAATAGGCTTCGGAGGACCGGATACTTAAACTATATGAATAAGGTAGATTCTACACTTGGGTTGATTTCGAATCCATATAACTTTTTTTTACAAATCAGAAAGAATTTTATTAAATTTTATAATGCACCAAACTTGTTGAATTTTATTTTTCTTCCGGACGATCCATTGTTACAACACAAAGAAAATATTTTAATACTGTCGCAGCTCCCAGTGCAAACATGATAAGAAACATAAGAACCCGTTTTAGGGAGCGTGGTGCAGTATATGATGGGCCACGAACAAATTTAAATCGACCTGTTCGCAATGAAAAATCTGTGGAGGCTGTATGCGAAAGTATCAACGATGATCCTTGTCTACTCGCTGACATGCTACACAATTGGGAATCTCCAGAATATCGGTACGACGCATTTTGAAACTTGATCTGAGGATGTTTCCATACAAAATTCAATTGACTCAAGAATTATTGCCGACGAACGCAGCATAACGGCTACAATATGCCAATGTAGCTGGAGAGTATTGTGACCACATTTATGGAAGCTGAAGACGAGGTAGGCTAGAAATGAATCGATGGTCAGAACACACACGTTATATCGGGTTCATCGAACTGGAGCACTTCTGCATAAAGCTGAGGTGTCCGGAATTGGTTTAAATTAGCAAGGCAAGGTGCATTGCTACTTGTTCCACCATTGATGATGAAGTATTTAAAAAGTTCTACTCATTGTCCTTCCAACATCTCTAGTATGCCGTAATTAATATTTACTTACGTTGAATCCCGCAATATTAAATACTGGCATTAAGTCAACGTATAATTGCGAATGCCTTTTTTATGGCAATATTATCGTTAGCAAACTATAAGCATTGTATAAAACAAAGATCTTTTTATTTTCATCTCACAACAACTGAGTTCCATTTTCTGCAGCATACTTAAATACAATTATATAAAAAATGGACATGATTATCCTCTCTCGATTCAGCAGTTGAAAATCACAGTTCGAATATATTTTTTCCAACTTGGCACAGTAATAAGCATTGTAAGTATTAGAATTATTAAAAATGAAAATAGAATATTTATTTGTGTTTACATAATTATCAATCTTAATTAAATAAGTAATTTTCTGATATAACTGTTATATTAACTGTATCAGTCCACTAATTGGGGATGGTTCGGAATCGTCCGAGTTTTATGTTTTGTCATGATCTCGTAAATTTTATGGCACCCCCTGACTTCAAATTTTTTCCTTTATCACAGTAGATTTTCAAATGAATCACGAATTTATAAAATACTTTAGTAATATATATTTCCGCGACTAGTTTGATCGAGCAATTCTGGGTGGAATAAACAATAACGACGAGTATTTATCACTGGATACCGTTTTGGGTCACAAATCTTTTTTAATGTGATTGAGTATCTGAATGAACTGCTTCTAATTCTGAGTATCTGAATGAACTACGGTCTTAATCGTATAAATATTCTAACCTCCGAATTTCTTATGCCATTGACGAAACCTGCCAGATTGACTTTTCAATGTCGGCACTCTCTACAGATTGGCACGCTTTTCATGCTTTAAAATTGTTTGTAGTCATATCTTCTTTATTTGACATTTTTTCCCAGTATTTATAATAGTTGGAACACTTTGCCAGGAATGTCAACTATTACTGCAGTTTGTTTGTACTTGTCATTGTCGAATTTTGTTGGAAAATTTGTTCACAGAGCATTTCTTCTGGCGACAGTTTGGTTTTATTAGCTATTTTTCAATTGTTCATCCAAGCGACTATTCTGTTCTGGCAACGGCAATGTTGTTTTTGGTTATGATTCAACTATTACTCCTAATGCACACTAGGTTTGTTCTGGAAACTGCTCTATTCTTCCTACCCACAAGTCAATATTTCTTGTATATTAAAGCTGTTAGAATGGGGACTGTAGCTTCACCAAAAAACAGTTTTACGAATATATAATAATAAAAATATTTAATTAGTTCCTAATCTTGGCTCAGTAAAATTAAAGATCTGATTTTCGAAAAAAGGGAGTTCTAAGGTAAAAAAAATGAGTCAGAGATCCCGCCAACCAAAACTGACGCAGACTAACTGCAGCCACCAAATATGCACGGAGACGAATTTGGTACTGGTCGTTATATAGATGGCAACCTATAGGCTTAAAAAAAGTTAAGTCGTTCTCCTATCTAAGATAAAAGATAACAGTCAATAACAAAATCGAATATTACATCCGTATGCGGTTGTTGGTAACCAACACAGCTAATTAAAATCAGTCCAAACTATATCGCTCGAAACTTGTCCCATAAAGTCGAAAGTACTGTTATTTCGCTCAAAATTTGTCTCGACAATTATTGCGAACTCCACCCCCGCGTTCGTGGGGAAGTTCCTTTTACAGGTTGAATAGGATTTTGATACCGTTCGTTGATAAAATAAGGTCAAACAGGCTTTGGAGGACCGTATACTTAAACTATATGAATAAGGTAGATTCTACACTTGGATTGATTTAGAATCCATATAACTTTTTTTTGCAAATCAGAAAGAATTTTATAAAATTTTATAATGCACCAAACTTGTTGAATTTTATTTTTCTTCCGGACGATCCATTGTTACAACACAAAGAAAATATTTTAATACTGTCGCAGCTCCCAGTGCAAACATGATAAGAAACATAAGAACCCGTTTTAGGGAGCGTGGTGCAGTATATGATGGGCCACGAACAAATTTAAATCGACCTGTTCGCAATGAAAAATCTGTTGAGGCTGTATGCGAAAGTATCAACGATGATGCATCTTTGTCTACTCGCTGACATGCTACACAATTGGGAATCTCCAGAATATCGGTACGACGCATTTTGAAACTTGATCTGAGGATGTTTCCATACAAAATTCAATTGACTCAAGAATTATTGCCGACGAATGCAGCACAACGGCTACAATATGCCAATGTACCTGGAGAGTATTGTGACCACATTTATGGAAGCTGAAGACGAGGTAGGCTAGAAATGAATCGATGGTCAGAACACACACGTTATGTCGGGTTCATCGAACTGGAGCACTTCTGCATAAAGCTGAGGTGTCTGGAATTGGTTTAAATTAGCAAGGCAATGTGCATTGCTACTTGTTCCACCATTGATGATGAAGTATTTAAAAAGTTCTACTCATTGTCCTTCCAACATCTCTAGTATGCCATAATTAATATTTACTTACGTTGAATCCCGCAATATTAAATATTGGCATTAATGACAGTCAACGTATAATTGCGAATGCCTTTTTTATGGCAATATTATCGTTAGCAAACTATAAGCATTGTATAAAACAAAGATCTTTTTATTTTCATCTCACAACAACTGAGTTCCATTTTCTGCAGCATACTTAAATACAATTATATAAAAAATGGACATGATTATCCTCTCTCGATTCAGCAGTTGAAAATCACAGTTCGAATATATTTTTTCCAACTTGGCACAGTAATAAGCATTGTAAGTATTAGAATTATTAAAAATGAAAATAAAATATTTATTTGTGTTTACATAATTATCAATCTTAATTAAATAAGTAATTTTCTGATATAACTGTTATATTAACTGTATCAGTCCACTAATTGGGGATGGTTCGGAATCGTCCGAGTTTTATGTTTTGTCATGATCTCGTAAATTTTATGGCACCCCCTGACTTCAAATTTTTTTCTTTGTCACAGTAGATTTTCAAATGAATCACGAATTTATAAAATACTTTAGTAATATATATTTCCGCGACTAGTTTGATCGAGCAATTCTGTGTGGAATAAACTATAACGACGAGTATTTATCACTGGATACCGTTTTGGGTCACAAATCTTTTTTAATGTGATTGAGTATCTGAATGAACTGCTTCTAATTCTGAGTATCTGAATGAACTACGGTCTTAATCGTATAAATATTCTAACCTCCGAATTTCTTATGCCATTGACGAAACCTGCCAGATTGACTTTTCAATGTCGGCACTCTCTACAGATTGGCACGCTTTTCATGCTTTAAAATTGTTTGTAGTCATATCTTCTTTATTTGACATTCTTTCCCAGTATTTATAATAGTTGGAACACTTTGCCAGGAATGTCAACTATTACTGCAGTTTGTTTGTACTTGTCATTGTCGAATTTTGTTGGAAAATTTGTTCACAGAGCATTTCTTCTGGCGACAGTTTGGTTTTATTAGCTATTTTTCAATTGTTCATCCAAGCGACTCTTCTGTTCTGGCAACGGCAATGTTGTTTTTGGTTATGATTCAACTATTACTCCTAATGCACACTAGGTTTGTTCTGGAAACTGCTCTATTCTTCCTATCCACAAGTCAATATTTCTTGTATATTAAAGCTGTTAGAATGGGGACTGTAGCTTCACCAAAAAACAGTTTTACGAATATATAATAATAAAAATATTTAATTAGTTCCTAATCTTGGCTCAGTAAAATTAAAGATCTGATTTTCGAAAAAAGGGAGTTCTAAGGTAAAAAAAATGAGTCAGAGATCCCGCCAACCAAAACTGACGCAGACTAACTGCAGCCACCAAATATGCACGGAGACGAATTCGGTACTGGTCGTTATATAGATGGCAACCTATTGGTTTAAAAAAAGTTAAGTCGTTCTCCTATCTAAGATAAAAGATAACAGTCAATAACAAAATAAATATTACATCCGTATGCGGTTGTTGGTTACCAACGCAGCTAATTAAAATCAGTCCAAACTATATCGCTCGAAACTTGTCCCATAAAGTCGAAAGTACTGTTATTTCGCTCAAAATTTGTCTCGACAATTATTGCGAACTCTACCCCCGCGTCCGTGAGGAAGTTCCTTTTACAGGTTGAATAGGATTTTGATAACGTTCGTTGATAAAATAAGGTCAAACAGGCTTCGGAGGACCGGATACTTAAACTATATGAATAAGGTAGATTCTATACTTGGATTGATTTCGAATCCATATAACTTTTTTTTGCAAATCAGAAAGAATTTTATAAAATTTTATAATGCACCAAACTTGTTGAATATTATTTTTCTTCCCGACGATCCATTGTTACAACACAAAGAAAATATTTTAATACTGTCGCAGCTCCCAGTGCAAACATGATAAGAAACATAAGAACCCGTTTTAGGGAGCGTGGTGCAGTATATGATGGGCCACGAACAAATTTAAATCGACCTGTTCGCAATGAAAAATCGGTGGAGGCTGTATGCGAAAGTATCAACGATGATCCATCTTTGTCTACTCGCTGACATGCTACACAATTGGGAATCTCCAGAATATCGGTACGACGCATTTTGAAACTTGATCTGAGGATGTTTCCATACAAAATTCAATTGACTCAAGAATTATTGCCGACGAATGCAGCACAACGGCTACAATATGCCAATGTACCTGGAGAGTATTGTGACCACATTTATGGAAGCTGAAGACGAGGTAGGCTAGAAATGAATCGATGGTCAGAACACACACGTTATGTCGGGTTCATCGAACTGGAGCACTTCTGCATAAAGCTGAGGTGTCTGGAATTGGTTTAAATTAGCAAGGCAAGGTACATTGCTACTTGTTCCACCATTGATGATGAAGTATTTAAAAAGTTCTACTCATTGTCCTTCCAACATCTCTAGTATGCCATAATTAATATTTACTTACGTTGAATCCCGCAATATTAAATACTGGCATTAATGACAGTCAACGTATAATTGCGAATGCCTTTTTTATGGTAATATTATCGTTAGCAAACTATAAGCATTGTATAAAACAAAGATCTTTTTATTTTCATCTCACAACAACTGAGTTCCATTTTCTGCAGCATACTTAAATACAATTATATAAAAAATGGACATGATTATCCTTTCTCGATTCAGCAGTTGAAAATCACAGTTCGAATATATTTTTTCCAACTTGGCACAGTAATAAGCATTGTAAGTATTAGAATTATTAAAAATGAAAATAAAATATTTATTTGTGTTTACATAATTATCAATCTTAATTAAATAAGTAATTTTCTGATATAACTGTTATATTAACTGTATCAGTCCACTAATTGGGGATGGTTCGGAATCGTCCGAGTTTTATGTTTTGTCATGATCTTGTAAATTTTATGGCACCCCCTGACTTCAAATTTTTTCCTTTGTCACAGTAGATTTTCAAATGAACCACGAATTTATAAAATACTTTAGTAATATATATTTCCACGACTAGTTTGATCGAGCAATTCTGTGTGGAATAAACTATAACGACGAGTATTTATCACTGTATACCGTTTTGGGTCACAAATCTTTTTTAATGTGATTGAGTATCTGAATGAACTGCTTCTAATTCTGAGTATCTGAATGAACTACGGTCTTAATCGTATAAATATTCTAACCTCCGAATTTCTTATGCCATTGACGAAACCTGCCAGATTGACTTTTCAATGTCGGCACTCTCTACAGATTGGCACGCTTTTCATGCTTAAAAATTGTTTGTAGTCATATCTTCTTTATTTGACATTTTTTCCCAGTATTTATAATAGTTGGAACACTTTGCCAGGAATGTCAACTATTACTGCAGTTTGTTTGTACTTGTCATTGTCGAATTTTGTTGGAAAATTTGTTCACAGAGCATTTCTTCTGGCGACAGTTTGGTTTTATTAGCTATTTTTCAATTGTTCATCCAAGCGACTCTTCTGTTCTGGCAACGGCAATGTTGTTTTTGGTTATGATTCAACTATTACTCCTAATGCACACTAGGTTTGTTCTGGAAACTGCTCTATTCTTCCTATCCACAAGTCAATATTTCTTGTATATTAAAGCTGTTAGAATGGGGACTGTAGCTTCACCAAAAAACAGTTTTACGAATATATAATAATAAAAATATTTAATTAGTTCCTAATCTTGGCTCAGTAAAATTAAAGATCTGATTTTCGAAAAAAGGGAGTTCTAAGGTAAAAAAAATGAGGCAGAGATCCCGCCAACCAAAACTGATGCAGACTAACTGCAGCCACCAAATATGCACGGAGACGAATTCGGTACTGGTCGTTATATAGATGGCAACCTATTGGTTTAAAAAAAGTTAAGTCGTTCTCCTATCTAAGATAAAAGATAACAGTCAATAACAAAATCGAATATTACATCCGTATGCGGTTGTTGGTTACCAACGCAGCTAATTAAAATCAGTCCAAACTATATCGCTCGAAACTTGTCCCATAAAGTCGAAAGTACTGTTATTTCGCTCAAAATTTGTCTCGACAATTATTGCGAACTCTACCCCCGCGTCCTTGAGAAAGTTCCTTTTACAGGTTGAATAGGATTTTGATAACGTTCGTTGATAAAATAAGGTCAAACAGGCTTCGGAGGACCGGATACTTAAACTATATGAATAAGGTAGATTCTACACTTGGATTGTTTTCGAATCCATATAACTTTTTTTGCAAATCAGAAAGAATTTTATAAAATTTTATAATGCACCAAACTTGTTGAATTTTATTTTTCTTCCGGACGATCCATTGTTACAACACAAAGAAAATATTTTAATACTGTCGCAGCTCCCAGTGCAAACATGATAAGAAACATAAGAACCCGTTTTAGGGAGCGTGGTGCAGTATATGATGGGCCACGAACAAATTTAAATCGACCTGTTCGCAATGAAAAATCTGTGGAGGCTGTAAGCGAAAGTATCAACGATGATCCATCTTTGTCTACTCGCTGACATGCTACACAATTGGGAATCTCCAGAATATCGGTACGACGCATTTTGAAACTTGATCTGAGGATGTTTCCATACAAAATTCAATTGACTCAAGAATTATTGCCGACGAATGCAGCACAACGGCTACAATATGCCAATGTAGCTGGAGAGTATTGTAACCACATTTATGGAAGCTGAAGACGAGGTAGGCTAGAAATGAATCGATGGTCAGAACACACACGTTATGTCGGGTTCATCGAACTGGAGCACTTCTGCATAAAGCTGAGGTGTCTGGAATTGGTTTAAATTAGCAAGGCAAGGTACATTGCTACTTGTTCCACCATTGATGATGAAGTATTTAAAAAGTTCTACTCATTGTCCTTCCAACATCTCTAGTATGCCATAATTAATATTTACTTACGTTGAATCCCGCAATATTAAATACTGGCATTAATGACAGTCAACGTATAATTGCGAATGCCTTTTTTATGGCAATATTATCGTTAGCAAACTATAAGCATTGTATAAAACAAAGATCTTTTTATTTTCATCTCACAACAACTGAGTTCCATTTTCTGCAGCATACTTAAATACAATTATATAAAAAATGGACATGATTATCCTCTCTCGATTCAGCAGTTGAAAATCACAGTTCGAATATATTTTTTCCAACTTGGCACAGTAATAAGCATTGTAAGTATTAGAATTATTAAAAATGAAAATAAAATATTTATTTGTGTTTATATAATTATCAATCTTAATTAAATAAGTAATTTTCTGATATAACTGTTATATTAACTGTATCAGTCCACTAATTGGGGATGGTTCGGAATCGTCCGAGTTTTATGTTTTGTCATGATCTCGTAAATTTTATGGCACCCCCTGACTTCAAATTTTTTCCTTTGTCACAGTAGATTTTCAAATGAATCACGAATTTATAAAATACTTTAGTAATATATATTTCCGCGACTAGTTTGATCGAGCAATTCTGTGTGGAATAAACTATAACGACGAGTATTTATCACTGGATACCGTTTTGGGTCACAAATCTTTTTTAATGTGATTGAGTATCTGAATGAACTGCTTCTAATTCTGAGTATCTGAATGAACTACGGTCTTAATCGTATAAATATTCTAACCTCCGAATTTCTTATGCCATTGACGAAACCTGCCAGATTGACTTTTCAATGTCGGCACTCTCTACAGATTGGCACGCTTTTCATGCTTTAAAATTGTTTGTAGTCATATCTTCTTTATTTGACATTCTTTCCCAGTATTTATAATAGTTGGAACACTTTGCCAGGAATGTCAACTATTACTGCAGTTTGTTTGTACTTGTCATTGTCGAATTTTGTTGGAAAATTTGTTCACAGAGCATTTCTTCTGGCGACAGTTTGGTTTTATTAGCTATTTTTCAATTGTTCATCCAAGCGACTCTTCTGTTCTGGCAACGGCAATGTTGTTTTTGGTTATGATTCAACTATTACTCCTAATGCATACTAGGTTTGTTCTGGAAACTGCTCTATTCTTCCTATCCACAAGTCAATATTTCTTGTATATTAAAGCTGTTAGAATGGGGACTGTAGCTTCACCAAAAAACAGTTTTACGAATATATAATAATAAAAATATTTAATTAGTTCCTAATCTTGGCTCAGTAAAATTAAAGATCTGATTTTCGAAAAAAGGGAGTTCTAAGGTAAAAAAAATGAGTCAGAGATCCCGCCAACCAAAACTGACGCAGACTAACTGCAGCCACCAAATATGCACGGAGACGAATTCGGTACTGGTCGTTATATAGATGGCAACCTATTGGTTTAAAAAAAGTTAAGTCGTTCTCCTATCTAAGATAAAAGATAACAGTCAATAACAAAATGAATATTACATCCGTATGCGGTTGTTGGTTACCAACGCAGCTAATTAAAATCAGTCCAAACTATATCGCTCGAAACTTGTCCCATAAAGTCGAAAGTACTGTTATTTCGCTCAAAATTTGTCTCGACAATTATTGCGAACTCTACCCCCACGTCCGTGAGGAAGTTCCTTTTACAGGTTGAATAGGATTTTGATAACGTTCGTTGATAAAATAAGGTCAAACAGGCTTCGGAGGACCGGATACTTAAACTATATGAATAAGGTAGATTCTACACTTGGATTGATTTCGAATCCATATAACTTTTTTTTGCAAATCAGAAAGAATTTTATAAAATTTTATAATGCACCAAACTTGTTGAATTTTATTTTTCTTCCGGAAATATTTTAATACTGTCGCAGCTCCCAGTGCAAACATGATAAGAAACATAAGAACCCGTTTTAGGGAGCGTGGTGCAGTATATGATGGGCCACGAACAAATTTAAATCGACCTGTTCGCAATGAAAAATCTGTGGAGGCTGTAAGCGAAAGTATCAACGATGATCCATCTTTGTCTACTCGCTGACATGCTACACAATTGGGAATCTCCAGAATATCGGTACGACGCATTTTGAAACTTGATCTGAGGATGTTTCCATACAAAATTCAATTGACTCAAGAATTATTGCCGACGAATGCAGCACAACGGCTACAATATGCCAATGTAGCTGGAGAGTATTGTGACCACATTTATGGAAGCTGAAGACAAGGTATGCTAGAAATGAATCGATGGTCAGAACACACACGTTATGTCGGGTTCATCGAACTGGAGCACTTCTGCATAAAGCTGAGGTGTCTGGAATTGGTTTAAATTAGCAAGGCAAGGTGCATTGCTACTTGTTCCACCATTGATGACGAAGTATTTAAAAAGTTCTACTCATTGTCCTTCCAACATCTCTAGTATGCCGTAATTAATATTTACTTACGTTGAATCCCGCAATATTAAATACTGGCATTAATGACAGTCAACGTATAATTGCGAATGCCTTTTTTATGGCAATATTATCGTTAGCAAACTATAAACATTGTATAAAACAAAGGTCTTTTTATTTTCATCTCACAACAACTGAGTTCCATTTTCTGCAGCATACTTAAATACAATTATATAAAAAACGGACATGATTATCCTCTCTCGATTCAGCAGTTGAAAATCACAGTTCGAATATATTTTTTCCAACTTGGCACAGTAATAAGCATTGTAAGTATTATAATTATTAAAAATGAAAATAAAATATTTATTTGTGTTTACATAATTATCAATCTTAATTATATAAGTAATTTTCTGATATAACTGTTATATTAACTGTATCAGTCCACTAATTGGGGATGGTTCGGAATCGTCCGAGTTTTATGTTTTGTCATGATCTCGTAAATTTTATGGCACCCCCTGACTTCAAATTTTTTCCTTTGTCACAGTAGATTTTCAAATGAATCACGAATTTATAAAATACTTTAGTAATATATATTTCCGCGACTAATTTGAACCAGCAATTCTGTGTGGAATAAACTATAACGACGAGTATTTATCACTGGATACCGTTTTAGGGTCACAAATCTTTTTTGATGTGATTGAGTATCTGAATGAACTGCTTCTAATTCTGAGTATCTGAATGAACTACGGTCTTAATCGTATAAATATTCTAACCTCCGAATTTCTTATGCCATTGACGAAACCTGCCAGATTGACTTTTCAATGTCGGCACTCTCTACAGATTGGCACGCTTTTCATGCTTTAAAATTGTTTGTAGTCATATCTTCTTTATTTGACATTCTTTCCCAGTATTTATAATAGTTGGAACACTTTGCCAGGAATGTCAACTATTACTGCAGTTTGTTTGTACTTGTCATTGTCGAATTTTGTTGGAAAATTTGTTCACAGAGCATTTCTTCTGGCGACAGTTTGGTTTTATTAGCTATTTTTCAATTGTTCATCCAAGCGACTCTTCTGTTCTGGCAACGGCAATGTTGTTTTTGGTTATGATTCAACTATTACTCCTAATGCATACTAGGTTTGTTCTGGAAACTGCTCTATTCTTCCTATCCACAAGTCAATATTTCTTGTATATTAAAGCTGTTAGAATGGGGACTGTAGCTTCACCAAAAAACAGTTTTACGAATATATAATAATAAAAATATTTAATTAGTTCCTAATCTTGGCTCAGTAAAATTAAAGATCTGATTTTCGAAAAAAGGGAGTTCTAAGGTAAAAAAAATGAGTCAGAGATCCCGCCAACCAAAACTGACGCAGACTAACTGCAGCCACCAAATATGCACGGAGACGAATTCGGTACTGGTCGTTATATAGATGGCAACCTATTGGTTTAAAAAAAGTTAAGTCGTTCTCCTATCTAAGATAAAAGATAACAGTCAATAACAAAATGAATATTACATCCGTATGCGGTTGTTGGTTACCAACGCAGCTAATTAAAATCAGTCCAAACTATATCGCTCGAAACTTGTCCCATAAAGTCGAAAGTACTGTTATTTCGCTCAAAATTTGTCTCGACAATTATTGCGAACTCTACCCCCGCGTCCGTGAGGAAGTTCCTTTTACAGGTTGAATAGGATTTTGATAACGTTCGTTGATAAAATAAGGTCAAACAGGCTTCGGAGGACCGGATACTTAAACTATATGAATAAGGTAGATTCTACACTTGGATTGATTTCGAATCCATATAACTTTTTTTTGCAAATCAGAAAGAATTTTATAAAATTTTATAATGCACCAAACTTGTTGAATATTATTTTTCTTCCGGACGATCCATTGTTACAACACAAAGAAAATATTTTAATACTGTCGCAGCTCCCAGTGCAAACATGATAAGAAACATAAGAACCCGTTTTAGGGAGCGTGGTGCAGTATATGATGGGCCACGAACAAATTTAAATCGACCTGTTCGCAATGAAAAATCGGTGGAGGCTGTATGCGAAAGTATCAACGATGATCCATCTTTGTCTACTCGCTGACATGCTACACAATTGGGAATCTCCAGAATATCGGTACGACGCATTTTGAAACTTGATCTGAGGATGTTTCCATACAAAATTCAATTGACTCAAGA
This sequence comes from Atherix ibis, assembly GCA_958298945.1. Lineage (NCBI taxonomy): Eukaryota > Metazoa > Arthropoda > Insecta > Diptera > Athericidae > Atherix > Atherix ibis. The sequence goes on along the minus strand of OY282605.1, from coordinate 78,961,747 downwards.
ATTATTGCCGACGAATGCAGCACAACGGCTACAATATGCCAATGTACCTGGAGAGTATTGTGACCACATTTATGGAAGCTGAAGACGAGGTAGGCTAGAAATGAATCGATGGTCAGAACACACACGTTATGTCGGGTTCATCGAACTGGAGCACTTCTGCATAAAGCTGAGGTGTCTGGAATTGGTTCAAATTAGCAAGGCAAGGTGCATTGCTACTTGTTCCACCATTGATGATGAAGTATTTAAAAAGTTCTACTCATTGTCCTTCCAACATCTCTAGTATGCCATAATTAATATTTACTTACGTTGAATCCCGCAATATTAAATACTGGCATTAATGACAGTCAACGTATAATTGCGAATGCCTTTTTTATGGCAATATTATCGTTAGCAAACTATAAGCATTGTATAAAACAAAGATCTTTTTATTTTCATCTCACAACAACTGAGTTCCATTTTCTGCAGCATACTTAAATACAATTATATAAAAAATGGACATGATTATCCTCTCTCGATTCAGCAGTTGAAAATCACAGTTCGAATATATTTTTTCCAACTTGGCACAGTAATAAGCATTGTAAGTATTAGAATTATTAAAAATGAAAATAAAATATTTATTTGTGTTTATATAATTATCAATCTTAATTAAATAAGTAATTTTCTGATATAACTGTTATATTAACTGTATCAGTCCACTAATTGGGGATGGTTCGGAATCGTCCGAGTTTTATGTTTTGTCATGATCTTGTAAATTTTATGGCACCCCCTGACTTCAAATTTTTTCCTTTGTCACAGTAGATTTTCAAATGAATCACGAATTTATAAAATACTTTAGTAATATATATTTCCGCGACTAGTTTGATCGAGCAATTCTGTGTGGAATAAACTATAACGACGAGTATTTATCACTGTATACCGTTTTGGGTCACAAATCTTTTTTAATGTGATTGAGTATCTGAATGAACTGCTTCTAATTCTGAGTATCTGAATGAACTACGGTCTTAATCGTATAAATATTCTAACCTCCGAATTTCTTATGCCATTGACGAAACCTGCCAGATTGACTTTTCAATGTCGGCACTCTCTACAGATTGGCACGCTTTTCATGCTTAAAAATTGTTTGTAGTCATATCTTCTTTATTTGACATTTTTTCCCAGTAGTTATAATAGTTGGAACACTTTGCCAGGAATGTCAACTATTACTGCAGTTTGTTTGTACTTGTCATTGTCGAATTTTGTTGGAAAATTTGTTCACAGAGCATTTCTTCTGGCGACAGTTTGGTTTTATTAGCTATTTTTCAATTGTTCATCCAAGCGACTATTCTGTTCTGGCAACGGCAATGTTGTTTTTGGTTATGATTCAACTATTACTCCTAATGCACACTAGGTTTGTTCTGGAAACTGCTCTATTCTTCCTATCCACAAGGCAATATTTCTTGTATATTAAAGCTGTTAGAATGGGGACTGTAGCTTCACCAAAAAACAGTTTTACGAATATATAATAATAAAAATATTTAATTAGTTCCTAATCTTGGCTCAGTAAAATTAAAGATCTGATTTTCGAAAAAAGGCAGTTCTAAGGTAAAAAAAATGAGTCAGAGATCCCGCCAACCAAAACTGACGCAGACTAACTGCAGCCACCAAATATGCACGGAGACGAATTCGGTACTGGTCGTTATATAGATGGCAACCTATTGGTTTAAAAAAAAGTTAAGTCGTTCTCCTATCTAAGATAAAAGATAACAGTCAATAACAAAATCGAATATTACATCCGTATGCGGTTGTTGGTTACCAACGCAGCTAATTAAAATCAGTCCAAACTATATCGCTCGAAACTTGTCCCATAAAGTCGAAAGTACTGTTATTTCGCTCAAAATTTGTCTCGACAATTATTGCGAACTCTACCCCCGCGTCCGTGAGGAAGTTCCTTTTACAGGTTGAATAGGATTTTGATAACGTTTGTTGATAAAATAAGGTCAAACAGGCTTCGGAGGACCGGATACTTAAACTATATGAATAAGGTAGATTCTACACTTGGATTGATTTCGAATCCATATAACTTTTTTTTGCAAATCAGAAAGAATTTTATAAAATTTTATAATGCACCAAACTTGTTGAATATTATTTTTCTTCCGGACGATCCATTGTTACAACACAAAGAAAATATTTTAATACTGTCGCAGCTCCCAGTGCAAACATGATAAGAAACATAAGAACCCGTTTTAGGGAGCGTGGTGCAGTATATGATGGACCACGAACAAATTTAAATCGACCTGTTCGCAATGAAAAATCGGTGGAGGCTGTATGCGAAAGTATCAACGATGATCCATCTTTGTCTACTCGCTGACATGCTACACAATTGGGAATCTCCAGAATATCGGTACGACGCATTTTGAAACTTGATCTGAGGATGTTTCCATACAAAATTCAATTGACTCAAGAATTATTGCCGACGAATGCAGCACAACGGCTACAATATGGCAATGTACCTGGAGAGTATTGTGACCACATTTATGGAAGCTGAAGACGAGGTAGGCTAGAAATGAATCGATGGTCAGAACACACACGTTATGTCGGGTTCATCGAACTGGAGCACTTCTGCATAAAGCTGAGGTGTCTGGAATTGGTTTAAATTAGCAAGGCAAGGTACATTGCTACTTGTTCCACCATTGATGATGAAGTATTTAAAAAGTTCTACTCATTGTCCTTCCAACATCTCTAGTATGCCATAATTAATATTTACTTACGTTGAATCCCGCAATATTAAATACTGGCATTAATGACAGTCAACGTATAATTGCGAATGCCTTTTTTATGGTAATATTATCGTTAGCAAACTATAAGCATTGTATAAAACAAAGATCTTTTTATTTTCATCTCACAACAACTGAGTTCCATTTTCTGCAGCATACTTAAATACAATTATATAAAAAATGGACATGATTATCCTCTTTCGATTCAGCAGTTGAAAATCACAGTTCGAATATATTTTTTCCAACTTGGCACAGTAATAAGCATTGTAAGTATTAGAATTATTAAAAATGAAAATAAAATATTTATTTGTGTTTACATAATTATCAATCTTAATTAAATAAGTAATTTTCTGATATAACTGTTATATTAACTGTATCAGTCCACTAATTGGGGATGGTTCGGAATCGTCCGAGTTTTATGTTTTGTCATGATCTAGTACATTTTATGGCACCCCCTGACTTCAAATTTTTTCCTTTGTCACAGTAGATTTTCAAATGAATCACGAATTTATAAAATACTTTAGTAATATATATTTCCGCGACTAGTTTGATCGAGCAATTCTGTGTGGAATAAACTATAAGGACGAGTATTTATCACTGGATACCGTTTTGGGTCACAAATCTTTTTTAATGTGATTGAGTATCTGAATGAACTGCTTCTAATTCTGAGTATCTGAATGAACTACGGTCTTAATCGTATAAATATTCTAACCTCCGAATTTCTTATGCCATTGACGAAACCTGCCAGATTGACTTTTCAATGTCGGCACTCTCTACAGATTGGCACGCTTTTCATGCTTTAAAATTGTTTGTAGTCATATCTTCTTTATTTGACATTCTTTCCCAGTAGTTATAATAGTTGGAACACTTTGCCAGGAATGTCAACTATTACTGCAGTTTGTTTGTACTTGTCATTGTCGAATTTTGTTGGAAAATTTGTTCACAGAGCATTTCTTCTGGCGACAGTTTGGTTTTATTAGCTATTTTTCAATTGTTCATCCAAGCGACTATTCTGTTCTGGCAACGGCAATGTTGCTTTTGGTTATGATTCAACTATTACTCCTAATGCACACTAGGTTTGTTCTGGAAACTGCTCTATTCTTCCTATCCACAAGTCAATATTTCTTGTATATTAAAGCTGTTAGAATGGGGACTGTAGCTTCACCAAAAAACAGTTTTACGAATATATAATAATAAAAATATTTAATTAGTTCCTAATCTTGGCTCAGTAAAATTAAAGATCTGATTTTCGAAAAAAGGGAGTTCTAAGGTAAAAAAAATGAGTCAGAGATCCCGCCAACCAAAACTGATGCAGACTAACTGCAGCCACCAAATATGCACGGAGACGAATTCGGTACTGGTCGTTATATAGATGGCAACCTATTGGTTTAAAAAAAGTTAAGTCGTTCTCCTATCTAAGATAAAAGATAACAGTCAATAACAAAATCGAATATTACATCCGTATGCGGTTGTTGGTTACCAACGCAGCTAATTAAAATCAGTCCAAACTATATCGCTCGAAACTTGTCCCATAAAGTCGAAAGTACTGTTATTTCGCTCAAAATTTGTCTCGACAATTATTGCGAACTCTACCCCCGCGTCCGTGAGGAAGTTCCTTTTACAGGTTGAATAGGATTTTGATAACGTTCGTTGATAAAATAAGGTCAAACAGGCTTCGGAGGACCGGATACTTAAACTATATGAATAAGGTAGATTCTACACTTGGATTGATTTCGAATCCATATAATTTTTTTTTGCAAATCAGAAAGAATTTTATAAAATTTTATAATGCACCAAACTTGTTGAATTTTATTTTTCTTCCGGACGAACCATTGTTACAACACAAAGAAAATATTTTAATACTGTCGCAGCTCCCAGTGCAAACATGATAAGAAACATAAGAACCCGTTTTAGGGAGCGTGGTGCAGTATATGATGGGCCACGAACAAATTTAAATCGACCTGTTCGCAATGAAAAATCTGTGGAGGCTGTAAGCGAAAGTATCAACGATGATCCATCTTTGTCTACTCGCTAACATGCTACACAATTGGGAATCTCCAGAATATCGGTACGACGCATTTTGAAACTTGATCTGAGGATGTTTCCATACAAAATTCAATTGACTCAAGAATTATTGCCGACGAATGCAGCACAACGGCTACAATATGCCAATGTAGCTGGAGAGTATTGTGACCACATTTATGGAAGCTGAAGACGAGGTAGGCTAGAAATGAATCGATGGTCAGAACACACACGTTATGTCGGGTTCATCGAACTGGAGCACTTCTGCATAAAGCTGAGGTGTCTGGAATTGGTTTAAATTAGCAAGGCAAGGTACATTGCTACTTGTTCCACCATTGATGATGAAGTATTTAAAAAGTTCTACTCATTGTCCTTCCAACATCTCTAGTATGCCATAATTAATATTTACTTACGTTGAATCCCGCAATATTAAATACTGGCATTAATGACAGTCAACGTATAATTGCGAATGCCTTTTTTATGGCAATATTATCGTTAGCAAACTATAAGCATTGTATAAAACAAAGATCTTTTTATTTTCATCTCACAACAACTGAGTTCCATTTTCTGCAGCATACTTAAATACAATTATATAAAAAATGGACATGATTATCCTCTCTCGATTCAGTAGTTGAAAATCACAGTTCGAATATATTTTTTCCAACTTGGCACAGTAATAAGCATTGTAAGTATTAGAATTATTAAAAATGAAAATAAAATATTTATTTGTGTTTACATAATTATCAATCTTAATTAAATAAGTAATTTTCTGATATAACTGTTATATTAACTGTATTAGTCCACTAATTGGGGATGGTTCGGAATCGTCCGAGTTTTATGTTTTGTCATGATCTCGTAAATTTTATGGCACCCCCAGACTTCAAATTTTTTCCTTTGTCACAGTAGATTTTCAAATGAATCACGAATTTATAAAATACTTTAGTAATATATATTTCCGCGACTAGTTTGATCGAGCAATTCTGTGTGGAATAAACTATAAGGACGAGTATTTATCACTGGATACCGTTTTGGGTCACAAATCTTTTTTAATGTGATTGAGTATCTGAATGAACTGCTTCTAATTCTGAGTATCTGAATGAACTACGGTCTTAATCGTATAAATATTCTAACCTCCGAATTTCTTATGCCATTGACGAAACCTGCCAGATTGACTTTTCAATGTCGGCACTCTCTACAGATTGGCACGCTTTTCATGCTTTAAAATTGTTTGTAGTCATATCTTCTTTATTTGACATTCTTTCCCAGTATTTATAATAGTTGGAACACTTTGCCAGGAATGTCAACTATTACTGCAGTTTGTTTGTACTTGTCATTGTCGAATTTTGTTGGAAAATTTGTTCACAGAGCATTTCTTCTGGCGACAGTTTGGTTTTATTAGCTATTTTTCAATTGTTCATCCAAGCGACTATTCTGTTCTGGCAACGGCAATGTTGTTTTTGGTTATGATTCAACTATTACTCCTAATGCACACTAGGTTTGTTCTGGAAACTGCTCTATTCTTCCTATCCACAAGGCAATATTTCTTGTATATTAAAGCTGTTAGAATGGGGACTGTAGCTTCACCAAAAAACAGTTTTACGAATATATAATAATAAAAATATTTAATTAGTTCCTAATCTTGGCTCAGTAAAATTAAAGATCTGATTTTCGAAAAAAGTGAGTTCTAAGGTAAAAAAAATGATTCAGAGATCCCGCCAACCAAAACTGACGCAGACTAACTGCAGCCACCAAATATGCACGGAGACGAATTCGGTACTGGTCGTTATATAGATGGCAACCTAAAGGTTTAAAAAAAGTTAAGTCGTTCTCCTATCTAAGATAAAAGATAACAGTCAATAACAAAATGAATATTACATCCGTATGCGGTTGTTGGTTACCAACGCAGCTAATTAAAATCAGTCCAAACTATATCGCTCGAAACTTGTCCCATAAAGTCGAAAGTACTGTTATTTCGCTCAAAATTTGTCTTGACAATTATTGCGAACTCTACCCCCGCGTCCGTGAGGAAGTTCCTTTTACAGGTTGAATAGGATTTTGATAACGTTCGTTGATAAAATAAGGTCAAACAGGCTTCGGAGGACCGGATACTTAAACTATATGAATAAGGTAGATTCTACACTTGGATTGATTTCGAATCCATATAACTTTTTTTTGCAAATCAGAAAGAATTTTATAAAATTTTATAATGCACCAAACTTGTTGAATATTATTTTTCTTCCGGACGATCCATTGTTACAACACAAAGAAAATATTTTAATACTGTCGCAGCTCCCAGTGCAAACATGATAAGAAACATAAGAACCCGTTTTAGGGAGCGTGGTGCAGTATATGATGGGCCACGAACAAATTTAAATCGACCTGTTCGCAATGAAAAATCTGTGGAGGCTGTATGCGAAAGTATCAACGATGATCCATCTTTGTCTACTCGCTGACATGCTACACAATTGGCAATTATGTGTGGAATAAACTATAACGACGAGTATTTATCACTGTATACCGTTTTGGGTCACAAATCTTTTTTAATGTGATTGAGTATCTGAATGAACTGCTTCTAATTCTGAGTATCTGAATGAACTACGGTCTTAATCGTATAAATATTCTAACCTCCGAATTTCTTATGCCATTGACGAAACCTGCCAGATTGACTTTTCAATGTCGGCACTCTCTACAGATTGGCACGCTTTTCATGCTTTAAAATTGTTTGTAGTCATATCTTCTTTATTTGACATTCTTTCCCAGTATTTATAATAGTTGGAACACTTTGCCACGAATGTCAACTATTACTGCAGTTTGTTTGTACTTGTCATTGTCGAATTTTGTTGGAAAATTTGTTCACAGAGCATTTCTTCTGGCGACAGTTTGGTTTTATTAGCTATTTTTCAATTGTTCATCCAAGCGACTCTTCTGTTCTGGCAACGGCAATGTTGTTTTTGGTTATGATTCAACTATTACTCCTAATGCACACTAGGTTTGTTCTGGAAACTGGTCTATTCTTCCTATCCACAAGTCAATATTTCTTGTATATTAAAGCTGTTAGAATGGGGACTGTAGCATCACCAAAAAACAGTTTTACGAATATATAATAATAAAAATATTTAATTAGTTCCTAATCTTGGCTCAGTAAAATTAAAGATCTGATTTTCGAAAAAAGGGAGTTCTAAGGTAAAAAAAATGAGTCAGAGATCCCGCCAACCAAAACTGATGCAGACTAACTGCAGCCACCAAATATGCACGGAGACGAATTCGGTACTGGTCGTTATATAGATGGCAACCTATTGGTTTAAAAAAAAGTTAAGTCGTTCTCCTATCTAAGATAAAAGATAACAGTCAATAACAAAATCGAATATTACATCCGTATGCGGTTGTTGGTTACCAACGCAGCTAATTAAAATCAGTCCAAACTATATCGCTCGAAACTTGTCCCATAAAGTCGAAAGTACTGTTATTTCGCTCAAAATTTGTCTCGACAATTATTGCGAACTCCTTTTACATGTTGAATAGGATTTTGATAACGTTCGTTGATAAAATAAGGTCAAACAGGCTTCGGAGGACCGGATACTTAAACTATATGAATAAGGTAGATTCTACACTTGGATTGATTTCGAATCCATATAACTTTTTTTTGCAAATCAGAAAGAATTTTATAAAATTTTATAATGCACCAAACTTGTTGAATTTTATTTTTCTTCCGGACGATCCATTGTTTCAACACAAAGAAAATATTTTAATACTGTCGCAGCTCCCAGTGCAAACATGATAAGAAACATAAGAACCCGTTTTAGGGAGCGTGGTGCAGTATATGATGGGCCACGAACAAATTTAAATCGACCTGTTCGCAATGAAAAATCTGTGGAGGCTGTAAGCGAAAGTATCAACGATGATCCATCTTTGTCTACTCGCTGACATGCTACACAATTGGGAATCTCCAGAATATCGGTACGACGCATTTTGAAACTTGATCTGAGGATGTTTCCATACAAAATTCAATTGACTCAAGAATTATTGCCGACGAATGCAGCACAACGGCTACAATATGCCAATGTAGCTGGAGAGTATTGTGACCACATTTATGGAAGCTGAAGACGAGGTAAGCTGGAAATGAATCGATGGTCAGAACAAACACGTTATGTTGGGATCATCGAACTGGAGCACTTCTGCATAAAACTGAGGTGTCTGGAATTGGTTTAAATTAGCAAGGCAAGGTGCATTGCTACTTGTTCCACCATTGATGATGAAGTATTTAAAAAGTTCTACTCATTGTCCTTCCAACATCTCTAGTATGCCATAATTAATATTTACTTACGTTGAATCCCGCAATATTAAATACTGGCATTAATGACAGTCAACGTATAATTGCGAATGCCTTTTTTATGGCAATATTATCGTTAGCAAACTATAAGCATTGTATAAAACAAAGATCTTTTTATTTTCATCTCACAACAACTGAGTTCCATTTTCTGCAGCATACTTAAATACAATTATATAAAAAATGGACATGATTATTCTCTCTCGATTCAGCAGTTCAAAATCACAGTTCGAATATATTTTTTCCAACTTGGCACAGTAATAAGCATTGTAAGTATTAGAATTATTAAAAATGAAAATAAAATATTTATTTGTGTTTACATAATTATCAATCTTAATTAAATAAGTAATTTTCTGATATAACTATTATATTAACTGTATCAGTCCACTAATTGGGGATGATTCGGAATCGTCCGAGTTTTATGTTTTGTCATGATCTCGTAAATTTTATGGCACCCCCTGACTTCAAATTTTTTCCTTTGTCACAGTAGATTTTCAAATGAATCACGAATTTATAAAATACTTTAGTAATATATATTTCCGCGACTAGTTTGAACCAGCAATTATGTGTGGAATAAACTATAACGACGAGTATTTATCACTGTATACCGTTTTGGGTCACAAATCTTTTTTAATGTGATTGAGTATCTGAATGAACTGCTTCTAATTCTGAGTATCTGAATGAACTACGGTCTTAATCGTATAAATATTCTAACCTCCGAATTTCTTATGCCATTGACGAAACCTGCCAGATTGACTTTTCAATGTCGGCACTCTCTACAGATTGGCACGCTTTTCATGCTTTAAAATTGTTTGTAGTCATATCTTCTTTATTTGACATTCTTTCCCAGTATTTATAATAGTTGGAACACTTTGCCACGAATGTCAACTATTACTGCAGTTTGTTTGTACTTGTCATTGTCGAATTTTGTTGGAAAATTTGTTCACAGAGCATTTCTTCTGGCGACAGTTTGGTTTTATTAGCTATTTTTCAATTGTTCATCCAAGCGACTCTTCTGTTCTGGCAACGGCAATGTTGTTTTTGGTTATGATTCAACTATTACTCCTAATGCACACTAGGTTTGTTCTGGAAACTGCTCTATTCTTCCTATCCACAAGTCAATATTTCTTGTATATTAAAGCTGTTAGAATGGGGACTGTAGCTTCACCAAAAAACAGTTTTACGAATATATAATAATAAAAATATTTAATTAGTTCCTAATCTTGGCTCAGTAAAATTAAAGATCTGATTTTCGAAAAAAGAGAGTTCTAAGGTAAAAAAAATGAGTCAGAGATCCCGCCAACCAAAACTGACGCAGACTAACTGCAGCCACCAAATATGTACGGAGACGAATTTGGTACTGGTCGTTATATAGATGGCAACCTATAGGTTTAAAAAAAGTTAAGTCGTTCTCCTATCTAAGATAAAAGATAACAGTCAATAACAAAATCGAATATTACATCCGTATGCGGTTGTTGGTAACCAACACAGCTAATTTAAATCAGTCCAAACTATATCGCTCGAAACTTGTCCCATAAAGTCGAAAATACTGTTATTTCGCTCAAAATTTGTCTCAACAATTATTGCGAACTCTAACCCGCGTTCGTGAGGAAGTTCCTTTTACAGGTTGAATAGAATTTTGATAACGTTCGTTGATAAAATAAGGTCAAATAGGCTTCGGAGGACCGGATACTTAAACAATATGAATAAGGAAGATTCTACACTTGGATTGATTTCGAATCCATATAACTTTTTTTTGCAAATCAGAAAGAATTTTATAAAATTTTATAATGCACCAAATTTGTTGAACTTTATTTTCCTTCCGGACGAACCATTGTTACAACACAAAGAAAATATTTTAATACTGTCGCAGCTCCCAGTGCAAACATGATAAGAAACTTAAGAACCCGTTTTGAGGAGCGTGGTGCAGTATATGATGGGCCACGAACAAATTTAAATCGACCTGTTCCCAATGAAAAAGCTGTGGAGGCTGTATGCAAAAGTATCAACGATGATCCATCTGTGTCTACTCGTCGACATGCTACACAATTGGGAATCTCCAGAACATCGGTACGACGCATTTTGAAACTTGATCTGAGGATGTTTCCATACAAAATGCAATTGACTCAAGAATTATTGCCGACGAATGCAGCACAACGGATACAATATGCCAATGTCAGTCCAAGTTGGTCCACCTTGTATCTGGAGAGTATTGTGACCACATTTATGGAATCTGAAGACGAGGTAGGCTGGAAATGAATCGATGGTCAGAAGACACACGTTTTGTTGGGATCATCGAACTGGAGTACTTCTGCATAAAGCTGAGGTGTCTGGAATTGGTTTAAATTAGCAAGGCAAGGTGCATTGCTACTTGTCCCACTATTGATGATGAAGTATTTAAAAAAGTTCTACAAGCATTGTATAAAACAAAGATCTTTTTATTTTCATCTCACAACAACTGAGTTACACTTTCTGCAGCATACTTAAATACAATTATATAAAAAACGGACATGATTATCCTCTCTCGATTCAGCGGTTGAAAATCACTGTTCGAATACATTTTTTCCAACTTGGCACAGTAATAAGCATTGTAAGTATTGGAATTATTAAAAATGATAATAAAATATTTATTTGTGTTTACATAATTATCAATCTTAATTAAATAAGTAATTTTCTGATATAACTGTTATATTAACTGTATCAGTCCACTAATTGGGGGTGATTCGGAATCGTCCGAGTTTTATGTATTGTCACGATCTCGTAAATTTTATGGCACCCCCTGACTTCAAATTTCTTCCTTTGTCACAGTAGATTTTCAAATGAATCACGAATTTATAAAATACTTCAGTAATATATATTTCCGCGATTAATTTGAACCAGCAATTCTGTGTGGAATAAACTATAACGATGAGTATTTATCACTTGGATACCGTTTTAGGGTCACATCTCTTTTTTGATGTGATTGAGTATCTGAATGAACTGCTTCTAACTCTGAGTATCTGAATGAACTACGGTCTTAATCGTATAAATATTCTAACCTCCGAATTTCTTATGCCCTTGACGAAACCTGCCAGAGTGACTTTTCAATGTCGGCACTCTCTAAAGATTGGCACGCTTTTCATGCTTTAAAATTGTTTGTAGTCATATCTTCTTTATTTGACATTCTTTCCCAGTATTTATAATAGTTGGAACACTTTGCCACGAATGTCAACTATTACTGCAGTTTGTATGTACTTGTCCATTGTCGAATTTTGTTGGAAGATGTGTTCACAGAGCATTTCGTCTGGCGACAGTTTGGTTTTATTACCTATTTTTCAATTGTTCATCCAAGCGACTATTCTGTTCTGGCAACGGCAATATTGTTTTTGGCTATGATTCAACTATTACTCCTAATGCAGACTCGGTTTGTTCTGGAAACTGCTCTATTCTTCCTATCCACGAGGCAATATTTCTTGTATATTAAAGCTGTTAGAATGGGGACTGTAGCTTCACCAAAAAACAGTTTTACGAATATATAATAATGAAAATATTTAATTAGTTCCTAATCTTGGCTCAGTAAAATTAAAGATCTGATTTTCGAAAAAAGGGAGTTCTAACGTAAAAAAAAATGAGTCAGAGATCCCGCCAACCAAAACTGACGCAGACTAACTGCAGCCACCAAATATGCACGGAGACGAATTTGGTACTGGTCGTTATATAGATGGCAACCTATAGGTTTAAATAAAGTTAAGTCGTTCTCCTATCTAAGATAAAAGATAACAGTCAATAACATAATCGAATATTACATCCGTATGCGGTTATTGGTAACCAACACAGCTAATTTAAATCAGTCCAAACTATATCGCTCGAAACTTGTCCCATAAAGTCGAAAGTACTGTTATTTCGCTCAAAATTTGTCTCGACAATTATTGTGAACTCTAACCCGCGTTCGTGAGGAAGTTCCTTTTACAGGTTGAATAGGATTTTGATAACGTTCGTTGATAAAATAAGGTCAAATAGGCTTCGGAGGACCGGATACTTAAACAATATGAATAAGGAAGATTCTACACTTGGATTGATTTCGAATCCATATAACTTTTTTTTGCAAATCAGAAAGAATTTTATAAAATTTTATAATGCACCAAATTTGTTGAATTTTATTTTCCTTCCGGACGAACCATTGTTACAACACAAAGAAAATATTTTAATACTGTCGCAGCTCCCAGTGCAAACATGATAAGAAACTTAAGAACCCGTTTTGAGGAGCGTGGTGCAGTATATGATGGGCCACGAACAAATTTAAATCGACCTGTTCCCAATGAAAAAGCTGTGGAGGCTGTATGCAAAAGTATCAACGATGATCCATCTGTGTCTACTCGTCGACATGCTACACAATTGGGAATCTCCAGAACATCGGTACGACGCATTTTGAAACTTGATCTGAGGATGTTTCCATACAAAATTCAATTGACTCAAGAATTATTGCCGACGAATGCAGCACAACGGCTACAATATGCCAATGTCAGTCCAAGTTGGTCCACCTTGTAGCTGGAGAGTATTGTGACCACATTTATGGAATCTGAAGACGAGGTAGGCTGGAAATGAATCGATGGTCAGAAGACACACGTTATGTTGGGATCATCGAACTGGAGCACTTCTGCATAAAGCTGAGGTGTCTGGAATTGGTTTAAATTAGCAAGGCAAGGTGCATTGCTACTTGTCCCACCATTGATGATGAAGTATTTAAAAAAGTTCTACAAGCATTGTATAAAACAAAGATCTTTTTATTTTCATCTCACAACAACTGAGTTCCACTTTCTGCAGCATACTTAAATGCAATTATATAAAAAACGGACATGATTATCCTCTCTCGATTCAGCGGTTGAAAATCACTGTTCGAATACATTTTTTCCAACTTGGCACAGTAATAAGCATTGTAAGTATTGGAATTATTAAAAATGATAATAAAATATTTATTTGTGTTTACATAATTGTCAATCTTAATTAAATAAGTAATTTTCTGATATAACTGTTATATTAACTGTATCAGTCCACTAATTGGGGGTGATTCGGAATCGTCCGAGTTTTATGTATTGTCACGATCTCGTAAATTTTATGGCACCCCCTGACTTCAAATTTCTTCCTTTGTCACAGTAGATTTTCAAATGAATCACGAATTTATAAAATACTTCAGTAATATATATTTCCGCGATTAATTTGAACCAGCAATTCTGTGTGGAATAAACTATAACGATGAGTATTTATCACTTGGATACCGTTTTAGGGTCACATCTCTTTTTTGATGTGATTGAGTATCTGAATGAACTGCTTCTAACTCTGAGTATCTGAATGAACTACGGTCTTAATCGTATAAATATTCTAACCTCCGAATTTCTTATGCCCTTGACGAAACCTGCCAGAGTGACTTTTCAATGTCGGCACTCTCTAAAGATTGGCACGCTTTTCATGCTTTAAAATTGTTTGTAGTCATATCTTCTTTATTTGACATTCTTTCCCAGTATTTATAATAGTTGGAACACTTTGCCACGAATGTCAACTATTACTGCAGTTTGTATGTACTTGTCCATTGTCGAATTTTGTTGGAAGATTTGTTCACAGAGCATTTCTTCTGGCGACAGTTTGGTTTTATTACCTATTTTTCAATTGTTCATCCAAGCGACTATTCTGTTCTGGCAACGGCAATATTGTTTTTGGCTATGATTCAACTATTACTCCTAATGCAGACTCGGTTTGTTCTGGAAACTGCTCTATTCTTCCTATCCACGAGGCAATATTTCTTGTATATTAAAGCTGTTAGAATGGGGACTGTAGCTTCACCAAAAAACAGTTTTACGAATATATAATAATGAAAATATTTAATTAGTTCCTAATCTTGGCTCAGTAAAATTAAAGATCTGATTTTCGAAAAAAGGGAGTTCTAAGGTAAAAAAAAATGAGTCAGAGATCCCGCCAACCAAAACTGACGCAGACTAACTGCAGCCACCAAATATGCACGGAGACGAATTTGGTACTGGTCGTTATATAGATGGCAACCTATAGGTTTAAAAAAAGTTAAGTCGTTCTCCTATCTAAGATAAAACATAACAGTCAATAACATAATCGAATATTACATCCGTATGCGGTTATTGGTAACCAACACAGCTAATTTAAATCAGTCCAAACTATATCGCTCGAAACTTGTCCCATAAAGTCGAAAGTACTGTTATTTCGCTCAAAATTTGTCTCAACAATTATTGCGAACTCTAACCCCCGTTCGTGAGGAAGTTCCTTTTACAGGTTGAATAGGATTTTGATAACGTTCGTTGATAAAATAAGGTCAAATAGGCTTCGGAGGACCGGATACTTAAACAATATGAATAAGGAAGATTCTACACTTGGATTGATTTCGAATCCATATAACTTTTTTTTGCAAATCAGAATTTTATAAAATTTTATAATGCACCAAATTTGTTGAATTTTATTTTCCTTCCGGACGAACCATTGTTACAACACAAAGAAAATATTTTAATACTGTCGCAGCTCCCAGTGCAAACATGATAAGAAACTTAAGAACCCGTTTTGAGGAGCGTGGTGCAGTATATGATGGGCCACGAACAAATTTAAATCGATCTGTTCCCAATGAAAAAGCTGTGGAGGCTGTATGCAAAAGTATCAACGATGATCCATCTGTGTCTACTCGTCGACATGCTACACAATTGGGAATCTCCAGAACATCGGTACGACGCATTTTGAAACTTGATCTGAGGATGTTTCCATACAAAATTCAATTGACTCAAGAATTATTGCCGACGAATGCAGCACAACGGCTACAATATGCCAAAGTTAGTCCAAGTTGGTCCACCTTGTAGCTGGAGAGTATTCTGACCACATTTATGGAAGCTGAAGACGAGGTAGGCTGGAAATGAATCGATGGTCAGAACACACACGTTATGTTGGGATCATCGAACTGGAGCACTTCTGCATAAAGCTGAGGTGTCTGGAATTGGTTTAAATTAGCAAGGCAAGGTGCATTGCTACTTGTCCCACTATTGATGATGAAGTATTTAAAAAAGTTCTACAAGCATTGTATAAAACAAAGATCTTTTTATTTTCATCTCACAACAACTGAGTTACACTTTCTGCAGCATACTTAAATACAATTATATAAAAAACGGACATGATTATCCTCTCTCGATTCAGCGGTTGAAAATCACTGTTCGAATACATTTTTTCCAACTTGGCACAGTAATAAGCATTGTAAGTATTGGAATTATTAAAAATGATAATAAAATATTTATTTGTGTTTACATAATTATCAATCTTAATTAAATAAGTAATTTTCTGATATAACTGTTATATTAACTGTATCAGTCCACTAATTGGGGGTGATTCGGAATCGTCCGAGTTTTATGTATTGTCACGATCTCGTAAATTTTATGGCACCCCCTGACTTCAAATTTCTTCCTTTGTCACAGTAGATTTTCAAATGAATCACGAATTTATAAAATACTTCAGTAATATATATTTCCGCGATTAATTTGAACCAGCAATTCTGTGTGGAATAAACTATAACGATGAGTATTTATCACTTGGATACCGTTTTAGGGTCACATCTCTTTTTTGATGTGATTGAGTATCTGAATGAACTGCTTCTAACTCTGAGTATCTGAATGAACTACGGTCTTAATCGTATAAATATTCTAACCTCCGAATTTCTTATGCCCTTGACGAAACCTGCCAGAGTGACTTTTCAATGTCGGCACTCTCTAAAGATTGGCACGCTTTTCATGCTTTAAAATTGTTTGTAGTCATATCTTCTTTATTTGACATTCTTTCCCAGTATTTATAATAGTTGGAACACTTTGCCACGAATGTCAACTATTACTGCAGTTTGTATGTACTTGTCCATTGTCGAATTTTGTTGGAAGATGTGTTCACAGAGCATTTCGTCTGGCGACAGTTTGGTTTTATTACCTATTTTTCAATTGTTCATCCAAGCGACTATTCTGTTCTGGCAACGGCAATATTGTTTTTGGCTATGATTCAACTATTACTCCTAATGCAGACTCGGTTTGTTCTGGAAACTGCTCTATTCTTCCTATCCACGAGGCAATATTTCTTGTATATTAAAGCTGTTAGAATGGGGACTGTAGCTTCACCAAAAAACAGTTTTACGAATATATAATAATGAAAATATTTAATTAGTTCCTAATCTTGGCTCAGTAAAATTAAAGATCTGATTTTCGAAAAAAGGGAGTTCTAACGTAAAAAAAAATGAGTCAGAGATCCCGCCAACCAAAACTGACGCAGACTAACTGCAGCCACCAAATATGCACGGAGACGAATTTGGTACTGGTCGTTATATAGATGGCAACCTATAGGTTTAAATAAAGTTAAGTCGTTCTCCTATCTAAGATAAAAGATAACAGTCAATAACATAATCGAATATTACATCCGTATGCGGTTATTGGTAACCAACACAGCTAATTTAAATCAGTCCAAACTATATCGCTCGAAACTTGTCCCATAAAGTCGAAAGTACTGTTATTTCGCTCAAAATTTGTCTCGACAATTATTGTGAACTCTAACCCGCGTTCGTGAGGAAGTTCCTTTTACAGGTTGAATAGGATTTTGATAACGTTCGTTGATAAAATAAGGTCAAATAGGCTTCGGAGGACCGGATACTTAAACAATATGAATAAGGAAGATTCTACACTTGGATTGATTTCGAATCCATATAACTTTTTTTTGCAAATCAGAAAGAATTTTATAAAATTTTATAATGCACCAAATTTGTTGAATTTTATTTTCCTTCCGGACGAACCATTGTTACAACACAAAGAAAATATTTTAATACTGTCGCAGCTCCCAGTGCAAACATGATAAGAAACTTAAGAACCCGTTTTGAGGAGCGTGGTGCAGTATATGATGGGCCACGAACAAATTTAAATCGACCTGTTCCCAATGAAAAAGCTGTGGAGGCTGTATGCAAAAGTATCAACGATGATCCATCTGTGTCTACTCGTCGACATGCTACACAATTGGGAATCTCCAGAACATCGGTACGACGCATTTTGAAACTTGATCTGAGGATGTTTCCATACAAAATTCAATTGACTCAAGAATTATTGCCGACGAATGCAGCACAACGGCTACAATATGCCAATGTCAGTCCAAGTTGGTCCACCTTGTAGCTGGAGAGTATTGTGACCACATTTATGGAATCTGAAGACGAGGTAGGCTGGAAATGAATCGATGGTCAGAAGACACACGTTATGTTGGGATCATCGAACTGGAGCACTTCTGCATAAAGCTGAGGTGTCTGGAATTGGTTTAAATTAGCAAGGCAAGGTGCATTGCTACTTGTCCCACCATTGATGATGAAGTATTTAAAAAAGTTCTACAAGCATTGTATAAAACAAAGATCTTTTTATTTTCATCTCACAACAACTGAGTTCCACTTTCTGCAGCATACTTAAATGCAATTATATAAAAAACGGACATGATTATCCTCTCTCGATTCAGCGGTTGAAAATCACTGTTCGAATACATTTTTTCCAACTTGGCACAGTAATAAGCATTGTAAGTATTGGAATTATTAAAAATGATAATAAAATATTTATTTGTGTTTACATAATTGTCAATCTTAATTAAATAAGTAATTTTCTGATATAACTGTTATATTAACTGTATCAGTCCACTAATTGGGGGTGATTCGGAATCGTCCGAGTTTTATGTATTGTCACGATCTCGTAAATTTTATGGCACCCCCTGACTTCAAATTTCTTCCTTTGTCACAGTAGATTTTCAAATGAATCACGAATTTATAAAATACTTCAGTAATATATATTTCCGCGATTAATTTGAACCAGCAATTCTGTGTGGAATAAACTATAACGATGAGTATTTATCACTTGGATACCGTTTTAGGGTCACATCTCTTTTTTGATGTGATTGAGTATCTGAATGAACTGCTTCTAACTCTGAGTATCTGAATGAACTACGGTCTTAATCGTATAAATATTCTAACCTCCGAATTTCTTATGCCCTTGACGAAACCTGCCAGAGTGACTTTTCAATGTCGGCACTCTCTAAAGATTGGCACGCTTTTCATGCTTTAAAATTGTTTGTAGTCATATCTTCTTTATTTGACATTCTTTCCCAGTATTTATAATAGTTGGAACACTTTGCCACGAATGTCAACTATTACTGCAGTTTGTATGTACTTGTCCATTGTCGAATTTTGTTGGAAGATTTGTTCACAGAGCATTTCTTCTGGCGACAGTTTGGTTTTATTACCTATTTTTCAATTGTTCATCCAAGCGACTATTCTGTTCTGGCAACGGCAATATTGTTTTTGGCTATGATTCAACTATTACTCCTAATGCAGACTCGGTTTGTTCTGGAAACTGCTCTATTCTTCCTATCCACGAGGCAATATTTCTTGTATATTAAAGCTGTTAGAATGGGGACTGTAGCTTCACCAAAAAACAGTTTTACGAATATATAATAATGAAAATATTTAATTAGTTCCTAATCTTGGCTCAGTAAAATTAAAGATCTGATTTTCGAAAAAAGGGAGTTCTAAGGTAAAAAAAAATGAGTCAGAGATCCCGCCAACCAAAACTGACGCAGACTAACTGCAGCCACCAAATATGCACGGAGACGAATTTGGTACTGGTCGTTATATAGATGGCAACCTATAGGTTTAAAAAAAGTTAAGTCGTTCTCCTATCTAAGATAAAACATAACAGTCAATAACATAATCGAATATTACATCCGTATGCGGTTATTGGTAACCAACACAGCTAATTTAAATCAGTCCAAACTATATCGCTCGAAACTTGTCCCATAAAGTCGAAAGTACTGTTATTTCGCTCAAAATTTGTCTCAACAATTATTGCGAACTCTAACCCCCGTTCGTGAGGAAGTTCCTTTTACAGGTTGAATAGGATTTTGATAACGTTCGTTGATAAAATAAGGTCAAATAGGCTTCGGAGGACCGGATACTTAAACAATATGAATAAGGAAGATTCTACACTTGGATTGATTTCGAATCCATATAACTTTTTTTTGCAAATCAGAATTTTATAAAATTTTATAATGCACCAAATTTGTTGAATTTTATTTTCCTTCCGGACGAACCATTGTTACAACACAAAGAAAATATTTTAATACTGTCGCAGCTCCCAGTGCAAACATGATAAGAAACTTAAGAACCCGTTTTGAGGAGCGTGGTGCAGTATATGATGGGCCACGAACAAATTTAAATCGATCTGTTCCCAATGAAAAAGCTGTGGAGGCTGTATGCAAAAGTATCAACGATGATCCATCTGTGTCTACTCGTCGACATGCTACACAATTGGGAATCTCCAGAACATCGGTACGACGCATTTTGAAACTTGATCTGAGGATGTTTCCATACAAAATTCAATTGACTCAAGAATTATTGCCGACGAATGCAGCACAACGGCTACAATATGCCAAAGTTAGTCCAAGTTGGTCCACCTTGTAGCTGGAGAGTATTCTGACCACATTTATGGAAGCTGAAGACGAGGTAGGCTGGAAATGAATCGATGGTCAGAACACACACGTTATGTTGGGATCATCGAACTGGAGCACTTCTGCATAAAGCTGAGGTGTCTGGAATTGGTTTAAATTAGCAAGGCAAGGTGCATTGCTACTTGTCCCACTATTGATGATGAAGTATTTAAAAAAGTTCTACAAGCATTGTATAAAACAAAGATCTTTTTATTTTCATCTCACAACAACTGAGTTCCACTTTCTGCAGCATACTTAAATACAATGATATAAAAAACGGACATGATTATCCTCTCTCGATTCAGCGGTTGAAAATCACGGTTCGAATACATTTTTTCCAACTTGGCACAGTAATAAGCATTGTAAGTATTGGAATTATTAAAAATGAAAATAAAATATTTGTTTGTGTTTACATAATTATCAATCTTAATTAAATAAGTAATTTTCTGATATAACTGTTATATTAACTGTATCAGTCCACTAATTGGGGGTGATTCGGAATCGTCCGAGTTTTATGTATTGTAATGATCTCGTAAATTTTATGGCACCCCCTGACTTCAAATTTCTTCCTTTGTCACAGTAGATTTTCAAATGAATCACGAATTTATAAAATACTTCAGTAATATATATTTCCGCGATTAATTTGAACCAGCAATTCTGTGTGGAATAAACTATAACGATGAGTATTTATCACTTGGATACCGTTTTAGGGTCACATCTCTTTTTTGATGTGATTGAGTATCTGAATGAACTGCTTCTAACTCTGAGTATCTGAATGAACTACGGTCTTAATCGTATAAATATTCGAACCTCCGAATTTCTTATGCCCTTGACGAAACCTGCCAGAGTGACTTTTCAATGTCGGCACTCTCTAAAGATTGGCACGCTTTTCATGCTTTAAAATTGTTTGTAGTCATATCTTCTTTATTTGACATTCTTTCCCAGTATTTATAATAGTTGGAACACTTTGCCACGAATGTCAACTATTACTGCAGTTTGTATGTACTTGTCCATTGTCGAATTTTGTTGGAAGATTTGTTCACAGAGCATTTCTTCTGGCGACAGTTTGGTTTTATTAGCTATTTTTCAATTGTTCATCCAAGCGACTATTCTGTTCTGGCAACGGCAATATTGTTTTTGGCTATGATTCAACTATTACTCCTAATGCAGACTCGGTTTGTTCTGGAAACTGCTCTATTCTTCCTATCCACGAGGCAATATTTCTTGTATATTAAAGCTGTTAGAATGGGGACTGTAGCTTCACCAAAAAACAGTTTTACGAATATATAATAATGAAAATATTTAATTAGTTCCTAATCTTGGCTCAGTAAAATTAAAAATCTGATTTTCGAAAAAAGGGAGTTCTAAGGTAAAAAAAAATGAGTCAGAGATCCCGCCAACCAAAACTGACGCAGACTAACTGCAGCCACCAAATATGCACGGAGACGAATTTGGTACTGGTCGTTATATAGATGGCAACCTATAGGTTTAAAAAAAGTTAAGTCGTTCTCCTATCTAAGATAAAACATAACAGTCAATAACATAATCGAATATTACATCCGTATGCGGTTATTGGTAACCAACACAGCTAATTTAAATCAGTCCAAACTATATCGCTCGAAACTTGTCCCATAAAGTCGAAAGTACTGTTATTTCGCTCAAAATTTGTCTCAACAATTATTGCGAACTCTAACCCGCGTTCATGAGGAAGTTCCTTTTACAGGTTGAATAGGATTTTGATAACGTTCGTTGATAAAATAAGGTCAAATAGGCTTCGGAGGACCGGATACTTAAACAATATGAATAAGGAAGATTCTACACTTGGATTGATTTCGAATCCATATAACTTTTTTTTGCAAATCAGAATTTTATAAAATTTTATAATGCACCAAATTTGTTGAATTTTATTTTCCTTCCGGACGAACCATTGTTACAACACAAAGAAAATATTTCAATACTGTCGCAGCTCCCAGTGCAAACATGATAAGAAACATAAGAATCCGTTTTGAGGAGCGTGGTGCAGTATATGATGGGCCACGAACAAATTTAAATCGATCTGTTCCCAATGAAAAAGCTGTGGAGGCTGTATGCAAAAGTATCAACGATGATCCATCTGTGTCTACTCGTCGACATGCTACACAATTGGGAATCTCCAGAACATCGGTACGACGCATTTTGAAACTTGATCTGAGGATGTTTCCATACAAAATTCAATTGACTTAAGAATTATTGCCGACGAATGCAGCACAACGGCTACAATATGCCAAAGTTAGTCCAAGTTGGTCCACCTTGTAGCTGGAGAGTATTCTGACCACATTTATGGAAGCTGAAGACGAGGTAGGCTGGAAATGAATCGATGGTCAGAACACACACGTTATGTTGGGATCATCGAACTGGAGCACTTCTGCATAAAGCTGAGGTGTCTGGAATTGGTTTAAATTAGCAAGGCAAGGTGCATTGCTACTTGTCCCACTATTGATGATGAAGTATTTAAAAAAGTTCTACAAGCATTGTATAAAACAAAGATCTTTTTATTTTCATCTCACAACAACTGAGTTCCACTTTCTGCAGCATACTTAAATACAATTATATAAAAAACGGACATGATTATCCTCTCTCGATTCAGCGGTTGAAAATCACGGTTCAAATACATTTTTTCCAACTTGGCACAGTAATAAGCATTGTAAGTATTGGAATTATTAAAAATGAAAATAAAATATTTATTTGTGTTTACATAATTATCAATCTTAATTAAATAAGTAATTTTCTGATATAACTGTTATATTAACTGTATCAGTCCACTAATTGGGGGTGATTCGGAATCGTCCGAGTTTTATGTATTGTAATGATCTCGTAAATTTTATGGCACCCCCTGACTTCAAATTTCTTCCTTTGTCACAGTAGATTTTCAAATGAATCACGAATTTATAAAATACTTCAGTAATATATATTTCCGCGATTAATTTGAACCAGCAATTCTGTGTGGAATAAACTATAACGATGAGTATTTATCACTTGGATACCGTTTTAGGGTCACATCTCTTTTTTGATGTGATTGAGTATCTGAATGAACTGCTTCTAACTCTGAGTATCTGAATGAACTACGGTCTTAATCGTATAAATATTCTAACCTCCGAATTTCTTATGCCCTTGACGAAACCTGCCAGAGTGACTTTTCAATGTCGGCACTCTCTAAAGATTGGCACGCTTTTCATGCTTTAAAATTGTTTGTAGTCATATCTTCTTTATTTGACATTCTTTCCCAGTATTTATAATAGTTGGAACACTTTGCCACGAATGTCAACTATTACTGCAGTTTGTATGTACTTGTCCATTGTCGAATTTTGTTGGAAGATTTGTTCACAGAGCATTTCTTCTGGCGACAGTTTGGTTTTATTACCTATTTTTCAATTGTTCATCCAAGCGACTATTCTGTTCTGGCAACGGCAATATTGTTTTTGGCTATGATTCAACTATTACTACTAATGCAGACTCGGTTTGTTCTGGAAACTGCTCTATTCTTCCTATCCACGAGGCAATATTTCTTGTATATTAAAGCTGTTAGAATGGGGACTGTAGCTTCACCAAAAAACAGTTTTACGAATATATAATAATGAAAATATTTAATTAGTTCCTAATCTTGGCTCAGTAAAATTAAAAATCTGATTTTCGAAAAAAGGGAGTTCTAAGGTAAAAAAAAATGAGTCAGAGATCCCGCCAACCAAAACTGACGCAGACTAACTGCAGCCACCAAATATGCACGGAGACGAATTTGGTACTGGTCGTTATATAGATGGCAACCTATAGGTTTAAAAAAAGTTAAGTCGTTCTCCTATCTAAGATAAAAGATAACAGTCAATAACATAATCGAATATTACATCCGTATGCGGTTATTGGTAACCAACACAGCTAATTTAAATCAGTCCAAACTATATCGCTCGAAACTTGTCGCATAAAGTCGAAAGTACTGTTATTTCGCTCAAAATTTGTCTCAACAATTATTGCGAACTCTAACCCGCGTTCGTGAGGAAGTTCCTTTTACAGGTTGAATAGGATTTTGTTAACGTTCGTTAATAAAATAAGGTCAAATAGGCTTCGGAGGACCGGATACTTAAACAATATGAATAAGGAAGATTCTACACTTGGATTGATTTCGAATCCATATAACTTTTTTTTGCAAATCAGAATTTTATAAAATTTTATAATGCACCAAATTTGTTGAATTTTATTTTCCTTCCGGACGAACCATTGTTACAACACAAAGAAAATATTTTAATACTGTCGCAGCTCCCAGTGCAAACATGATAAGAAACTTAAGAACCCGTTTTAAGGAGCGTGGTGCAGTATATGATGGGCCACGAACAAATTTAAATCGATCTGTTCCCAATGAAAAAGCTGTGGAGGCTGTATGCAAAAGTATCAACGATGATCCATCTGTGTCTACTCGTCGACATGCTACACAATTGGGAATCTCCAGAACATCGGTACGACGCATTTTGAAACTTGATCTGAGGATGTTTCCATACAAAATTCAATTGACTCAAGAATTATTGCCGACGAATGCAGCACAACGGCTACAATATGCCAAAGTTAGTTCAAGTTGGTCCACCTTGTAGCTGGAGAGTATTCTGACCACATTTATGGAAGCTGAAGACGAGGTAGGCTGGAAATGAATCGATGGTCAGAACACACACGTTATGTTGGGATCATCGAACTGGAGCACTTCTGCATAAAGCTGAGGTGTCTGGAATTGGTTTAAATTAGCAAGGCAAGGTGCATTGCTACTTGTCCCACTATTGATGATGAAGTATTTAAAAAAGTTCTACAAGCATTGTATAAAACAAAGATCTTTTTATTTTCATCTCACAACAACTGAGTTCCACTTTCTGCAGCATACTTAAATACAATTATATAAAAAACGGACATGATTATCCTCTCTCGATTCAGCGGTTGAAAATCACGGTTCGAATACATTTTTTCCAACTTGGCACAGTAATAAGCATTGTAAGTATTGGAATTATTAAAAATGAAAATAAAATATTTATTTGTGTTTACATAATTATCAATCTTAATTAAATAAGTAATTTTCTGATATAACTGTTACATTAACTGTCCGAGTTTTATGTATTGTAATGATCTCGTAAATTTTATGGCACCCCCTGACTTCAAATTTCTTCCTTTGTCACAGTAGATTTTCAAATGAATCACGAATTTATAAAATACTTCAGTAATATATGTTTCCGCGATAAATTTGAACCAGCAATTCTGTGTGGAATAAACTATAACGATGAGTATTTATCACTTGGATACCGTTTTAGGGTCACATCTCTTTTTTGATGTGATTGAGTATCTGAATGAACTGCTTCTAACTCTGAGTATCTGAATGAACTACCGTCTTAATCGTATAAATATTCTAACCTCCGAATTTCTTATGCCCTTGACGAAACCTGCCAGAGTGACTTTTCAATGTCGGCACTCTCTAAATATTGGCACGCTTTTCATGCTTTAAAATTGTTTGTAGTCATATCTTCTTTATTTGACATTCTTTCCCAGTATTTATAATAGTTGGAACACTTTGCCACGAATGTCAACTATTACTGCAGTTTGTATGTACTTGTCCATTGTCGAATTTTGTTGGAAGATTTGTTCACAGAGCATTTCTTCTGGCGACAGTTTGGTTTTATTACCTATTTTTCAATTGTTCATCCAAGCGACTATTCTGTTCTGGCAACGGCAATATTGTTTTTGGCTATGATTCAACTATTACTCCTAATGCAGACTCGGTTTGTTCTGGAAACTGCTCTATTCTTCCTATCCACGAGGCAATATTTCTTGTATATTAAAGCTGTTAGAATGGGGACTGTAGCTTCACCAAAAAACAGTTTTACGAATATATAATAATAAAAATATTTAATTAGTTCCTAATCTTGGCTCAGTAAAATTAAAGATCTGATTTTCGAAAAAAGGGAGTTCTAAGGTAAAAAAAAATGAGTCAGAGATCCCGCCAACCAAAACTGACGCAGACTAACTGCAGCCACCAAATATGCGCGGAGACGAATTTGGTACTGGTCGTTATATAGATGGCAACCTATAGGTTTAAAAAAAGTTAAGTCGTTCTCCTATCTAAGATAAAACATAACAGTCAATAACATAATCGAATATTACATCCGTATGCGGTTATTGGTAACCAACACAGCTAATTTAAATCAGTCCAAACTATATCGCTCGAAACTTGTCCCATAAAGTCGAAAGTACTGTTATTTCGCTCAAAATTTGTCTCAACAATTATTGCGAACTCTAACCCCCGTTCGTGAGGAAGTTCCTTTTACAGGTTGAATAGGATTTTGATAACGTTCGTTGATAAAATAAGGTCAAATAGGCTTCGGAGGACCGGATACTTAAACAATATGAATAAGGAAGATTCTACACTTGGATTGATTTCGAATCCATATAACTTTTTTTTGCAAATCAGAATTTTATAAAATTTTATAATGCACCAAATTTGTTGAATTTTATTTTCCTTCCGGACGAACCATTGTTACAACACAAAGAAAATATTTCAATACTGTCGCAGCTCCCAGTGCAAACATGATAAGAAACTTAAGAACCCGTTTTAAGGAGCGTGGTGCAGTATATGATGGGCCACGAACAAATTTAAATCGATCTGTTCCCAATGAAAAAGCTGTGGAGGCTGTATGCAAAAGTATCAACGATGATCCATCTGTGTCTACTCGTCGACATGCTACACAATTGGGAATCTCCAGAACATCGGTACGACGCATTTTGAAACTTGATCTGAGGATGTTTCCATACAAAATTCAATTGACTTAAGAATTATTGCCGACGAATGCAGCACAACGGCTACAATATGCCAAAGTTAGTCCAAGTTGGTCCACCTTGTAGCTGGAGAGTATTCTGACCACATTTATGGAAGCTGAAGACGAGGTAGGCTGGAAATGAATCGATGGTCAGAACACACACGTTATGTTGGGATCATCGAACTGGAGCACTTCTGCATAAAGCTGAGGTGTCTGGAATTGGTTTAAATTAGCAAGGCAAGGTGCATTGCTACTTGTCCCACTATTGATGATGAAGTATTTAAAAAAGTTCTACAAGCATTGTATAAAACAAAGATCTTTTTATTTTCATCTCACAACAACTGAGTTCCACTTTCTGCAGCATACTTAAATACAATTATATAAAAAACGGACATGATTATCC
This sequence comes from Atherix ibis, assembly GCA_958298945.1. NCBI lineage: Eukaryota > Metazoa > Arthropoda > Insecta > Diptera > Athericidae > Atherix > Atherix ibis. The sequence goes on along the minus strand of OY282605.1, from coordinate 78,933,904 downwards.
TCTCTCGATTCAGCGGTTGAAAATCACGGTTCGAATACATTTTTTCCAACTTGGCACAGTAATAAGCATTGTAAGTATTGGAATTATTAAAAATGAAAATAAAATATTTATTTGTGTTTACATAATTATCAATCTTAATTAAATAAGTAATTTTCTGATATAACTGTTACATTAACTGTCCGAGTTTTATGTATTGTAATGATCTCGTAAATTTTATGGCACCCCCTGACTTCAAATTTCTTCCTTTGTCACAGTAGATTTTCAAATGAATCACGAATTTATAAAATACTTCAGTAATATATGTTTCCGCGATTAATTTGAACCAGCAATTCTGTGTGGAATAAACTATAACGATGAGTATTTATCACTTGGATACCGTTTTAGGGTCACATCTCTTTTTTGATGTGATTGAGTATCTGAATGAACTGCTTCTAACTCTGAGTATCTGAATGAACTACCGTCTTAATCGTATAAATATTCTAACCTCCGAATTTCTTATGCCCTTGACGAAACCTGCCAGAGTGACTTTTCAATGTCGGCACTCTCTAAATATTGGCACGCTTTTCATGCTTTAAAATTGTTTGTAGTCATATCTTCTTTATTTGACATTCTTTCCCAGTATTTATAATAGTTGGAACACTTTGCCACGAATGTCAACTATTACTGCAGTTTGTATGTACTTGTCCATTGTCGAATTTTGTTGGAAGATTTGTTCACAGAGCATTTCTTCTGGCGACAGTTTGGTTTTATTACCTATTTTTCAATTGTTCATCCAAGCGACTATTCTGTTCTGGCAACGGCAATATTGTTTTTGGCTATGATTCAACTATTACTCCTAATGCAGACTCGGTTTGTTCTGGAAACTGCTCTATTCTTCCTATCCACGAGACAATACTTCTTGTATATTAAAGCTGTTAGAATGGGGACTGTAGCTTCACCAAAAAACAGTTTTACGAATATATAATAATAAAAATATTTAATTAGTTCCTAATCTTGGCTCAGTAAAATTAAAGATCTGATTTTCGAAAAAAGGGAGTTCTAAGGTAAAAAAAAATGAGTCAGAGATCCCGCCAACCAAAACTGACGCAGACTAACTGCAGCCACCAAATATGCGCGGAGACGAATTTGGTACTGGTCGTTATATAGATGGCAACCTATAGGTTTAAAAAAAGTTAAGTCGTTGTCCTATCTAAGATAAAAGATAACAGTCAATAACATAATCGAATATTACATCCGTATGCGGTTGTTGGTAACCAACACAGCTAATTTAAATCAGTCCAAACTATATCGCTCGAAACTTGTCCCATAAAGTCGGAAGTACTGTTATTTCTCTCAAAATGTGTCTCAACAATTATTGCGAACTCTAACCCGCGTTCGTGAGGAAGTTCCTTTTATAGGTTGAATAGGATTTTGATAACGTTCGTTGATAAAATAAGGTCAAATAGGCTTCGGAGGACCGGATACTTAAACAATATGAATAAGGAAGATTCTACACTTGGATTGATTTCGAATCCATATAACTTTTTTTTGCAAATCAGAAAGAATTTTATAAAATTTTATAATGCACCAAATTTGTTGAATTTTATTTTCCTTCCGGACGAACCATTGTTACAACACAAAGAAAATATTTTAATACTGTCGCAGCTCCCAGTGCAAACATGATAAGAAACTTAAGAACCCGGTTTGAGGAGCGTGGTGCAGTATATGATGGGCCACGAACAAATCTAAATCGACCTGTTCCCAATGAAAAAGCTGTGGAGGCTGTATGCAAAAGTATCAACGATGATCCATCTGTGTCTACTCGTCGACATGCTACACAATTGGGAATCTCCAGAACATCGGTACGACGCATTTTGAAACTTGATCTGAGGATGTTTCCACACAAAATTCAATTGACTCAAGAATTATTGCCGACGAATGCAGCACAACGGATACAATATGCCAATGTCAGTCCAAGTTGGTCCACCTTGTAGCTGGAGAGTATTGTGACCACATTTATGGAAGCTGAAGACGAGGTAAGCTGGAAATGAATCGATGGTCAGAACAAACACGTTATGATGGGATCATCGAACTGGAGCACTTCTGCATAAAACTGAGGTGTCTGGAATTGGTTTAAATTAGCAAGGCAAGGTGGATTGCTACTTGTTCCACCATTGATGATGAAGTATTTAAAAAGTTCTACTCATTGTCCTTCCAACATCTCTAGTATGCCGTAATTAATATTTACTTACGTTGAATCCCGCAATATTAAATTCTAGCATTAATTACAGTCAACGCACAATTGCGAATGCCTTTTTTATAGCAATATTATCGGTAGCAAACTATAAGCATTGTATAAAACAAAGATCTTTTTATTTTCATCTCACAACAACTGAGTTCCATTTTCTGCAGCATACTTAAATACAATTATATAAAAAACGGACATGATTATCCTCTCTCGATTCAGCAGTTGAAAATCACTGTTCGAATACATTTTTTCCAACTTGGCACAGTAATAAGCATTGTAAGTATTAGAATTATTAAAAATGAGAATAAAATATTTATTTGTGTTTACATAATTATCAATCTTAATTAAATAAGTAATTTTCTGAACTGAAAAAAGTAAAACTGTCTGTATTAATTTTGTTGTAGTAAGATACTATTTAATATTTGTATATAATTGTATGGTGATATTTAAGCTTTAAATTTTACTTTTATACGTAAATTACAAACATATTTTTCTTAAAATCTGGCCAAATATAATGAAATGGTTTTTTTTTAAATATCACTAATCATAAAATTGATTTCGATATATTTTCTCCACTGCGGCACTCCTTTGCTCTATTACTCAAACTATTTACAGTTGTAGACCACCTTGCATATTACAAAACTTGTTTGTTTATATAACATTATCGGATGTATAACATTAGTTTAAAGCTTTTGTTCATGTATTTGTATAGTTGCTTACTAGCGAAGCAATTTGTTTGTTTAAATCCAATACCTATGTAACGAAGAGGTTACGATAAACTGAGAATATAAATTCTTCTCATACACTTATAATAAATAACTAAAAATTATATTAAATATTAAAGTTTAGCATTTGAATTTGACAAATGGTATATTTTTAGAGGAGAAGCACTTGTCACAACACCATTCTGCATATACTTCTTTACTTATGAATTGAAAAGCCAGTTCCGTAAGCCCGCTGCATGCCCTGAAAAATATTTATGAATTATTTCACCAACACAAAAAAAGTACTCATAAAAATTAAAAATAATGTTAATAGTTTCTGTTTATATATAACTAATTACTTAAAATTAATTAATTCGATTTACAAATACAAAACAGTGGTATCACGTACTTCGAATGTTTTTCACTACCATCGTTTTAGAATCGAAGTTATTGAGAACGTAAGAAATTCGGTTCAACGTTAGTACCGTGTTTAAAAGTTCGAAGAGTGAAAAAAAACTAAAGCAAAACAAATATAGCAGAAGGTCCTCTGGTATGACATGATCGAGTAAGTTTGTGAATAGTTTACAAATGTACTTGAGTTTCAATACGTAGCGCTTAGAATTTACATTTCAGTACTTACGTCAAGAATGTTTAAAGCATGATTTTCAATTTCACTTGTGTTGCAGAAATAAGATACTTGCGAGGAAGGTATTATAAGTTATGAATATTAAACACCCAAAATAAATTACATAAAATACTGAAATTGTTTGGATAATTTTATTGCTTTTCATTATTTTGTCTGCAAGGCCTTGCTTCGAACCTCGAACGGTTAATAGGTCGAATTAAGCTGTTGGATTGCTCAAAACCCAACTAGAGTTACTACTGTGTTAAAACAATTAACTTACAGCGTGAAATATAGATATAAAAATCTACTTTATACCGTTCGATTAAACAAAATTTGTTACGAGGGTCGTTCAATAAGTCCCTAGAAAAAGATGGAAAAAAACTGTTTTTTTAAAAAAAAATTTTATTTTTCAACATAATCTCCTTTTAGCTCTATACACTTTTCCAACCGTTTTTCCAAAATTTTTATCCGGTCCAAAAAATAGGATTTCGGAAGTTCTGCAAAATACTCATCCGTTTGAGCAATGACGTCCTCGTTGGAAGTGAACCGTCGTCCGCCAAGCCATTTCTTCAGATTGGGGAAAAGAAAATAGTCACTCGGGGCCAAATCTGGTGAATAAGCGGGATGCTGCAACAATTCCATTCTCAATTTCACAATTTTGGCCATGGAAACAGCGCAGGTGTGCACACGCGCATTGTCCTGATGCAAGAGGATTTTTTTCTTCTTCAGATGGGGGCGTTTCTCTTTGATTTCCTCGCTCAACCGTTGCAATAACGACGCGTAATACGCCCCTGTTATTGTTTTTCCTTTTTCCAAGTAGTCGATAAAAATGATGCCCTGCGAATCCCAAAAGACCGTGGCCATCAGCTTGCCGGCCGATGGCACAGTTTTTGCCTTCTTCGGAGCCCGTTCACCCTTGAAAATCCACTGTGATGACTGTCTCTTCGTTTCTGGAGTGTAGTAGTGTATCCAGGTTTCGTCCACAGTGACATATCGACGAAGGAATTCGGCAGGATTGCGATGAAAGAGTGCCAACATAGCCTCAGAGTCCACTCCACGATTGCGCTTATTCTCCTCTGAGTGCAAACGCGGCAACCAATTGAAAACCGTCGCAAACACAGGTGCAGATGTGCCATGAACTGCATCCAACTCGGCTTTGATTTCTTTCGGGCTTAAGCCTTTCAAATGGAGATGTTTGATGACAGCCCTAAACTTGCTTTTTTCCATTGTTATGTACAAATAAATGTCGTTAACTTTAATCGACGATAGAAATTGACCTACGCTATGGATCGAGCTGAAATTTTGACAGCTTTCCTGCCGATTATGCTACTTACAAAAAAAAATTCTCGGATTTTCTAAAGACTTATTGAACGACCCTCGTATATTAAAATTATTTGTTTTCTTTTCTTACTCTAACACAATGTGTTGTCTTTCGATATAAATAGTTCCAGTGATGACTCCTTGCTTCATTCTGAATAAATATAGCATAAGTGGGGAGTGCAGAAAGGATTCTTACATTAAAATAATTGATTATTAATGCACATGAATTCATTCCGGCTCATTACTTCAATTTTTAGAAACATCATTATAAGGATTTCTAATATTGTTCCAACAGACGAATAATTATTTCCTGATATGCGGCATTGATATATTAAAATATAAGAAACAAATGCACCATAGCTATGGCAACAAAAATGTATAACTATCTCTATAGTACAATCCAACTAGAAGCAGTCAGTTTGCAGAAGCAGTCCGTGCGCCATCTCATACCATTCAAACACTAAGATGCTCATCATCACCACCTACTTCACCATCACAACCATCACCTCGCACATCCAAAAAAGCATCTTATAGTAAGCTATCAAAAATGCCAACGCCGATTTTCGAAAAACAAGTAATTAAAACAGATAATTCCTCAGGCAAATCTATAACCACACCGTCAAAATCCCCAAACCTTAATTAACAAACACCTTTAAGCACCTCAAATTCCACCAGAGAACAAGTTGCAACATTAATGGATATATATTAACAGATCTTTACTCACAAGAACGCGAATATTTCTAGTTTTTTTTTCTAGAAGTACGAGCCTGCAATCTGGTGAACAGGAAGCGGCTTGCTTTTTCGCAAACCTCCAATTGTTCAGAGTTTTACAGTCAAGTTCTTTTCCATCCTATATTTTACTTTTTTCATGCAGCACTATTTTCGGGAACTTTACTGCTTTAGTATTTACTTTACTGCATTTAAATCCTCACGACCATTTTTAAATCGTGTAAACCACGTATAGACTTAAGTACGACTCATACAATCATCACCATAAGCTTTTTCCATCAATTCGTATGTCTCAGCGAATTTTTTTTTCAAGTTTAACACAAAATTTTATATTTGCTCTTTGTTCCATTTTTGTTTTGTAACATAAGCACACTTTTTCTTTTATTGAAATGGCTGTAACTTTCACATCTGTCATCCGACTGACATGAATTTAGGTGCGTTTGAAAGAGGATAAATTGATCTTTTTAATGCTGCAAATTCAATAGATGGCGCTGCATGTTGTATGATTTAAATATAAAGGGACACACTGTGTGTAATAATTATGATTATTTATTATTTAATGTAGTTTTAGTTCTTTATTTTTGACAACAATCGTTCATGTGAAGTGTGTACATTGATGGTTAAAGCTTAACTAAATACAATATGACATTTCATGTCAGTGGTCGCCTGACATGTTTAACGCACTCATTACACGTTTTTTTTTTAAATAAAATTATATGGTTTTGATAAATTCATATATAGATGATTAACCGAATTTAATCAAGTCAACTGACTAATCAAATCCGTATTTTTTGTGGGCCTGATAACACGACCATATCGGGACTGTTGTGCTGGTTCAGAATCAGACTCTGTTTCCGAGACATTATTGTCGGGAGTGTCAGATACGTCTGGCACCGGTACAAACACCCCGTCGTCGGCCACCAATTGCCCCGGCTCATTTACCCATCAATTGCAATATCCGGGCCAACTTTCATTGGTTGTTCACCCGATGATGTTATTGGTTTATTTTTTGAAACATGCTCTACCATACCATCAGTCAACATACCCTCTTCCAGTAGTAATTCACTTGCACTGAATCCGGTGTTTTTTGTCTTTGCAATGAATCGTCTATTGCGTCTAAAGTGATGATCAAAACTGTCCCTGATTATGTATGACTTCCCGTTTACATTTCCAACAATCGTCCCATAGTTCCATTCCCTTGAGTTTTTTTTTTAAATTATTTTATCTCCAACATTTAATGTTGGCAACAATTTTGCATTCCGATTATAAAAGTATTCCCCTTCATCTATATTTTTTCTCACCAACAAAGAGCTGAACACTGGCAATCCGGACTTTATCAGTCTACCAAAAAAGCAATTCAGGTGGTGTGAATTGCATGCTTGCCACCGGCGTGGTGTTATATTCGAGCAATCGATATTGGAACCGATCAACTTCATTTGACTCGTAACACCTTTTTAAGATGTTTTTTTGCAATGCCAACAGCATTTTCAGATAACCCATTACTTTGTGGATATCGTGGGCTTGAAAAATTGAATTTGATGTTGTACTCAGATGGGAATTTGTCAAATTCACCCGAGGCAAATGGAACATTATCGGCTCTTATGGACGTTGGGTATCCAATGCGATTGAATAATCCCTTATGTCCCTCAATGATGTGCTCTGATGTTTTATTATTGAGTCTGTACGATACCAGATAATTTGAGTAAGCGTCGATTACTGCAATGAAATCATGTCCAGCAAAAAAGAATCGCCAAAATCTCCGTATCAACGCGTGTCAATGGATCTTCAAAAAGATCCATTGACACGCGTTGATACGGAGATTTTGGCGATTCTTCCTGAAGCAATGGCTCTTTCTGATTGTTTCTCTTGAATTTTTCACATACCGAACATGACTCAATCAATTCTCTCAATTGCGTGTTCATTCCCGGCCAATAGTACAGCATTCGAGCCCGTGAAGGTGTTTTTTCGATTCCGAAATGCGGCCCATGGAGCCACCCCGCCACCCTATTCTGTAGCTTAGTTGGGATTATTAGGCGATGATTGTAAAATAATAGGTCATTTTCAACGTGCAGTTCCATTTTAAGCTTATGGAATTTCTGACCAAAGTCATCAAGTTGATGATAAGTGGGCCACCCATTTTTGACGTAACGACAAATTCTTTTGTATTTTTCAGCATTTCTCATGATTTCCCGATAATAATTGTAGTTGTCCTCAGACACACAAACCGATTTGGTTATTGAATGAATTATACCGGACAATTCATTATCCTCAACGACTTTCGGCAGTTGTGCTCGTGATAGGCAGTCGGCAATTAGCATATCTTTGCCCGGCTTATATGTCACTTTCATGTTTGGATATTTTAACAATAACATAAACATTCGCTGAAGTCGTACCGTTACATCGTCAATGTCACGCTTTACCAGAGTCTCCAGTGGCTTGTGATCACTTTCAACTGTGAATTCACGTCCGTATAGGAAGAACTGAAACCTAGTACAGGCAAAAACGATGGTCAATAATTCCTTTTCTATTTGTGCCCATTTTTGTTCGCTTTTGCTTAGCGTTCGTGATGCGAACGCAACTGGCCGGCCCTCTTAAATCAGGACACAGCCCAACCCGTCCCTTGATGCATCTGTTTGCACAATAACTTTAGTGGGTCATAAATAGCCAACACTAAATCCGATGACAACGCATTGAATTCCACTTCATGTTCACTTTTCCACTCAAATATTGTATCATTCCGCGTTAAATTTCTCAAATTGGCCGTGACAAATTTGGAATAAATCGCGCAATGTATTTCGAAAGACCCAAGAATCGTAACAATGAGCTTTTGTCACTTGGTTTTTTCATTCATAGAATTGCCTTGCGTATATTTAGCGAGCGGTCTGATTTCGCCCAATGATATAGTGTTTCCCATGAATTTCACACTTTTTTGTTTGTATTGTATTTTTTCTGGGTTAAATTTAACATTATTTTTACGTGCCCGTTCAAATACTGTATTCAGAATTGCATCATGTTCCGTTTCATTACTGGCAAAAATGACCATGTCATCAAAATAAATCAACCCCGTTTAAATACCCGAAAATTTGAATCATTTTCCTTTGAAACATTTCCGGCGCACAATTTAACCCATATGCGATACGATTAAATTTGTATCGACCAAACGGAGTCATAAATGTTGTCAACTGTGAGCTTTTTTTATCCAATTCCATATGCCAAAATGCGCTGCTTAGGTCAACAGTGAAAATATTTTTATTAGCCAATTTTGACGTGAAGTCATTTCCGGGAAATTTGCCAGTTCCATGAAACAAATTCCAGTTTTGTTCAATCAATTTTTCTTTTTCACCCGGTAAATAAGTAATTGTGTTAATATCCAACCGTTTAATCAATTTCCATTCCATGCAAGTGTCCAACACTAGTATTGGTTCATGATCATTATTTACTACAAAAAATTCAGTAAAATACTTTAATTTTGTTTTTTTTTATTAATACATTTTAATTTAGCCGTTGCATGAATTTTCATTGCATTGTTATTGTAATCAAGTATTGTATATTTATTATTTTTATTGTAAATAGGAACTTTTAATTTTTCCGCGACAGCCAGTGGAATGCAGTTTGCATCCGACCCAGAATTGATTTTGAATGTTACTACAACCGGTCTTTGATCACCAACAATGTATTCCTTTGTCCACTTCGTATTCACTGAACTTATTCTAAAACTAAGTTTATGATTCTTATTACTATGAGAGCGTGTCAACATCTCATTATCAAGCGACTCACCTTGATCAGCCCAGCTGAGTGTTGACATGTTGCGTTTTGCGTGACTGTCCTTGCCACTTCCAATGTTAGTGTTGTTTCCACCGCCAATGATGTTGTTCTTCTTTCGCTTTTGGCGGCACATCCGTTGAAAGTGCCCAATTTTGCCACAGCATTTGCAATTTTGACCCCTTGTCCTGCAGACCCCGGTGTGTTTTGGTGTCCATGTTTCACAATTGTAACAAAAACGATTTACAACATGAACGGTCGATTCAGTCGACGTCACGATACTAGACACAGTCGGCTTGTTGTTCAGAAGGCTTTTGTTCGCATTTGCTGCCTCGAACGTTTTGCAAATTCCAATCACCCTTGTTAGTGATTCGTCACGGCCGTACAGCAGTTTCAACTTTAAGGTGCACACCGACGATAATGCGATCACATAGCATTCTGTTCTCGTACGATACACCACACTCGCATGTGTAGTCGCAACGGCGTAACTGTGTTCGCAATTCAGTTTCAAATTCACCAAACGACTGCTTTTCATTTTGAACGATACCATTAAATTTGTATGATTCCATTGCAACATTTTTCTGTGGAATGCAATGTTCGTCAAATCGTCGCCAAACATCGTCCAAAGTGCGTTGCACGATTTGTTCATCCATGTGTGCCACAGTGCCGTTGTCTGCATTTGTCCCAACGGTGGAATAACCGACTGTACCAAGCAATGAGTCGGTTATTCCATCGTTCGGAAATAACGCATTGTAGATGTTGGCACCTTATGTACCAATCACCCAGATGAATGTTGCTATTTTTGTTGTCTCTGGTTGAGTACCGATTTTCCACTTGAAATTATGTACACCATGAAATTTCTTTTCCATGTGGTCAACTCACTTGTCAAATTCGTCCAATCGAATTCACTTGGAACGCGTTCGTTGTTGTTTGTCATGGCGTACAAATGTGTAAAATTATTTCAATATTTTTAGTAAATCTTACAAAATAATCCGATGAAATGCCTTCCCGATGCTTTATCTGTCCCGATCAAATAGTATTTTTGCCCGATGAAATGGTTTTGACAGGATTTTCTTCCGATGAAATAGAAATGATGTTCTTGACAACACGCGTTATGCCGACTTAATGACGAAATTTCAATCCGAGAATTTTTTGTTTTCTGACCGTGTATTTTATTAATTCTTTATCCGATGATATATTTTTGCTTCTGACACCATGTAATAATTATGATTATTTATTATTTAATGTAGTTTTAATTCTTTATTTTTGACAACAATCGTTCATGTGAAGTGTGTACATTGATGATTAAAGCTTAACTAAATACAATATGACATTACATGTCAGTGGTCGCCTGACATGTTGAGCGCACTCATTACACTGTGTAAGCTTCTCTTATTCTGCCCTATGCTGAATAACAACACAAAACTAACGTATTAACAAATGCGTATTTTTCAATAAAATTAAAAGATAGGAGAGGTGATGCAGATTTTCTCATACAAATCCAGGTTTCCACAAATTTTTTGACAATCGTCATTGCCGCTAATACCGTTCACAAAGTCTTAATTGCGAATGTATATATTAAACACACTCTGCGACTTTCATCAGCGAATTGGACAGGCCTAGTTGGCCAGATACCCGCAAACTCCATATTCCTCGAAGAGTCTTGGGACTCTCAAAAAAACTGTTGGCGCGGCCAAATTTTCGAGGAAGGTGCATACCATTCCTAAATGAAGCGATAATATTACCCATCATTTCGGAAGAAAAAGTGGTGAGCGCAAATACAAACCGCTTTCGCGCTTCATGGAAAATCAACAAACTGGGATAGGTTTAGGTCTGTGATCACTATGACTATTGACGCTACACCGTTAAAATTTTCTATTAATCAGAAACCGAGATATATGGTTGCAATTCTCAGGCGTGCAGCTTCTACGCACCTTGGCACCGACTTGTTCAGTAGTCACAGGAAATTGGCACGTTTAGACGTGAGCGAAATTTGGCCTGGACGAAATACTCCCGTTTCTACAGTACAACTAATCTTCTCGAGTTGACACTCAAAAGTGTTCCGTCTTCTTTCCCATTATCCTTGAATCAGCCAATATCCCTTGCAGACTTCAACTTCTTCTTGAACTCTTTCAGGGGAACTACACCTGGCAGAGAGGGGTATTTGATATTCGCCAACCTCTTTAATCATATTCTTCAAACATCAATATTTGTGGTTCCTATACCAAAACAGCAACTTTCTAGGGCTTCGGCTAACAATTATAGAACAATTTCACTCTAGCCTTGCATATCCAAGATTCTTGAAAAGGTGCTGGTTTTTAGAATTAACCAGATTCTTGCTAACAAGCTCCCCCATATCAACATGCTTACAGGTCGAAACTGGGGACTCTGACTATACTTCTGGATCTACAGCATGGTATTAACAATTGCTACAAACGTAAACGTAGTAGGCTGCTAATTTTCTGGACTTAGAAAAGTTATACGATCGTAACTGCTCCGCAGTTTTTTACGATTAGCTTACTGGGCCACTTTAAGCCTGTTGCGATGAAAATCGTGGAGGAAGATGGAATCTATAGATTAATAACATTATCAACCAAAGCAACTCCATTACTAATATGATGAAGATCTGCTTGGTAGTAAATGTGCGATTAGACAAAGAGAGACAATCAGGGCAACCAACGCCCTACTGGACAGAACGTTGCCCTATTCCCTCACTTTATGCGTCAGAATGCCAGTAGCAAGGCAAAGGCAAGTTAAAGCAGCGGTCAATCGTTGCATTCGACTAGCCAGTGGAGCACATCGCACTGCCCCTGTGGAGTCTATTTATATTGAAACTGGTCGAAAACCCGTTTTACACTACCTTTATACAGGGTGGACCATTTAGAAGTTCCATTTTAAAAATTAAATTAAAAAAACTAGTGTATGTTTTTTCAAATTTCCGGTTTTATTAAAAAGATTGAACCTTGAAATTTAAGAATGAAACACAACATCATTTAAATGACTGCCTCAGCTGGCCTTACAGTACCCCATTCGCTCGACTCAATTTTTGAGTACATTTTCGATTGTCCGGGCCTGTATCTCTTCAATGGCAACTTTGGTTTCGTGTTTCAAGGCCTCAATTGTCTCTGGATGGCTTACGTAACATTTATCCTTAACGGCTCCCCACAGAAAATAACTCAACGGGCTCAAATCACAACTCCAAAGCGGCCAATTGACATCAGAATTTCAGCTGATTATTCGGTTTTCGAATGTTGAAACCAAATGTCGTCCACGCCATTCTTTTCAACTTTTGGAAACAAAAATTCGTTGACCATGCCACGATAACGCTCACCATTGGCCGTAACGGTGGCTCCTTCATCGTTTTCGAAGAAAAACGGGCCAATAATGCCTCCACTCTAAAATCCATGGTGACGTATGGATTTTCTGAGTCCCAGATGCGACAATTTTGTGTGTTGACATACCCACCGAGGTGAAAATGGGCCTCATCCAAAAAGATGATTTTTCGGTAAAAATGCTCATTTTCGGCCAATTGATCTTGAGCCCATTGGGCAGACCGAAAACGCATCGGATGGTCATGCGGCTTTAGCTGTTGGACTAATTGAACTTTGTAAGCTTTCATACCGAGGTCTTTGTGCAAAATTCTCAACAGAAAAGTGCGAGAAATGTTCAATTCCTGAGAACGGTGACGAGTTGATGTTGATGGATGATCACTGACATTTTTAGCAACGGCGGTAATATTCTCGGTCGTAGAGCGGAAACAAGTTGCTTTGGCAACCAACAAACCAGTTTCGCGAACTCGCTTCACAAATTTG